>QXEO01000304.1:629124-964996 GCA_007115705.1 Dactylis glomerata
TGACTTGACTTGAGAAAATATAATTGATGAAGATCCCTTAATTCTTCATGATATGGCCAAGTCTCCAATGCCCTCCAACAACACCTATTGTTCAAGTAATGGCTTGTTGGTCCCCAACCAAGTTGGGTCCTAAGAAGTTAGAAACAATAGGTTTGGCAACCCAAATGGTTCTTTTCTTGACACCACTTTGAGCGCCAACAAATTTGGCAAACACATTGCCAACCTTATCCTTGCAAAGTGAATAAACATCTTCAATTATGATAGGGTTGGATGAGTTACCACTAGTGCATGAAGAAGATAGGTGACCATTCTCATGGCATATGTAGCAAGTTCTTTTCTTCACCTTCTTCTCACTTGATTTCTCCACAAGGGGAGCATTAGCTTGATTTTTCTTGGAAAGTGACCTTTCTTCACTTGAGGTTGAGCATGGCCTTGAACTTGAGGCTGCTTCCCTTGTTGCTTCTTACTAAGAGGCTTCTTCTTCAAAGGACAAGATCTAACATGGTGCCCTTCAATTTTGCACTTGAAGCAAACAATCTTGGCCAAATTCTTGAATTGTTCTTGGCCCTTCTTCTTGTTTATCTTGGACTTGTTCTTGTTATTAGATTTGAATCCAAGTCCACTCTTGTCATTGGGGGATTTTTGCACACTCAAAATCTTGTTGAGTATGGACTTCCCTTCATGACAATTTTCCAAGTCTTTCTTCAATGAAGTAACTTGGGCCTTGAGCTCTTCGATTTCCTCTACATGGTTAGTGACAAACACAGTACTAGTGGAAGTAGAGGCTTCATTGTTAGAGCAACAAGGCAAGGAGGGTAATTCATCACTAGATGTAGCAATAGTATGAGTGGATGAATTACTAGGACTAGCACTGTCGTGGTTTCGTCAACAGATCTGCCATAGAGGTAGGGGTATGGCGGTTTGTGGAAGGGGGTGAACACGGAGGAGCGATCCAAGACGGTGGTAGCACGAGTTTACCCAGCTTCAGATCCCGCAACGGTGGCGAGACCCTACGTGCTGCTATAATTCACTATATGGCAACAAGTGCTCGATTACAATGATGAGGTTGGCGGTTTCGCTATGCGATTGGCCGCATGACTCTAATCTCTAACTTGCCTCAAGGGCTGCTCCACGCCGGGCTTATAAAGGCGCCTGGCGTGGGCTACACGTTGGTACCGGAGCAGATACAACTTGGAGTCCTAGACTAAGTCCTCTGCGTGTGCTACAGGGAATCCGCTATGGGCCGTCTCCGAACCCGCCATGGGCCTGCAATCAGCAATCCGCCATGGGCCTATCTCCGGATCCGCCATAAGCGCCTGCGTCCAGTACCGCCGTGGCAACTTCAGCAACTGGGCCGCCCGATATAGCGAATCCGCCATACCACCCCTGATGGGCCACCCTGGCTTGCTGATTTAGGACTACGTCACTGGTATACCTATTTGGTATATCCCCAACAGTAGCCCCCAGGGAACTTCAAGATTTCCATCTACATCCGCCATGCTTGTCCTTGGTAGGTCATTTCCGCCATAGCTCTTCTTTGCTGGGATGGCGGTTATCTTGATGTCCCTTCTTCCATCTATTAATCCGCCGTAAATAACGGATCAAGCGACGTAGTTATCTTAGCGAGATTTTCGGGATCCAGTGGATCATACCGTTGAAATCCTCCATAAATTTCGGCACACAATTCCTTCTAGGGCAAGATTCACAGTGCACGCACTGTTTTCACCAAGTTACTTTTTACCCTTGGACACGTGTCACCAGATTAGGGTTTCTGCGATCAGGATGAGTGGTAAGGATGGCAGGCACGAATCTCGAGGCCCGGGGTCTATATATACCCGGCCTCTCACCCCCGGCCAGTTACCCCTCATTCACCCCCGTCACATTCTCTCTCCTTAGCGCCGCCACGAGAGCTTCGCGATCTCCGGCGAGCCACCGCGGAAAACCTCGCCGCCGGTAGCATTTTCCGCCACAAGCTGGCATCGTCTTCCTCGTCCTCGCTCGAAGTCTTAGAAGTCATCACCGCCACGCCACTGGCCGCCATGGAGCCTGAATCACCTCGCCAAGCCTCAAAGTCCGAAGCTGCTGAGGGCTCTGCGCGCTCCTCTGATACAGAGTCCGCCATGCCCGAAACCTCAGGAGGAGATTGGGACTCCTGCAATCTGAACGAGGAAATTATATCTTCCTTAGAGCGGGAAGGCCGCATAGCTGCCAAGGAAGCCTCCAAATGGCGGGTTGAGCCTGGTGAAGCAATGCCGGTTCCTTCGGATGAAGAGGCCGTTATGCTGAAGTCCCATATTGATCGTGGCCTCAGCCTTCCGCCATCCTACTTCCTGAAAGGCGTTCTCCGTCATTACAGGTTACAGCTGCACCACATTGCTCCAAATAGCTTCACCGCTTTAGCGGGATTCGTCGCGCTATGCGAAGGATATTTGGGCATCAGCCCACGCGGAGATTTATTCTGCTTATATTTTAATATCCGCCATAATCGAGATGCGAACGGAGATCCTCGCAATTGCGGATCGATCTCCTTTATTCCTCGGTACGGGAAATCCTACCCCTACATTGTCCCTCACGACTCTGCTAAGGGATGGCGGGGTTCCTTCTTTTATCTGGCTGACCAGGCCCCTCCTGAAAGGAAGTTCGGCCTACGGTCTTTTACTGATGGCCCCGCCGAGGAGCAGGATAGCTGGGGTGTCATGGATGACTTCACAATGGATGATGAATGCCAATTATGCTCACGGCGGATTTCGAAACTTGTCTTCTCTGGACTGACAGGTGCTGACACCATTTACTGCTGGATCTCACGACGGATTCAGCCTCTTCAGTACCGCCCAACCCTGATGTGCGAGTATAGCGGAATAGACGATCCCCAGCGCTATTCCAAGGAGGAACTGTCCGCTGAAGAGATCGAGCTTCGGATCCGCAACATCATTAAGGTGGGGCGAGATGAGCCTCTGAAGCTAAAAATCCCTATGTATGAGAATGGCAGTTGTCCAAAGGTAAGTGCTTCTCCTTATTCCGCCATAACAGCTAATTTTCCTTGAATAACTTCACATTTCTCCGCAGCTCTCTTCCCTGCCACCCTCTGAGCTGAGCGGTCTCGTCCGCTATCCTCGGACGAAGGATCTTACTGACGATGAGGACGAGACATCCTCGTCTCCCAAAAGACAAAAGGTGGCAGAAGAAGAGGTAGTGGCGGATGAGCCTGTAGTGGCGGTTCCTCGTGGCGTTCGCGGTGCTGGCGGGCGCATTCGCGGAATGGGCAAAAGAGTCATCTCTCGCCATTCGTCCCCTGCCCTTCGCGGCCATCTGGACACCGTGCCAGAACATTCCGCCACTATAAATCTACCAGAGCGGAAGTAAGTAATCATAACTCGCCTTCATACCATGCATAACTTAACTGTTCTAATCTGTCTCTTCTGCACACAGAAGAAGAAAGGTTTCTGGCCAGAAACCTCCAAGGACCAAGCCATCTCCCGCTGCCATTCCACCTACACCAGACGCTCCTGCTCGCCCAACTGGGCCTTCCACCTCCTCTCAGCATACCAGCAAGGTGGCGGATGTTCCAGAGAAAACTGCTGAACCACTAGACCGCCCTGCTAAAGGTGCCAGGAAAGTAAGTTTTAGCGGAAAAGCAATCTAGATGGACACAGGGGCTGGGGAAGCCGCGAAATGGAAGAAGAAATCAGAGGCTCTTTTCCGCCTTGATAATTTACAAGAGGAGGCCAGTAACAACGTGTCATCTGCTATGACAGCGTTTGTTCAGAGAACCAGTCTTGTTAAAGAGGTATGTACTCCCAGTAGCCCCCGAGCGCCATGGCGGATTGCAGACTCGATCCGCTATGGGGCTTCAAGATTGACTTCTGTAAGTTATTGAATAGCTTAGCCCTCGAGCGCTGGTAGTTCACACAGTGCTCTATAGAGAACTTTTAATTTTCATACTGAGTAGCCCCCGAGCGTTATGGCGAATAATTATCCGGCATAAAGCTCTTAGGAAGACAAAATCAGCATAAGTAGCCCCCGAGCGTTATGGTGGATTCCATCCATCATGATGCTCTAAGAGTGACTAAAAAATCATCGTGAGTAGCCCCCGAGCGTTATGGCGGATATGTATCCGGCATGAAGCTCTAAGAGTAACTAACACTTCAGCTTTGTTTTGCCAGAATTACAAGAAGGTAGTGGAAGACCTGGTCCAGGTTGTCAGCTCGCAGGAGAAGGAGCTGGCAGCCAAAAGCGCTCGTGTGGCGGATTTGCAGCAGCAGCTTGAGAATAGCGGTACTTAACCTTAGGTTTCCTTTCCTCTATGCTTATTCAATCAAACGCTGAGCTGACAAAATTCCGCCATGCAGATGCTGCTAAACTCAAGTCCACACTTGAGGGGATGAAGAAAGGCCACGCCATTGCGATGGATGGGCTGAATGAGCAGCTCCGGAAATCGCTGGCTGAAAACGCCACCCTCGAGAGACAGCTGAAGGACCAGGAGAACCAAGGCAAGAAGGACAAAGAGATAGCGGATCTCCGCAAAGCCGCCGCTGATTTTGAGAAGCGGCGTGAAGGCTTTAACGAGCTCCTCCACCATTTCTAGGACAACTTGCTAGGTACGGTTTCTTCGTATAACATAAAGTTTTTCAATTTCCGCTATGCCGTACATGATGCGTCTTCTTTTTCCGCTACGCAGTCGCTCTGGGGCAGGGGGAGATGGACACCGCTGAAGGCTTGCGCATGGCTACCGACGCAGCGAGGAAGGAGCTTAATGGCCTTCTCAGCGCTGGTCGCCAAGCGTGCGGGAGCCTATAGATAGCGGGTTCTTCCAACCTCTCCGCCATCGCGCTCACACAGAAGCTTCTGCTGGTACCGGGGCTGGTGGTGGACTAGAAGCTGTCCTCCGCTCGGGGTGGTGCCAGGACGGCATTAACCTTGGCAAAGGCCCACTACCCCGAGATGGACCTGGACCAGCTCACCTCCGGCATCCCTGAGAGCGGCGAGGACGGCGCGCCGATGGACGAGGCCGTCATCCGGCAGAGCGTGCTTGGATATGATCAACTGTGTGCCCTTGGTACTCAGTTGAACGTATACTATGAAGCATACGAGCTGCCAGGGTCGCCAAGCCAAGCTTCGGCATCCGCCTCTGCGGCAACTGCAGGTGGTGATGGCGGTGACGAGGTGTCTTCCAAGGTTCCGCCATCTTCTTGAGATGTGCCCTGCGATATGGCAGGAAAAATACTTTGCATTAATTCGGCCCCTGAGTGGGTCTGTAACCTTAAACTTAAACTGCGTGTGATGTGTCTGCACTATGACTGATCTGCTTGTGGCGGATCAGTGGAATGCTTGTGAACTTTTGCAGTTTGCTTTTTATGAAGTGGTTTGATTGCGCGAAGAAACTGCCAGGCCTAATTTTATGCAACTTGCAGTTTTTTGCCATGCCCAAAAAACAACACTTTGAATTTTTTTTCACGCGTAGGATTATGCGATCCGCCATCCGGCTCTCTGTGCTTGACTTTTCGTGAGATGGCGAAATCTTCGCACGAACAATCCGCTAGGGCGACGATACTTAATAGCAACCGTCCAAAACCCCAGGCAGATGGCGGCTCAGATCGTCAAAAAGTCACTGCTCTGGAATCCACACAGAAAACATCGGATGAAGATCAAAACACAAAAAAGCTACGCGGACCGCTTATGGCGGATTTAAAAGGGACGCAAGTGCAAAGCACAATTGCGCAAAAAGGTTCTATACGATCTAAATGAACAATAAAGGAGGTAAAAGACTCAGAAAAAATCAAGAGTGAACCAAATGCTTTATTTCATTGATCATATAGAGGTGCCTATTACATAGCTAGAGAAGTGCTAAGTGTAGAAAGGACGTAGCTGTGCGATGTTCCATGGACGATCTGTCTCGTCGTAGATATCGTCAGGGTCTCTTCGTTTGCGCTTCTTACTTGGTCGCTTATCTAGCTCACGAATATCAACGAGGTAGTAGGAACCATTCAGTAGAGCTTTGCTGATGACGAAGGGTCCTTCCCAAGGCGGGGATAGCTTGTGGGACTTCTGCTGTTTCAGACGTAGCACCAGGTCACCTTCTTTGAACGAGCGTTGGCGAACTCGCCTGCTGTGATAGCGGCGGAGATTCTGCTGGTAGATGGCGGATCGCTGGGCTGCTAGGTCTCGTTCTTCTTCCAGCAGGTCCACAGATAGTTGTCTGGACACTTCTGCATCTTCTTCCTTGTAGGCCTCTACTCTTAGAGAATCATACTGAACATCACTTGGCAAGATTGCCTCTGATCCGTAGACTAAGAAGAAAGGGGTAAGGCCAGTTGATCTGTTTGGCGTGGTCCGTAGACTCCACAGCACAGATGGCAACTCCTCTGCCCAGGCTCCAGCTGCTCTATGCAATGGTGCTTCTAGGCGTGGCTTGATCCCTGACATGATTAGTCCGTTGGTCCGCTCAACTTGGCCATTAGACTGTGGATGTGCCACAGATGCTAGGTCAAGGCGGATTCCATTGTGATGGCAGTATTCTTCAACTTCTCCTTGAGACAGATTAGTGCCATTGTCGGTGATGATGCTATGTAGGATGCCGAATCTGACCACAATGTCCTTGACAAATTTGAGGGTAGTTTTGCCATCAAGCTTTCTGATGGGCTTAGCTTCTACCCACTTCGTGAATTTGTCTACCGCTACCAGGAGGTGCGTAAATCCCGAAGGCGTTGTTTTTAGCGGACCCACCATGTCCAGCCCCCAGACTGCAAAAGGCCAAGTTATGGGGATTGTATGCAGTGCTGTGGCGGGCATATGGGTTTGCTTGGAGTACATCTGGCAACCGTGGCAGAGCTCCACAATGCGGTCTGCATCTGCCTTGGCTGTTGGCCAGTAGAATCCATGGCGGAATGCCTTAGCTACGAGGGATCTGGCGGCGGCATGATGCCCACATTCGCCTTCGTGGATCTCTCTTAGTATTTCAATTCCATCCACTTGGGATATGCACTTCATGAAAACTCCCGAAGTGCTTCGTTTGTAGAGTTGGCCATCTATGATGGTGTACGCTTTGGCTCTACGCTCGATTTGTCTTTTCTGGACTTCGTCTTCAGGAAGCTTCTTGGTCGTCAGAAATTCCAGGTAAGGTTCTGCCCATGGCGGATTGCTTGGCAAAACCGCCATAACAGGGGAGCTCGCTAGCTCCGGATTTTCTGGATCCACCATCTTAACTGATGGTACGCGCAGATGCTCGAGGAATACGCCTGGCGGAACTGCCTTACGGCTGGATCCCAGTTTGGACAAGGTATCGGCCGCCATGTTATCTTCTCGCCGTACATGTTTTATGTCATAGCCGAGGAAACTTTTGGCCATCTCGTCCACTTCATCTCTGTATGCCGCCATGACTTCGTTCCGAGCTTTATATGTGCCAGCCACCTGTTGAGCCACAAGGTCAGAGTCTCCACAGCACATGATGTGTTGCACGCCGATCTCCTTTGCGACACGTAGCCCATGTAGTAGCGCTTCATATTCTGCGATGTTGTTGGTGGTGGGGAAGTGAATCTGGAGAACGTAGCTTAGCTCATCTCCCTTGGGAGATTTGAGTGTCACTCCAGCCCCCGAGCCGTGTAGCAACTTTGAGCCATCAAAGTGCATCACCCAATGCTCTGGTTCTGGGACGGGCGTAGTTTCCTGCGCTTCCTTCCAATCCGCCATAAACTCCGCCAAAGCCTGAGACTTGATGACGGTGCGAGGCTTGTAGTCGATGTCGAAAGAGGCCAATTCAATGCCCCACTTCGCAACTCGTCCTGTTGCGTCGCTGTTGTTGATGATGTCCTTCAGTGGGGCTTTACTCACCACTGTGATCTTATGGTCATAGAAGTAATGCCTTAACTTACGGGAAGCTAGGAAAACTCCGTATGCCAATTTTTGGTAGTGAGGGTAACGCTGCTTGGATTCCGTCAGGACCTCGCTGACATAGTAGACTGGTCTCTCTACGCCATACTCCTGCGCTTCTTCCTTACGCTCTACCACCATGACGATGCTGACCACCCTATTGGTTGCCGCCATATATAGTAACATGGGTTCCTGGTCTTCGGGAGCCGCTAGGACTGGTGCAGTGGATAACACTCTCTTCAGATCCTTAAGCGCAGCGTCTGCCTCGTCGGTCCAGACGAATTCGTCGGATTTCTTCATCAGCTTGTAGAGTGGCAAAGCCTTCTCGCCAAGACGACTGATGAATCTGCTCACTGCTGCCATGCAGCCTGTGAGTCGCTGTACGTCTTTTAGGTCGATGGGCCGGGAGATGTCGAGGATTGCCTTGATCTTCTCCGGGTTAACCTCAATTCCGCGGTGGGAGACGATGAATCCTAGGAGTTGTCCAGCTGGGACCCCGAAGACGCACTTCGTTGGGTTAAGCATCATGTTATACTTCCTGAGATTGTCAAAGGTCTCTTGCAAATCCGCTATAAGGCCATCTTGCTTCTTAGACATAACTGCGATGTCGTCCACGTATGCGTGGATGTTTCGTCCGATTTGATCCACCAGGCACTTTTGCATAGTGCGCTGATACGTTGCTCCTGCGTTTTTCAGACCGAATGGCATTGTGACATAGCAATATGTGCCATAAGGTGTTACGAACGACGTAGCGAGCTGATCGGAGTTTTTCATCTTGATCTGGTGGTACCCCGAGTAGGCATCTAAGAAACACAGCAGTTCCGATCCCGCCGTCGAGTCAATGACTTGGTCAATGCGAGGCAAGGGAAAAGGGTCTTTTGGACATGCTTTGTTCAGGCCAGTGTAATCTACACACATGCGCAGAACTTTTGTGTTTTTCTTAGGAACTAACACCGGATTTGCCACCCACTTAGTATGTATCACTTCCTTGATGAAGCCTGCTTTCAACAGCTTGGAAATTTCCTTTGCTATGGCGCGGCGTTTTTCATCTCCGAAGCGTCTCATGGCTTGTCTTACTGGCTTTGAGCCAGGAATTATCTGCAGAGCGTGCTCGGCGAGTTCCCTGGGTACGCCCGTCATGTCAGATGGCTACCATGCGAAGATGTCCCGGTTCTCACGGAGGAACTCGACGAGCACGCTTTCCTATTGGGGGGGACAAATTTGTCCCAATGGCGGTGGTCTTGGCGGCATCGCCAGCGACAAGTTCCACCTGTTTTGTATCGACTGTAGGCTTGAAGGTGGGCGGGGAGGCGGAAACCTCCTGCTTGGATGCCGGCATCTCCGCGGGGTCCGTAGCGGCATGGATTTCTTTGAATTCCCCGCCGAAGAACACTGCTTCCGCGAAGGCGGCTTCTCCTTCCTCGCACTCCTTTGCCTTTCGGAAGCTGCCATAAACGGTGATTATGCCATCCGGTCCTGGCATCTTTAGCTGATTGTAGATGTAGCATGGCCTCGCGTGAAAGCTGTGGAAGGCTGGGCGCCCGAAGATCACGTGATAAGTGCTTTTGAACGGGACAACCTCAAAGCTTATGGGCTCTTCTCTGTAGTTTTCCTCACTACCGAAGGCAACCTTGAGCGTGATGGACCCGAGGGACTTGGCTTGGCGACCAGGAACCACCCCGTAAAAGGTGACCGCTCTATGGCGGAGTTGGGTCTTGGAAAGGCCGAGCTTTGTCAAAGTTTCCACGTACATGATGTTCAGGCTGCTGCCGCCATCCATTAAGCATTTGGAGAACTCATAGCCATGGATTACAGGGCATACCACCATGGCGTAGTAACCATCTGGGATGTGCTCTGGATGATCATCGCGGCTTCAGTGCACCGGTACTTCGGACCATCTGACGTACTGGCAGATTTTTGGCACGGTGGCATTAAGTGAGCGCATAACAGCTCTTTGTGCCTTAGCCATGGGGGGTCCAAGGAATGTGTGAAAGGCGCCTTTTTTGTCTTTGATTGGGTTACCCTTGCCAGCACCACCCTCTGCCTTTTCGGCGGGTTTGGGCGCAGGGTCTTCGTCCATATCACTGCCATCTCTAGACTCCTTGTCTTTGTCCGTTTTCCCTTTGCCACGAGGCCGTTGACGTCGGCTGCGTTTGAAGCCAGCTTCTTGATCCGCCTTGAGGTCGTTGACAAACTTGCAGTTCCGATTGGTATGGTTGCACTTTCCCGACGCGTCACGATGGGCGAAACATGGCATATCGCGGTATTCATCGTAGGACACGGGGGCGGATGGCGCCGAAGCGGGAGTTGCGGAACTCCGTGGCTGGCCACCGCCACCTCCGCGTCCCCTACCGCGCTAGCTGCTTTGGCCCTTGTCAGCAAAGGTTGTGGCCACCATGTTCGGAGCCTGCGGCTCTTCTGGCGGATTCTTCCGTTTGTTGCTGCTATTCCACTTTCCAGTGTTCTGGATGGCGGAAGCCTTCAGAGATTCGCGGGCGTCGTCGTCGGCGGCCGCGTAGTTGCTTGCGATGGTGATTATGGAATTTAGGGTTAGTTTCCCTTCGTTCCTTTCCCGCAACAGGCAATGGCAGAGCAGTTGGCCTCTCTCCAAACTGTCAATAAACGCGAGGATGGCGGATTCGTCAGTAACCCCTTCACAGGAGTTCTTCATATCCAGCCATCGTGCGAGGAAGGTTCGGGAGGTTTCGTCGTCGGCTCGTCGGCACCGTTGGAGGTCACCAATGTTATGGGGTCTCTTGTAAGTCCCCTCGAAATTTTCGGTGAACGCAGTTTGCATATCGAACCAGGTTTGGATGGAGTTTTCTGCCAAGTCATTGATCCACTGCCTCGCAGTGCCGGATAGCATCAGGGGCAAATAGCGGACAGCAACATTGGGAGATCCTCCGGCGAATTGTACTACGTTGAAGTAATCTTGTAGCCAAGTCAAAGGCCTATCGACTCCATTGTACTGGCGGATATTTTTCTCGATTTTGAACCCATACGGGATGGGCTCATTACGAATCCGTTGTCCAAAGCACTTTGGGCCGAGGAAGAAGGCCGTTTGAGACTTGGCAATCTCGTTTAGATGGGTACGGGCGTCGTAGGGCTTCTAATCCGGCGGATCCTTGCGAGAGTTGCGCGACCTTGCTGGCCTGCCGCCACCACCGCCGCCTCCATGGGGGCTCCCTGGTGGGGATGGCGAAGGGTTACGCCGTCTTTTACTCTCGCCGTCCTGCGACTGATCTTTGCAGCTACGACGGCTTCCTTCTGTTCTTCGTGGAGATGGGTCGTCTTCATGGCGGCGGGAACCTTGCCCTTTGTCATCGTGACGGCGAGTGGAGCGATGCTTGTCTTTGTCGCCACCGCGATGCGCATCATCGTCATGGCGAGACCGGTCCCTTCTCTTGGATCCGCCATCCCTGCTGTTTTCCTGTCGTGGCGGATCGTCTCTGTGTCCAGCGTCACAGCTTCGCCCTCGCTTGCCATCATTGTCGCGTATGACAATTCCCCCCTTTGGGACTTCGAACGTCTTATGCTTTGGTGGCGGCATGTTGGTCTTATGGCGAGGGGCAGCATTGTCTTGTTGGTATCCGTAAGCAGGGTAATTCTTGCGGGGTGGCGATGGATTTCTCTGCGGGCCTTTGCCATGTGGTTTGTCATCGGAGGATATTGGGATTGCGTGTCTCTGATTGCGAGCTTCTCTTCTTCGGATTTCTGAGGATCCGGTATGAGATTCGTTGTCAGGACGTCCACCATAGTTGCCAGCCCCCCGAGCTTTAGAGGCAGTGCTGGACCTGCATAGCGCAGGATCAGACTCGAGCCGTCGCGATGACGTAGCCTTCTCTTGCTGCACTAGTGCTTTGGTCATCAGTTTCACCGCCGTCTCTAGGGCTGCTGGGCTCTTGTTATGCTCCAATAGCTCCTTTGCGGCCACGATGTTCTCGATGGGCGTAGCCCTAACTTCATCGCGGTTTTTGTCCACGTATGGCGGATTCTTGATGTACATCTTGGCCAGAGTTTCCGCTGTTGGTACGGTGAACTCGAGGTTTCGTACCAGCTGCGGGTCGCCTCCCTCGTTGATCTGGTTCTGAATGAGAGTGGCATACTTCTCTTCCATGTTCCTTGCGCGCTTCAGCGTGTCCTGAGCTTTAGCAATGTCGTCATCAACCTGCTTGCCCATCTTCTCGACTCGCTTTGCTTCCTTGAGGAGTGCTCGCCTCTTCTTCTCGAGATCATTCACATCTCTGACATAGTCAGGGGTGATTGGATCTGCTAGAGTTCCATAGACAACTTTGTCCAGCGGGGTAGTGAAGTCTTCTGGGTGCTGGTCTTCGGGGATGGCGGGTAGTGGCGGCCTGGGTCCGCCCTGAATCTCGGGAAGTTGCTCCGCGGCGGGATCGGTGGCTGGTGGCGGGTTACCCTGCTCATTGCCGGCATCTCCGTCGTGGACTGCCTGAGATGGCGGATCACCGGTTGTCTGCCCAGCATCATCTCCTTTGTTGGTGACAAACACCTGCTTGGCCGCTGCTTGTTGCTCTTCGAGTGCCTGCTGCGCCAATTCCGCCTCGAGTTTCCTCATGGCGGCATCGTAATGGTCAGAATCATAGCCTTTGCTGTCCCAGTCATCCGATTCACCACTTTCGTTAAGTGCCTCTAGGATGGATTCACCTGGGCTATCTTCTCCATTGGAGGTAGATCCCGAAGTGATACCTGCGAACGCAACAAGGCAGTACAGTGGTGTCTCTAACGCCAGATTGCTCATGGCGGATTCACTGCGGTCTTCCACCACTTCCTCTACCTCTAGGGCGGGCTGGGTGGGATTATTTTTCAGATCCGATCTGGGCATCTTGGAAAGTTCCAGATCAGATGAGTCCTCCTCCGTATCCAGCTCGAAAGCGGTCCGTTTGGGGATTTCGGCCATACCAATCCGCCGGAAATTGGTTTCCATGGCGGGGGTAGGGTTTGTCTCTCCGATGAAGATATGGATATCTCCAATCGGAATGACGGTGAATCGAGCGGGGTCTTCTCTAGCCGGCACCCAGAGGTTATCCGCTGGGACGATGGGGAAGCCGGAATCGTAGAGGATGCGCCCGATGGCGACGGTGTCGCCGATGCCTGCAAAGGCGGATCCCGCCTGGATCCGCGCTCCAGACGCGCTAAGCCCCACGGTGGGCGCCATGAGGCTCACAAGATGTTACCTTTATAGATATAGCCTCATGAGCTAACTTTAGGCGAGCATGGGACACTAGAAGATCCTCATTAGAGCTAGATAGCTTTTCATGACTTTCTTCCAATTTCCCATACTTGCTAGTTAGCAACTCAAGTTGAGTCCTTAGCTCAACATTCTCCTTCAAAATAGATGCTTCACAAGAAGTAGAGTTAGTAGCACATGCATCATTATCATTACCAATAGGATAAGACAACTTGGCAAGAGCGAGGTCACGTTCTTTAGTGAGTTTAGAAATAATTTCATTACATGACTCCTCAATGGATTCAAGCTTCTCCTCAAGAGAAACCCGAAGCTCTTGCTCTTCCTCTAGAGCACATTTAAAATCATGGATATCATTGGCATACTCACGCTCAAGAGAAAACATTTTATCAATTTGTTCTTCCTTCATCTCAATGAGTTTCGTGCTCTCAATAGCACAACTCATGATTTCAAAGAAGTTGGGCAAAACATTTTTATGGTTATGCAAAGCATCAAAGACCACCTTACCCTTCTTGTTTAAATACTCAATATAGTCTTCTTCATTTTCCTCATCCTCACCATTGTCCTCAACATCATTATGATTTGAAGATCTAGCCATAAGGCATATGTTGGAACCGTGAGAAGAAGAAGATGAAGAAATACTTGAAGCTCCATTCAAGACCTTGTCTTGGCCCAAAGACTCTTCGGTTTCCTCTATATGGTTAGCATCACAAATACTAGAGGAAATAGAAGCATTTGTATCATGGCAACAAGACAAAGCAAGCATATCATCATGAGATTTATTCAAGAAATTTACACATGATATGTAAGGACTATCAACACAAGCATGTAAAACATTTATGGGGCTACAAGTGTTTAAGTCCAAAGATGAAGCATTGCAATGAGATAGAGATGAAGGATCATCAAAAGTAAGCATACTATCACCATTGCAAGTTTCATCACCACTCACCATATCATTACCTTGTGTCTTGCCACACTTTGGTGAAGTGGATGAAAGTTCATTGCGGCCAGAAGTGGAAGGAATACAATCATCCCCAATAATCTTGGACACACCATATTTTTCTTGAAGCTTTGTCCATATCTCATGAGCGCTCCGAAAAGGCGTGATGGAGAAGGTAACTACATCGCTCAAAGCATTAACAATCACATGAGTAGCTTGAGCATTGAGATACAAGTTTTTCTCATCCTCTAAAGATAGATTTTGAGTATCCTTTGGAGGAGAAAAACCCGCATCTACAATTCACTCCATAGATGGGTCCATGACCCGAAAATAATTAAGCATGTGAATTTTCCAAGTATCATAATTTGTGCCATCGAATATAAAAGTGTCATTGTGCACTAATCCCCTAGCCGACATCTTTGCTCTCAAGGCGGTGAAGCCTAAAATGAGAGACCGGGCTCTGATACCAATTGAAAGGACACAAATGTCGCCTAGAGGGGGGTGAATAGGCGATATCAAATTTTATGAATGGCTTGAACAAAAGCGGAATTAAACTAGCATTTATTTTGTCAAGCACATAAAACCTAAATAAACTAGGCTCACCTATGTGCACCAACAACTTATGCTAAGCAATACAAGTAACAAGGTGATAGCAAGATATATGACTTCAAGCACGAAGGCTATCACAATGTAAAGTGCATAAGTAAAGAGCTCGGGTATAGAAATAACTGAGGCACGCAGAGACGATGATGTATTCCCGAGTTCCTCCCTTGAAAGGGAGTACGTCTCGTTGGAGGGGTGTGGTATCGCCACAAAGGCCTAACCAACACCACAAAGGCCTCACCCTATTCTCCGGTGTGAGCTTGCGCCACAAAGGCCTAGCTCACTCTTCCACTAAGGGGTTCCTCAAGGCGGAACCGGGCCTTTACACAAAGCTTGGGGCACGCATCCACAACTTAATTGGAGGCTCCCAAGAATAGCCACAAAGGCACCACAAAGCCACAAAGCCGTCTAGGGTTCCAAGAACCCAAGAGTAATAAGCTCACAAACTTTCACTTACTCGAATCTCCGGGGAGAACTCAAACCGATGCAACTTATGCAATGGCAAGAGCACACAAGGTGCTCAAATCCTTCTCACTCAAATCCTACCAAAGCAACTAATGCTATGGAGAGATATGAGAGGAAGAACAAAGGAAATCCACAAAGAACTCCAAGATCTAGATTCAATGGGTTCCCCTCACAAAGAGGAGAAAGTGATTGGTTGAAATATAGATCTAGATCTCCTCTCTCTTTTCCCTCAAAAATATGCAAGAATCATGGGAGGAATGGAGGAGGAAGGGCAAGCTTGCAAAGTCAACAATGGAGGAGAGAGAAGCCCAATTCGTGTGCAGCCCAAGGAGGAAGAAGGGGTATTTATACCCTCCCACGAAATATGGCCGTTGCAGGACTTGGAGGGGCGGATTATCCGGCCAAAGTATGGCCGGAATATCCGTCCCCATATCTGGGTGATGCCGAGCAAAGTCCTTAGCAGAAATTCCGAAACGAAATCTTCGAGGGGGCTATCCGCCCCCCTGGCCGGAATTTCCGGCCCCGTATCTGGGTGACGCCGAGCAGAAATTGCAATACAAAAATGGTGATAACTTTTTCATCCGGACTCCGTTTTCGATGATCTTGGGCTCGTTGGAATCACCACAACGAGCTCTACAACTTCATCCATAGAAACATCATAGTCCAACAAGGGAGTATAAAACCAAATGATGAAAGGTTTGACCTCTCTTTGAAGGCAACCGGTAAAACCTCCAAACATCAAAAACGCAATAAGAGCTTCATGCGAAATCCATTTTTGATGAGCTAGAGCTTGTCATGGAAATAACCACAAGCTCTAGAACCTCACATGGATAAAACCCAAATAAGAACCAAGAAATATGATGCCAAGTATGCAAAGGTTTGAGCTCTCTTCGAACGATACAATTAAGTTACTCACTCGAGAGCCCCTCTTGATAGTACGGCTACCGATCCTATAACCCGGTCTCACAAATAACACCATGAGACCGGTAAGAAAGAAACCCTAACACTATCATACCTTTGCCTTGAGCATTCTACTTGAGGTGGATAAAGACGATCTTGATCTTCTCAAGTTGGGCCACCTTTCTTGATTGAGCTTGCTTGGTGAAGTCTTGCGGATTGCTCCCCCATACTCTACTATGGAAGAGACTCTCTTTAAGCATATCTTCACATATCCATGATCACAATATAGATGGCAAGCTTCAAGCATATGTTCTCTTCTAGTTGCTCATCTTGAACTTGCGCTTTGACTTGATCAATCCTCGAATCAATTCTTCTTTCTCCATAATGATGGTGTCTTGAGGATACACATGAGAGCTCACTCAATCTTATTCTTCAAGACACACTTGACATAAGCTCAACTCCCTTAAGACCAATCTTTGGATCACTCCTTGAATAACACCTTGGTCAACACATAATCTTCTTCTTACAACCTTGACTCCAACAAATGGTTCAAGCATTGTCTATGGACAAGTCCTACACATATAACTCAATGCAACCATTAGTCCATAGGGATTGTCATTAATTACCAAAACCACACATGGGGCTCGATATGATCTTTCAGCCTTTTTTTTCTTTATTTATTTATTTTTGGAATAAAACAACATGGAAGATAGCAAATCCGACCACTACGACCCCATGAGCTGAAAACAGAGTCATAAAATGAGAAGTATTTTGAAGGTTTTTTGAAAGGTAGCACATAAAAATTTACTTGGAATGGCTTGCAAATACCATGCATAGGAATTTATAGTTTACTCAATGGCAAACTTGGTTTTTGGGAGTTGGATGCACGAGTAGATCTCATACTCAGTACAAAGTGAGGGCTAGCAAATGACTGGGAGCGACCAACTAAGAGAGTAATAACGGCCATAATCACGCAAAGCGACAAAACATCATTAAGAGAAGCATAAAATGGCATTAAAAGTCAAAAACTAAATAATCATAGAGGCTTATGGAGACTTGTTAGAGTCAAACATGTTGTAAGAATGCGCCAAGTTAACCCAAATAAAGCATCAAAGGAGAAAACCAAATAAATGCTTCCACATAATAAAAATAACGCATGATTTTTTTAAAAGTTCATTAAGCAATCTCAGTCATTTGAGATAAGTCATGCTACAGCAAAAAATCACTAAGCATACTATCAAAATGACATCAAGCATGGCATGCAAAAGTCTAAGCCGCAGTCTAAACAAGCTCCTTTTTGTACCACTTTTTTGCATGAAACTTTTTCTTGTTTCCAACACCATTTGAACCTTTTTGAAACAACTCTTTTGATGAATACCAACATAGACCAGAGGTCCAAATACACCTTGATGCAAATATATAACAAGATCTGAACAAAAATCAAGGCAAAAATGAAAACTAAATGCAGTTCTAGAAAAAGAGAACACTCGTTGAACGATAAGAGTGAAAAACAGAGTGTTCTTGGCAAATGAAAAGCGAGTATATCTACTCCAAAAGAAATTTGTTGGGGTCCAACAATTTATTGCAGCAAACAAAACAAAAGAAAACTGAAAACTAAAGTAAAGACGCTCCAAGAAAAATGCATAGTGCATGAAGCAATAAAAATATAGTGTGTTGAAAGGTGACCTAATTTTTGCCGATGAAGAAGGGGTGCCTCGGGGGCATCCCCAATCTTTGACGCTTGTACCTCTTGGATATTTCTTGGGGTTACATGGGCATCACCAAGCTTGATCTTTTGTCCATTCTTTATCTCATCTCATCATTCTCCAATCCATACACTTGAAAACTTCCTTCATACAAAACTTAACACAATTCTATTAGCAACGTTAGCATAAACATAATAGTAGATCAACCCTTTTTGGTTCAGGTTTCAACTCAAAAACACCACATATAAAGCATATACTACTGTAGCAACTTTCCCAAAAGTTCCGTGATCAAAAGAACTCAAAAATAAAGCGATCGAGAGGCAAACACAAATAGTGACAGAAATCTGTCAAAACAGAACAGCCGACAAAGGTCGATTTTTGCGAGGCCCTTCTGTTGCTCAAATCGAAAAGTGCAAAACTAATGAAAGTTTAGATATAACCTAGGGCATTTGCACAAGAAATCTCAGGTCAAAACGATATTCTGATAATTTTCACGAATTTTTACGGTGCAGCACCAAAATCTGTTTCAGGACAGCAACTTCCCCAAATCTTACCTCCCTCAAATTAGAGGTTCTTCTTGGCACACCAACGAAATAAAAAGGATAAGGAGTGGTTATTACAGTAGTAATAACTTCCAAGACTCAAATAAAAGAAAAAGTACTGAAAATAAAACAATGGGTTGTCTCCCAAGAGTGCTTTTCTTTAATGCCTTTGAACTAGACGCAGAAAGTGCAAATCAAGTAATATCAAACGATGAAGCATCAAGTTCATAATTTTCTCTAAGAATAGATTCAAAAAGTAATTTCTTCCTACTTATAGGGAAGTGTTCCATACCTTTCTTGAGTGGGAATTGATATTTGATGGTGCCTTCCTTCATATCAATGATGGCACCATAGTTCGAAGAAAAGGTCTTCCCAAAATAATAGGACATGAAGCATTGCATTCAACATCCATAACAAGAAAATCAATGGGAACAAAGTTATTGTTAACCATAATAAGAACATCATTAATCCTTCCCAAAGGTTTCTTCTTAGCAACATCAACAAGAGGAACATCAAAATAACACTTTTCAAGCGGTGGTAAACCAAGCATGTCATAAATCTTTCTAGGCATGATAGAAATACTAGCACCTAGATCACATAAAGCATGGCAATCAAAACCATTAACATGCATATCAATGATGGGCTCCCAACCATCTTCTAACTTCTTGGGAATAGAAGTTTTTTGTTTCAACTTTTCCTCCCTAATTTTCATGAGAGCATTTGTAATATGATTTGTAAAAGCAATATTCAACGAACTAGCATTAGGACTCAAAGCAAGCTTTTGCAAGAACAAAATAACTTCAGATATATTGCAGCCATCAACATCAAAATCATTAAAAGAAATAGAGCTATCATCTCCCATACTCCGAAAAATTTCAGCACTCTTTTGAGAAAAGTTTTTGCAGTTTTGGGCTTTTTCGCACAAGGAGTAGGAGTTTTCTCTATACCAATCAAAGTAAGAGGATTGTTAGTATTTGGAACAACATCATTAGAGGTAGTAATGCTACATACCTTCATCTTTCTAGCCATCTCATCTTCTCTTTCCCACCTGGCATGCAATTCTACTAACATCCTAACATTTTCATCAATTTTAACTTGTATGGCATTAGTAGTGGCAAAAGTATTGCTTTCCTTCACATCATTAGGCAACACTTATAGTTTCAAAAGTTCAACATCAAGAGCAAGGCTATCAACTTTAGAAGCAAGAATATCAATTTTGCCTAACTTTTCCTCAATAGACTTGTTAAAAGCAGTTTGCTTACCGATGAAGTCCTTGAGCATGACTTCAAGCTCAGAGGGCGCGCCCCTAGTGTTGTTGGAGGAATTACCATAAGAGTTACCATAACCATTACCATTGGTAGAAGGATACGGCCTATAATTGTTACTAGCAAAATTGTTCCTATAAGCATTATTGTTGAAATTATTATTTCTAATGAAGTTTACATCAACATGCTCTTCTTGAGCAACCAAAGAGGCCAAAGGAACATTATTAGGATCAACTTGAGCTCTATCATTAGAAAGCAAAAGCATAATAGCATCAATCTTATTACTTAAGGAAGAGGTTTCCTCAACAGAATTTACCTTCTTACCTTGTGGAGCTCTCTCGATGTGCCATTCAGAATAATTTACCATCATGTTGTCAAGAAGCTTTGTTGCGGCGCCCAAGGTAAGGGACATAAAAGTGCCTCCAGCAGCTGAATCCAATAGGTTCCTTGAAGAAAAATTCAGTCCTGCATAAAAAGTTTGGACAATCATCAAAGTAGTCAGTCCATGAGTGGGACAATTCTTTATCATAGATTTCATTCTTTCCCAAGCTTGAGCAACATGTTCATTATCAAACTGTCTAAACTTCATAATATCACTATGCAAAGCTATAATCTTAGCAGGAGGATAGTATTTTGGGATTTCTATTTTCGTGCCCCTGGTTCGTTAGTTGTACTCAGTTTTCCCCAACCGCTTAACTTTTCCTCAGTTTTCCACTCTCTCTAGTTTGAAACCCCTCGCAGACGCTCGGACGGGAGGGTTCCCGTCTGGTCAGAGGCCTTGACTGTTACTGGTGACGGCTAGGGAGCCGCGGTGGTTGTGAATTGACCGTTGCTTTTGAATGGTGTTGACTGTTGACCCAATGAGACACGTCGGACTGGCGGTCTCTCACTCACCCAAAGCTTTCCCCTTCGGCCGAGACTGGAAGAGCTCACACACCGCCCCTCCGCCGCCACGCCGTCCTGCCCTGCTACCTTATGGCGTCATCCACCCCCGAGCCGCCCCGCCCCCACCACCACCCCTTGGAGGCGGAGAGGGCTCCGCCTCCACTAGATCTACCCCTATCGTGGTAGAGTTTGTACAGCCGTCTGGTGTGCCGATTATGCCCCTCAATGGCGGAGAAGATTGGGAATCGGAGGGATCTAACGCATGGATTCCATCTGGGTAAGCATCGTCTGCCTATGTGAATTAACAGTAGGCAGTTTTTGAGCGCGAATCGTTGTTGCTCAACTAACTGCGTTGCTTTTCGAATAGGATTGATCCAGCGCTGGCTTTTCGGCTGGTGGTTAGGCTGGATACTACCTTTTTGTGTGATTCTGAATGCAATGTGAGCGGATTTTACATCCCAGCAGTGGTTGCAACCACCATCTCATTGAGGGATTTAAAAGATAACATCTGCGCTATGTACCCCTGGGGCGCTGGTGATTCAGTTGATTTCCAATATTTCAACAGCACGGAGGGAAGATATGTTCCACTAATTCCTGACAAGGATCTGGGAATTCTTGTTGCTTTAAATGATTCTTGCCATGTCGGTAAAATTCGTATCCATGTGGATAGGGTCCAGGCGTCATCTGGTGTTGGGGCATCATCAGGTGGTCGGGCATCATGTCTCTCTACTGTTGATGCCTCTGCTAATCGTGTGCGCCGCCCCGCTCCTTGTAGGTCCACAGCAGCACCATCTGTCCCCAGTGCTAGTGGTAGCCAGATTGTTCATGCGGTCGATGTGGAGGACGATGCAGAGATTGAGGATCCGTCTCCTCAAGATGATGAGGATGAGTTGATGTTTCCTGAATTGATAGATCGATGCAGTAAGCATGCAATGGAGGATCAATACATGGAAGATATTGCACAAGGTGACAGATTTGATGACACTAATGATGAAGAGAAGGATGAGAACAATGATAACCTCGTTTTAGCCGATTACGAAGGTGATGACTTGCCAACAATTGAGTGGAACAGGGAGGATCCTCAGCTTGCAGAAGGCACCGTATTTCAAATGATGATGGACTGCCGTAATGCAATTACTACATATTGCATTCTCACCAAGAATGATTATGAGGTTATTAAAAGTGAGCCAGGTAGGTTCACAGTTAAGTGCCCATACAAGAGGTGTAGGTGGAGGCTGCATGCATCCACAATGCTCAGAAGCACCGTGGTTCAGGTACTACGCCAACCAGTTGTGTATTTTAGATCATGGTCTAAAATTTGTTAACTATTACTGACATCCCTTATCATTATGTTTCAGATAAAGAAGAAATTGATCGACCATACTTGTCCACCTCGAGCGGGAGCGCTGGAGGAGAAATCAAGGCTAGCGAAGACTAGGTGGTTGGCAGATGCAATCATAGATTGGCTAAGAGAAACTCCATTACTTGGTCCAACAGCACTCATAACCAAGATATCTGATAAGTTTAATATAAAAATACCTTACATGAGGATGTTCTATGCAAAGGAAATGGCTCTTGATAGGATCAATGGTCCATGGAATGAAAGCTTTCAGTTGCTTTACACTTTCAAAACCGAAGTGGAGATGGCTAGTCCAGGCAGTGTTGTAGCGATAGACAAGCATACAGTTCCCTACAAATTGAAAATCGGGAGGATAATGCAGAAGGAATGTTTTAGAAGGGCTTTTGTTTGTTTCAAAGCTTGCTGGAAAGGCTTTCTGGACGGTTGCAGGCCTTATTTGGTCGTGGATGCAACAGCTCTTCATGGCAGGTTTAAAGGACAGCTAGTTGTTGCTACTGCAGTTGATAGACACAATTGGATGTTCCCTGTTGCTTATGGAGTTTTGGAGGTTCAGTTAGAGGAAAGTTGGACTTGGTTTCTGCAGAATTTGCGCGACCTTATAGGTCATCCACCAGGACTTACTATCCACACAGACGCTTGCAAAGGTTTGGAGAGTGCATTAGAAGCAGTATTCCCTGGAGTGGAGCATAGGGAATGTATGAGACACTTGGTACAGAATTTTACAAAGAAATTCAAGGGTAAAGCTTATACTGACAACCTATGGCCAGCTGCATACACATGCAGCATTAGGAAGCATCTGTTTCATTTGGATGTGTTGTATAAACAAAAACCTGGGGTGAAGGAGTACTTGGATGAACATCATGGTAGGGTGTGGTCAAGAAGCCAATTCAATGAAATTTGCAAGGTAGACTATGTAACAAGTAACCTTGCGGAGAGTTTCAATGCAAAGGTCAAGTCATTGAAAGGGTTATGCTGTGGCAAATATTTGATAAGATTAGGCAGATGATCATGATAAAGATTGATCTGCGTCAAAGAATTGCAGCCACAAAATATCTTGGCCATCTCATGCTCCCATCTTTGATTAAGTCTTTGCATGCCAGGGCAAAAAAATTGAAGATGAAATGCATCAGAAAAGGAATGGAGGCTGAGGTAACCTACACTGACAGTAAAAACAGGCAGTGGAGGTAGCCAGTGAGTTTGGTTGATAGGACATCCATTGTAGGCGATGGAAGATCCGTGGGATACCCTGCATACACACATTGTTTTTCATGAGTGTTATAGGGGGTGCAAAAGGTGAAGTTGATCAGTAGGTGTCAGAGTATTTCTCTGTTGCCAAATTTAGGGCTGCATATGCTATGAATGTTCCTACCTTGTTGGGAAAAGACCAATGGATAAAAGTCGATCCAGGCTTCAAACTATACTCTCCAGTTTTGACTAGACCGGCAGGTAGGCCGAGGAAGAATAGGATCAGAGCTAGTGCAGAGGGTGGTGCACCGATTCGACGATGTAAGTGCAAACATTGTGGAACCCCTAGACACATTCCTAGGCTTTGTAAAAATCCAGTTGACCCAGCTTTTGGAATGGAAGATCAGGAGAGAGCAGCAAATGCAGAGGAGAATGAAGCAGCAATTCAACATGAGGAGATTGAAGCAATGAATCGAGAGCTGCTTGAACCGATGGATCAAGAGCTGGTTGAACCGATGGATCGAGAGCAGATTGAACAGATGAATGGAGAGCTGCTTGAACTGATGGATCGAGAGCTGCTTTAACTGATGGATCGAGAGCAGATTGAACAAATGAATGGAGAGCTGCCTGAACCGATGGATCGAGAGCTGCTTGAACCGATGGATCGAGAGCAGATTGAACAGATGAATCGAGAGCTGCTTGAACCGATGGATCGAGAGCAGAGGGAACAGATGGATCGAGAGGCCATTGAAGCAATGCATAGACAATTGAGTGAAGCAATTGATCGAGAGGTGGGTAAACCGATGGATCAAGAGCAGATTGTAGAAGCAAGGGAAGAAAATGCATTAGAAGAAAGAGCACAAGCTTCGTATGATATGGTTGTCTCGGTCTTGGCACAACCCGAAGAGAAGAAGAAGAACAAGAAAGATGGCAAAAGGAAGGTAGACACCGGTAATATCCCTGGTAGGGTTACCCGGAGTAAGGTGGTGGACCCAGCGAGTCACACCAGGAGCAAGAGAAAGATTTTATTTTGAACAATTAATTTGAATTTGTATGAATAATTTGTATTGGGGATCCCTTTGTATTGAATTCGAACTAGTGTGATGTTCCGAAGTTTGTATGTTGAATAATCACAATAATGTATGTGTTATTACAAGTTTTCTATGGTCATGCACCTCGAATAAGTTCATCGCTTAAGCCACATTTATCATTTTCTAAGTGACTAAACTCAAAAAATATAGTTTTGGGTTTAGTTTAATTCAAAATAATTCAAAACATGGTGGAACCTTCCCATGGAGTCTTGTTATGTTACCTACAACCTAGAGAAATAATAATGGAAAAGGAAATATAGAGATATGAAGTTTTTCCCAAAACCACTTCCTAGTCCATGAGCTACTAGCAATGAAGATGCAGGGCTTTCTACTCAACACACCTCCCAAATACCCACTATGCTTACAAACTTTGTCCAAATGAGTCCAAATTCATCACACTTGTGTATCTTTGAATTGCAAACAATATCACATCGGCCAAAATATACTATATTGTTCAAATAACACAATCTAACAATTTTTATGCCAAAAGCTTCAATTTCCCTTACTCCCTTTATTATTTGGGTGCCCCTGTTTTACTTAGTTTTACTCAGTTTTCCCCCTCCGGGTCCACTTGTTTTACTAGTCCTAGTCAGTTTTGCCCTTTCGATAAACATTTCCTCAGTTTTCCCCCTCTTAGTTCTACTCAGTTTTCCTCACTTGTACTCACTGGCTGATCTATGATTGGTCGAGATGTAATATGTCACACGGATCTTGGTTGGTTGATAGCTCAACGTACGCTTGCACCGTTGGATCATTTATGATCGGACGGCCTGTATATCTCTCTCTATCTTGATGGACGCATATGGAGAGAAGAGCAGAGCACATACCTACCAACCCTGACAGTCGCATATTCCAGTCGCATCTTCCTCTCTCCTATTTCCTCTCTTACTCTGACGGTCGCGGCGGCGCGGATCTAACTGTGTGTGCGGCCGCGTGGAACTACAGTGTGCATGCGGTGGTGCGGATCTAACCGTGCGTGCGGCCGCGCGAAACTGCAGCATGCGTGCGGCGGCGCAGATCTAACCGTGCGTGCGGCGGCGCGGATCTAACCGTGCATGCGGCAGCGTGGATCTAACCGTGCGTGCGGCGGCATGGATCTAACTGTGCGTGCGGCGGCGCGGATCTAACCGTGCGGCGGCGTGGATCTAAGAGTGCCGGTGAGGATCCAACCCTTAGAAATAGTTGAAATGTCTCTCTCTGTCTCACTTTCGTTTCTCTTCTCAGATCTATTGATGATGAAGAACACCAAGACGGCGGCTGTGCCGACAGTGGTCATCGATGCCAAGATCATTGAAGCCATCGCCTACAACATCGATGCGATGGCGCAGATGCAGCCTTCAATGTCAGAGCCTGCCGATGTCTCACTTTCGTTGCCCTCCTTAGATCCGTTGCTGATGAAGGACACCAAGACGGCGGCCGTGCCGACAGTGGTCATCGATGCCAAGATCATTGAAGCCATCGCCTACAACATCACTGCGACGGTGCAGATCCAGCCTTCAATGTCGGAGCCTGCCGATGTCTCACTTCCGTTGCCCTCCTCAGATCCGTTGCTGATGAAGGACACCAAGACGGCGGCGGTGCCGAGAGTGCGAATTGATGCCAAGACAATTGAAGCCATCGTCTACAACCGCGCTGCGAAGCCGCTGATCCAGCACTCCTCAGATCCATCGCTGATGAAGTACACCAAGACGGTGGCGGTGCCAAGAGTGGTTGCGAAGCCGTAGATCCAGCCCTCCTCCATGTCCGAGTTTGCGGATGGCACAGATGACCACCCCTCAGCCACCCGTCGTCCCGGCCCTTCTAGCCCATCGCTGCGCGGCCGTGTTCGACGCCGCAAATTGGGATAAATTATGATAAATTTGTATTTTTCAATTTCAAATTGGGATAATATTGTTCGAACTACTACCTCCGTCTCAAAAAAAGCTTCTCCACTTTCTCGATGTGTCCATGTACATCCGTATGTATGATTTGAATTCTATCCCAACTTAATTGGGAAGATTGATATATATTTGATCCGAGAGGCTGGTACATGCTTTCACTTTTGGGATCCCTTCACTTTTATAAGATGTTCATGCATGCTAAAATTATCGCGCGCATTACTTAGCACAACTAGGAAATTGTACGCCAAAATACAGTGGTTAGAGCCACACCAAAATACAGTGGTTAGAGCCATCTACTGAATAACAATTCTATACTATCTAAATCATCTACCACAACCACATAACTCCTAGGACAGGAATGACACCTAATAAAACTGCCCAGATGAATCTACTTTTCTCCTCTCCCATCACTTGAAGTTCATGTTCTAGATTTTCTACCACTTGATCAAATACGGCAAGATCTGTCTCAAGTATCAACTTCTCCTTGCGAATAAGCTCTGAATTCTTCTTTTCTTCCTCCACGGTACGCTTCAGCTTGAATATCATCAGGTTTTTACGGGCCAATTCATCACCTAAATTGGCCACCTTCTCCTCCAAATCCATCCTCTTGCTACACCACTGGGTTGATTCATCTTGGTATGCAATGTACCATGGATCATCGGCTTGCCTGGCAAACTGTAACAATAATGGAAAAAAGAACAACTGAAATCACTCCAACAGGCCATGGCGGCACTTCAAATTCAACGGTAGTACAGAGAGCAGAAGCTAGATACCTGCACTTCTGACGAGGTAGGAGAAGTAGAACGTGGCCACGACATGATCGAATCCCCACCCTCGCCGGTGTACCCGCTACGACCAGACATTGAGGACTATTTCGCACCTGTAAACTCCAATAAATTACGGGAACCGAATCGATTAGGGGGCGGGGGAGGCAGAAGCGGAGGTCTTACCAAGCTATACTACCAATTGGTGCGTGGAACAAATCCCGGTCGTCGTGGGCGGCGGATCTGCTTGCGGCGGACTTTCCTGCGGTGGGTACAATGCGTGCGGACGAAACAAGTGCTGGAGCCATGGTTGACGTGCAGCGCCGCAGTCCGTCCAACGCCGCCGGGGGACAGAGCCGGCGGCGCGACAAGGCGCCGGCGATGGCTGCTCCATCCGAGGGTGGGGAACGAGCTACCAGCGGTTCTCCAATGACTAATGACATACACAACACTAGGTTCCAGCCATGTTTAGCATAAGATTCACTTTAGATTAAGCTGCGAAAATAGTCACCTGCTGGGTCTAGCTTAAGAAAAATTAATTAGCGAACTTGTTGCTTCTCTCTAACTAAAAGCAGGGATATATGCCTTTTCACTAAGGGCGACCCCAGCGGTCATTGGCTGAGGCGGCCCCACAGAGCGGCTCTATATGATTTTCTCTAAATAAATAGACGATCCCAGCGGTCATTGGCTACGGAGGCCCCATAGAGCGACAATATATGATTTTCTCTAAATAAATAGACGACCCCACTGGTCATTGGCTGCGGCAACCCCACAGAGCGGCAATATATGTCTTTTCCTAAAAAATACACGACCCCACTGGTCATTGGCTGCGGCAGCCCTATAGAGCGGCCCCATTTGTCATTGGCAGCACCGCGTATACAATCAGGAAATAAAGCGGCACACACGTCAGCGATAGACGGATGGCTGCTCCGACGTGTCTCCTGACCCTACCCGTCAGCACCATTCAAAAGCAACGGTCAATTCACAACCATCGCGGCTCCCTAGCCGTCACCGGTAACGGTCAAGGCCTCTGACCAGACGGCAACCCTCCCGTCCGAGCGTGTGCGAGGGGTTTCAAACTAGAGGGAGGGAAAAACTAAGGAAAAGTTAAGCGGCTGGGGAGAACTGAGCACAACTAAGGACCCGAGGGCACGAAAATAGAAATCCCGAAAATTGCTCTTTCATAACAAGATTCAACAAAGCAGGTTTGATCTCATAAAAATTTGCCTCAGGAGCAGGTGGCACAATAAGAGTGCAGATAAAATCATTGTTTTTGGTGCTAGTAAAATCATACAACTTGGTGTTTTCAGGAGTACCCATTCTAGCAAAACTAAAAGCAAGTAAATAAAAGCAACTATAAAGGAAACTAATTTTTTTGTATTTTTGATAAAATGATGCAAGCAAAAATAAAATAAAGCAAAAACAAAAACAAAGTAAAGGATTGTGCATGCGAGACTCCCCTTGCAGAAGTCCTCTTTCTCCCTGGCAATGGCGCCAGAAAACTTGTTGATGGTGCGGTGTTGATATATAGATGACCGACCAGTTGGGAACCCCAAGAGAAAGTATGATGAGCACAGCAGCAAGTCTTCCCTCAGTTGTGAAACCAAGGTATATCGAACCAGTAGGAGAAAGAACCAAACTTAAGAAGGTGATGCTTGCTATCTTCGTGACACTCCAGACAAGGGCGCTAGATACAACTGCTCATCGGCGTGTCTTCCCCCAGCAGCAACGTGAAACCTGCACACAACACAACCAAGAACTTTGCTCCCAACTTACGATGAGGTTGTCAATCTCACCGGTTTGCTATAAACAAAGTATTGAGCGTATCGAGTGGTAATAGGATAATAGTATGCAAGAAAGTAAACAGTGCGAGTAAAGTAAAACGGTATAGCAATATAAAGGAAATTGGACCGGGGTCCACATTTCACTAATGGTGTCTCTCCATAAGATAAATAACACATGCTGGGTAAACAAATTATAGTTGGGCAATTGATAGAATAAAGATAACATACATACGTCATAAGGATCACTATGAGATTCACTCTGGGCATTACGACAAAATACATAGACCGTAATCCAACTGCATCTATGACTAAAAATCCACTCGCGGGGAATCATCCGAGGACCCCTTGAGTATTAAGTTGCGAACAACAGATAATTGCATTAAGCAAAGTGCGTAATGTAAACAAAGCAAATGTCCTTGGACACAAGAATGTTGTTTTCTCCCTAGTGGCAACATCACATCTACAACCTTAGAGGTTTCTGTCACTCCCCCAGATTAAATAGAGGCATGAACCCAACTATTGAGCATAAATACTCCCTCTTGGAGTTACTAGCATCTACTCGACGAAGATAGCTACTAGCAACGGAAAGAATGCAAGATCATAAACATCATAGAGATAACATAAGATATATATTCAGCACATCAACATCACATAGTACCAATACTCATTGGATCCCAACAAACACAACATGTATGATTACATAAAGATGATCCTGATCATGTAGGGCAGCTCACAAGATCTAAACATGAAGCACATGGTGGAGGAGACAACCATCTAGCTACTGCTATGGACCCATAGTCCAAGGTAGACTACTCACACATCACTCCGGAGGCGGCCATGGTGGTGTAGAAGGCCTCCGGCAGGGATTCCCCTCTCCGGCAGGGTGCCGGGAAGAGCTCCTGGATCCTCCCGATCTCGCGACGGTGACGGCGACGGCTTGTAGTATGTTTTGTGGAAAAGATATCCGTCCTTTAGGTTTTTCTCGTCGAGGGGAAGTTATAGGCAAAAGGGCATCGTCAGAGGTGGGGCCAGCTAGCCTCACCACAGGGCGGTGCGGCCAGGGCCTGGGCCGCGCCCCCTGGTGGTGAGCCTGGCTCGCTGCCCCCCTCCGTCTCATCTTAGGTCTTCGCAAAGCTTCGGTAAAAATAGGAGGTTCGGCTTTTGTTTCGTCCAATTCCGAGAATATTTCCTGTGTAACTTTCTGAAATACAAAAACAGCAGAAAACAGGGAACTGGCACTGTGGCATCTTGTTAATAGGTTAGTTCCGAAAAATGTATAAAAACGCCATGAAGTGTAACAAAACACAAAGCAAATGGTGTATAAACAAGCATGGAGCATCAAAAATTATAGATACGTTTGAGACGTATCAGTTGCTTTCTAGCTCCATTGCCAAGTTGTTCATTGAAGAATTTGGTGGCAACACATCTGTTTCATAACGCATTTTCAACTTCCCCCTCGGCACTCCAATAACCTTTTAAACAGATATTTCAGTTACAGGGATAGATCCTCGCCTAGGAAACACCATCTCACATGTAACTGGGTTGAACTTTTCCATTAGAAACTTGCAGAGATCATGTTGGAGCTTTGAACACTTAATGTCTAGAAGGCCACCGTAATGTGATTTCCTGACAAGAAATTTCTGATCAATTAACATGTTGGGATACATGCTGACCAGCTTCATTGGTGATGCCCGCTGGAACGCTTTTCATGATTTGGCATGTGAATCACATACAAAAATGCACAAAAGTGAAGAAAGGATTCATGATGTTGTGGGAAAATATACAATATGATGATTACAAAAAAATCTACTGGAACAAAAACTAGATCAAGTTTTATTAGTGATCGGTAATAGCAGCTATATAGTAATTTACAAAAAATGTCTCATGAGAAAAAACTAGAACCACTGGCATAAAAGTAAAAGACGTTAGTAACCTCTGCCATGAATTTTTATTTTTCTTCATCTTTGTTAACATTGTTGTCACATCCAAGTTGGTCTTCTCCATTGTTGAATTCATACTTTTCTTCAGTGTGCCTATTATTTCTAGGATGGAGCACCGAAGAAAGTTTAGCCCTCAAAGTTAGTTTTTTCCGCATCAGGCTTAACTTTGAGTGTTTCTTCCTGACAGGGTCTTACGGCTGCTTGAAGTCATTTTTTGTCCCCTGATTATTTTAACAGTAAAACAAAAATGTTATCCCAAAACCATAAAGTCAATAAATGAAGTTCAAGCATAACTAGTGGGCTATAACAAGGGTCATTCACACAAAATAATAGTTGGCAGACACACAAATCCAAAACAAAATAGAGGGTGTGCTGACAAAACACATATACATCATACATTTATGATCATCCAAAACATGAAGGTAGTAATGATATAAAATTACAACATAGGAGAGGTATAAATTGTCCCTCATGACATAATATAGTGCTTTATTATAAATAGATCAGTACACAAAGTAGGGTAACAGGGGAAGCCAATTACATTTTGAAAATAAATGCTGGGAAACAGGCTTCCATCACATTTTAGGATTAAAAGAAAAGAGACAACGCCACAAGCTAAATGTCTATATCCTGCCACTGATCAGAACTAGAAATCCTCCAACATATTTTTGAAAGATTTGACTTGTCAAAGTACTCCATCTTCTTGTTGATGGAGTTTAGCTTGTAAAACTTGATCATGGTCCTAGCGAAATAGAAATGCATGCTAGCCATATAATCTGCATCCTCCGGACGGACAAACTTCACATACAAACTACCGTCCTGGTCAACAGCAAAACTAAACAGATCTTTGAAAGGGATCACATGTATAGCATACATGAAACTCCCAGGGAAGTTCATGTACTTAACATTGACTTTAAGCACACCTTTTGTCTGTCCTACTTCTATATTGAGTGCTTTCAAAGTTGATTCTGATAGGTATGGATTCATGTGTTTTTCCATATCTTCGGTTTCATCACTGTACCCCCTTGGGTAGCCCACAAGTAAGTTACTCTCCATGAAAGCAGAAAATGGCCTGACTGTTGGATGTGAAGCAACATCTTCGTCATTGGGGGCTAAACTGATATGTACTACCTTATAAAACTTGACAAGTTTGTCATCAAATTTGAATGTCAGCTTTTCCCCATCCAAGCTTTCAACATCACTAGGGACAGAACACCTAATTATGATCTCTGCATCTATGGTTTGATTAATAGCACACTTGAAGTTGCTGGAGACAAGGGATCTTAACACATGTTGGACTGCATAAATTCCATCAGGCGTTGAACAGAACAAGTTCTTAACCATGAAAAGGTCATTCACTGGACCGGGCGCCACTCCCAGATGGTCCAGCACAAGACGCGACAGGGCTGGCCTCCTAAATCGGTCTGCATGTGACATAATCCAAAGATCTATGTGCAACAAAAAATGACATGCATGAGAATAAGTAAAAACGATGAGCACTTATTAAAATGGCAGGGTCTTACAGCTACATCTACATCTACAAACCAAAATTGTAGCTAATTACAATGGCAAGGTCTTACATCTATATCTACATCTACATCTACAAACCAAAATCATCACATAACAACTACCAAAATCTAGCAAGCAAAAGGATGTATCAAACACATAAAAATTTCCTAAAAATCCCCCAATATCCTTGTGCTGCATGTAACAGTCATCTGAAAAAAAATGTCCATAGCATCAATAGTTCCATCAACTACCAAATGTAGCAAGCAAAAAGTATGTATCACACGATTTTATCCATCCCATAAAACTACCATCTATCAAACGAGGATGCATAAAAAACACATGAAAATAGTAGATAGCATCAACAGTTCCATCAACTACCAAATGTAGCAAGCAAAAAGGATGTATCACATGATTTTATCCATCCCATAATACTACCATCTATAAAACTACCATCTATCAAACAAGGATGTATCAAAAACCCATGAAAATAGTAGAAAGCATCAACAATTCCATCAACTACCAAATGTAGCAAGCAAAAAGGATGTATCACGCGATTTATCCATCCCATAAAACTACCATCTATAAAAGTTAAAACTACCATCTATCAAACAAGGATGTATCAAAGACACATGAAAATAGTAGATGGGGATGGTGTGACAGGAGTAAGGACCTGGCCGTCAACTCGTAGACGATGTAGCCGATTGGAGGGACGATGCAGCCGATTGGAGGGACGATGCAGTCGATTGGAGGGATGATGTAGTCGAGGGGAGGGACGATGTAGCCGAGGGGAAGGACGATGTAGCCGAAACGAGGGACGATGTAGCCAGGAGTACTGACTCCGACAGCGGATGCCGCGACGACTCAACAGTAGAAATCCTCCCCTAACCAGGAGGACTATATACGCGGACGAGGTTGTATCTGACCAAGGCGAAGGTGTAGCAGCTCCGGTGACGGCGGGAAGTTGCGGTGTCGCTGATTGCCGCCGCTCGCGATGGCTCGATTTGGATGATATGAGCACTCAGCGCGCGCGGGGGAGAAGCGGGCGAAGCAGCAGATGTAGCAGATCCATCTCTCGCATCAGCCCGTGCGCCGGCGAGCGCAGATCTGTCGAGAGGATTCACCGGAGCTCAGGCCGGCTCGATCTGGAAGAAGAAGAGGGAGAAATTGATATCGGTGGGGAGCATTTTCTCTCTCCTCCGACCAGGTAGGACGACACGACCCCCAAAGTTTAAATCGGTGGTGAAAAATAAATGTTCCAATAAATTTATCCTAGCCCACTAGCGGGGATGGGTGGAGCACGAGCCCTCGAATAGCGATCGCGCGACCTCGCGATAAGCCACATCTAAGTCAGTTGTTTAATAGATTTCGCGAACACCAAAACAGAACAGACAAATACGTAACCACGTTGAGTCGAGTACTACAAAGTCCGAAAAAAAGGCTCTGTTTTGTTTGAGATGAAAATGGCTCTGTTTTTTTGTTTTGAACAGAGTCCAGACAGTAGTCTATCTGAGGAGAACGGAGCCGGCCACGTCATCTCTCCCAACAGAAAGCGCGCGCGCCTTTCCTCGCCGTCCTTGCGTTCAACGTGACCACTACCTTTCTGTTATGCTACCCGCTCCACGTCACTGATCCCATCCCGACCGTCCGTACCCGATCGGACGGCCACGAGGCTCCCCTGTTGCCCCGCGCCACTTGTCGGGCCCACCTGCAGCGGGCCAACGACCCGCTGACCGCTTCGTCCCCGCGCCTGTTAAAACCCAGAGACTCTTCCTCCTGTTTCTGACACCGCCACCCCTCTCTCCTTCCTCCGCCTCGGGTCCAACGCCTCGTCAACCGCGGCGGCCGAGTAGCTTCCGCTCTCGTCGGCCAGGTAAAGCTCCATTTGCTTGTGCCTCCTCGCCCTAACTCTTTCGCGCCTGGATTTCCAGGAGTTTCAGGCTTTCAGATTCAGTAGCTGTTCGAGTGTTCGTTAGAGTCGCGATTTCTTGTTTGATTCGTGCGAGTCACGGAATCGGCGTGAGCCGATGTTCTTATGTCCTACGCTATAGAAAGTGTAGGTAAGTATAGCACTTGCTGAATTTATCTGGGATCCAGGATTTTCTTCTTCTTCAGAGTCGGGAAGGATCCGGGTCCGGGCTGATCCTATACGTACAGTACATATTTGCCGATTGCCATGAATTGCGTACGAAGAGGCCTTCATGGCAGAGTATATTGTGAGGATTCACTATTTGTCGCAGGTGATAGTCAGTTACTAAGATCGGTAATTCGTCCCGTGTTTCATCTCTGCGTGTTACTGAACTGCACAGAATCCTGTCTGCACATTTTGATGCAGCACGCATATGATGATTGATGTTGGTCTCTGTTTGTGTTTTATCTCGAATTCTGATCTTCCTGTACCTGACATATAACATGCTGTTTTAATTTTGGCAGCTTCACTTATGTTTCAGCCCAATGGGTGCCTCTTAACTGATAATCAGTGTTTGCCTTGAGTATATTAGTTGTACCAAATTGAGGGCTTTGAAACATTTCCTAGATTATTTTTTACTTAAAATTTTACTATTATCTTTTCATCATTTAATATTGATTTATCATATTTTCAGAAGCACAGGACCATGGGTGGCGGTTTCAGAGTGCTGCATCTCGTCAGGCCCTTTCTGGGTTTCTTACCGGAAGTACAGAGTGCTGACAGGAGAATTCCATTCAGAGAGAAACTCATCTACACCGTTATTTCCCTCTTCATTTTCCTAGTGTGCAGCCAGCTCCCGCTCTATGGCATCCATTCAACTACTGGAGCTGATCCTTTCTACTGGCTGCGCGCCATTCTTGCATCGAACCGTGGTACTGTAATGGAGCTGGGTATTACTCCAATTGTGACATCTGGAATGGTAATGCAACTTCTGGTTGGATCAAAGATCATCGAAGTTGACAACAGTGTGAGAGAGGATCGTGCACTTCTGTAAGTATTTAAATGGCAGAATCTCCTATTTACAGTTGTCTACATATTGTTCGGTTCTGTTTCCATAGTCTAATGTCCTATATCAGTGATGGTCTTCTGATGCATAGTACTTCTTCTTACTTATTAGGAATGGTGCACAGAAGTTGCTGGGTATCCTGATTGCTATTGGTGAAGCTGTGGCATATGTACTGTCTGGAATGTATGGCAGTGTAAGCCAACTAGGAACAGGGAACGCTATTCTCATTATACTTCAACTTTTCTTTGCTGGCATCATTGTCATCTGTCTGGATGAACTTCTCCAGAAAGGATATGGTTTGGGTTCTGGCATTTCGTTGTTCATTGCTACCAACATCTGGTAAGCTTACTGAGCTTTATTTCCCTTCTGTTATTGATATTATTGTTCTGTGACATCTTGGCTCATGGCAAACTTGTGTAATACAGTGAAAATATCATCTGGAAGGCGTTTAGCCCCACAACAATCAACAGCGGCCGTGGTGCTGAATTTGAAGGAGCTGTCATTGCATTGTTCCACATGTTGATTACTAGAACTGACAAAGTCCGTGCCCTACGGGAGGCTTTCTACCGCCAGAATCTTCCAAATGTGACCAACTTACTTGCTACTGTCCTGGTCTTCCTCATTGTTATCTATTTCCAAGGCTTCCGTGTTGTGCTTCCAGTGAGATCAAGGAATGCCCGTGGGCAGCAAGGTTCATATCCAATTAAACTATTTTACACATCGAATATGCCCATCATTTTGCACTCTGCACTCATTACCAACCTCTACTTCATATCTCAGGTACATACTTCGATTCCAGATTTCCAGTACATTAGTTGTGAATCTCTGTATGTATGTAGAACGATAGTGCTAACATGTTTTTATTGTTAATGCAGCTTCTCTACAGGAAGTACAGTGGCAACTTCCTAGTTAACCTTATCGGAATATGGAAAGAATCTGAGTACTCAGGCCATTCTATTCCTGTTGGTGGTCTTGCTTACTATGTAACTGCACCATCGAGGTGAATGACTTTTTTCTTTACAATAGCACGTACCTGTTTTTTGTTTGCTTTTGGTTACTCCGTCAGAACTCACCTGTTCTTGATACTTATCTGAACATGTTGGAAACCGTGCAGTTTGGCTGATATTGTGGCAAATCCATTCCATGCGCTGTTCTATGTGGTTTTCATGCTGTCAGCCTGCGCTCTCTTCTCAAAGACATGGATTGAAGTTTCTGGTTCGTCAGCTAGGGATGTTGCTAGGCAGCTGAAGGTAAATGCACTTTATATATATATTATATATTTGCTTATTCAGTTGCATGTTTTCTTAGTTATGTTTTCCATACACCTACTTCCTGTCAAACAAGGTGGAGGTCAACTTCCATCTACTACTTACTGTTCATGATTGAACAATTAACGTAAGTCCTTTTGTAGAAAGGTTCTGAGGGGCACTATCTTCCATGCTGTTAGTTTCTGTATATACATTTCGGTACAAGATCTGTTAAGTGAACTATTATTATTTGCCTTCTGAGCTTAGAAGGTCCAGCCATATGTTAGGGGCATCTGTATCTATCATTTGTAGGTACTGGTGTTTTTTTTTTTGAGGTAATGGTACTGGTTAGTTAACTATAACTGTTATATTGACACTAGTCTATTGCCTATACTTGGTAGTATTGAGCATGAATAATTCACTATGCAAGAGCTACCTGAAAACTTCTAACTTTGGCAACTGAACAGGAACAACAAATGGTGATGCCAGGCCATCGTGAGTCGAACTTGGAGAGGGAGTTGAACAGATACATCCCCACTGCTGCTGCATTTGGAGGAGTTTGCATTGGGGCATTGACTGTCCTAGCTGATTTCATGGGTGCAATTGGTTCAGGAACCGGTATACTGCTCGCTGTTACCATCATATACCAATACTTTGAGACATTCGAGAAGGAAAGGGCAACCGAGCTTGGTTTCTTTGGTATGTGATCAATGACTGCTATGGTGTTGCTGGATCTTGCAAGCCGCTGTACTGTTTTGGGAGCTTAGATTCAGTTTAGGTTGAAAATATAGCAGAATCTGCCTGTGTGTTTTCAGATGCATGGTGGTATGTACACTGGCCAAGTGCAGCCATGGCCAATTGGCCACCATGTATTCGTGTTCAGCGGTCTGTTCATGTTTTGGCTATCCTAGTAACCGGATATGTTGCATCAGTATAGTTGCTTTTTGACTAAATTGTATATTAGTTTTCTCTTGTGTTGCGTACTTGCGTATTTACCTTTCTGGCATTTACCAATAGTTACTGAACTTACTGATCGATGGGAACAATGAGATGCTCCATCTTCCTACTTCATGCCTTTTGTAACCACATATGAGAATATATCAAATTTACAGAGCAGCGATTAACATCTGATAAAATTTTCTACAGATATTCAGTGAGCATCTATATGTAAGTGTGAAAATAAAATTTCAAACAATATCTATGATGCGGAGCCATCATTTGGAACCGTCTACTACCTCCATCCATCCATAAGTGTACTTCTAGGTTTTGTCATCAGTCTTTACTTTTTAAAGTTTGACCAACTTTATATAAATTGTAGCCACATTTATGACATAAAAATAATATCACTAGAGACATCTTCAAATGTAGTTTCATAATATACTAATCTCATGTTATAAATATTGCTAGAATTTTATTATAAATTTGGTAAAATATTTAATGTATTGAGTTAGGAGAAAACCTAGAAATCCATGTACGGAGGGAGTACTAAAGTCGGGCACCTAGTGTTGTTAGGATTAACGAGCTGCTTGGCTCATTAAGGCTCGGCTCGTAAAGACATGTGGTTGTTAAGGCTGAGATTGTTAACCTTTGTTATCCTTAATGAGCTAAAAATGAAGATTGAGTTGGTTAGTATATGCTCCTTAAGCTCGTTAAGAAGTTTGATGTGGGTTAGAACCATAGGCGTCAAACATCACATGTCTTCAAAACGAGGAGTTGGGAGGAGATTTAGGCCTTGTTCGGTTTTGGGGATCTAATCCCTCGGTGGATTCAATCCACACAGGGGTTGGGGTGATCCCCAGTCATCACCGTAATCCCCACTTATCCCTTCCCACTAACCCGCACACTTTTTTGGCTCGTTCGGTTAAATACCGCGCAATAGAACACAGTTTGACTGACAGCAGTACTAAAAGCATCAACTCAGTACAAACAGCAGCACTACAAGCAGTATTAACAACAGTACAACCTGAATATGAGAGCAAGATGATTTTCTCTCAATAGTTCACATCAGTAGTACTAAAATCTATTCTAAACAAAAATACAGTGAAAAGGAGCAAACAGCACAATTAATAGCAATATGATCATACTGTAGTACAATCGTTGATCTCTCCCCCCCCCCCCCCCCCCCGGGTCCCCCCCTCCCTCCCTCCCTCCCTCTCTCTGTCTCTCCTGTAAGAAATTAAGGTTGTTTTGACAGGGCTTGGGCAAGATTAGGATATGATGGACTCCAAATTAATGAGCAGCTCATGATACTCGCCGGCTCGCTGGTTTAAATCGTTAACATTAACTAGTGAAAAAATGAGCCGATCTAAACGAGCACTCATTAAGCTCGCCGAGCTTATCCATAATTATGAGTCTGTATTGCAAGCAGTACTCCCTCAATAGTAGTTCATAAGGCTGGCACATAGTTTAAGAAAAAGTTTGACCATAAATTTGGTTAATAAAATATTCCCTCCAAAAAAATAAGATGTTTTAGCCTTTTTCTGAAACGCATGTTTCTAGACGCGTTTTAGTACGTAGGTTCCCTCATTTTGCTTCGGACCTACACACAAAAGAGGGCATCTAGATACATGTATTTTAAAACAAGGCTAAAACATATTATACTCCCTCCGTCACGGTGTATAAGTCTTGCGCGTATCCCTAGATCGTCATTTTGACAAATATAATCTAAATTTTACAACACAAAAATTATACCATTAGAAAGTACAACGCATGAAGTTTCCAATGATATATATTTTGTTGTATATAACTTGTATTATGTTGGTCAAAACGACAACCTAGGAACACGCGCAGGACTTATACACCGGGACGGAGGGAGTAATTTAGAACGGAGGGAGTATAAATTATACGTCACAAAAATTGCACATTAAAAACGTTTTTGAATGTGTATCCAATAGTATAATTTCTGTGACATTTGTTGACCAAAATTATGCTTATATTTTTTTTCTTAAGCTATGTGTTGGCCTTATATCCGGTATGGAGGGAGTACTAGTCTTTTTTAAGAGAAAGCCATCATGGCGCGCTCTATTTCACATTAAACAGAGATACATCGTTTATTGCATATATACTGATGATGCTAGGGGATTGCTGTCCCAAAAAATAGCAGATTTCGAATCGAGAGGTCGAGACCGTCTCCTTTTATTCCCACAAAAGCAAAAGGTTCTCTTTCTGATGCAGTCTTCCAAAAATCCTTTATAGAAACTAACATTAAGTTAGCAACCCCCCCCCCCCCCCCCCCCCCCCACTTTTTCAGTGATACCCGAAGAGCAAAATGTCTCAGTTATACCCGAAGAGCAAAATGTCTTTATAATTACACCAATTATATAGAAAATATTAGCAAAGGTATGAAAACACATGTACTAATGATTAAAATCATGTTTATTTTATATAGATGTTGATATTTTTAAAATATAGACGGTCAAACTTTGCCAAATTAGTATGGCAGAGGACATCTGTTGATCGACACGACCATTTAAGGGCAAGAGTAATTCTCTTTAATGAACAGCAGAATGTTTCACAAAAATCTTAAATAAGGACAGCTACTGTGCAATTCTTGAACTAAGTTGCATCTTCTACAGTTGGAAGGATATCTTCTAGGTAGCATTTACTAGTACAACTTTACATGGTTAGACACTAGCTCAGCTACGTAAGTGAGCTAAGACGGCGTTTATTTGGATTTGGGTGAGTGCTTTACAGGTTTGAGAGGCGTTTATAGGTGCCATGCGTTTTGGAACGTGTCGTAGTGCGCAGTGCGTTCCATATCTCGAGTGGAACTTTGAGTCTGAGCATGTTCTTCTTCTTCGGTGTCGTCGCCTGCGTTGCGACGATCGTCTTCTCACCGTGGAACGCCAGCGCGACAAGCTCAGCAGCAGCCGCGGCGGCACCAAGAGACGCGAACCACGGGAGCTGGAGCGCCGCGGCCGCCGTCAGCCGCCTGTCGGGGTTACACGCGAGAAGCCCCTCCAAGACCTCGAACCCGTCCTGGGACAGCCTCCCGTCGGGGAACAGCTCGCCCAGCCTGCTGCGCTTCCTCCGCTCGTAGAGCCACCGCGCGGTGACGTTGGCGAGCGGCAGGGACGAGAACCCCGGCCAGGTGGCGTCGTCCGGCATCCCGAGCACGCCGAAGATGGTCCAGAGCTGGTCGATGTCGTTGTCGTCGGCGCCGTCGAACAGCTTCTCGCCCGTGAGCATCTCGGCCATGACGCAGCCGAGCGACCACGTGTCGACGCGCGCGTCGTAGTCGGGCTTCCCCATGAGCACCTCGGGCGCCTTGTAGCAGGGCGTGCCGGCCTTCTTGTACGGCGTCGGCTCCGTGGTCTGGTACATGGCCAGCCCGAGGTCGCAGAGCTTGGCGGTCTCCCCGACGAGGACGTTGGCCGGCTTGATGTCGCGGTGGACGATGCCGCGCGCGTGCATCGTCATGGCGCCCGTCAGGAGCTGCCACATGAAGGCGCGCACGGTGGGTTCCGGGACTGCGTTTTCGTGGCGGTCCGATCTGTCCCGCAGGAAGACGCGGAGGCTCGGCCCGGCGTACTCCATGGCGAGGCGGTAGGCGCCGGTGGCCCGGTCACGCACGAGGCCGTGGAAGCCGACGACGTAGGGGTTCCCGCGGCTCGCGTCGACGAGGAGGTGCGCCTCCCGACGGAGCTCGTCGGGGTCGTCGGCGGGCGAGCGGAGAGACTTGATGGCGACGGTCCTGCCCGTGGCGCGGTGGCGCGCCTTGACGACGATCCCGAAGGCGCCCTTGCCGAGGCTGCAGGGCGTCGTCTCTACGACGTATTCCTTGGCGCTGCCGATGCGCATTGCTGGTTGCTGATGATGATCGTGTCACGTGGACGTACGTCGTCGAGGTCGAGGACGGTGGCTGGTCGCGTGCAGCTGCAGGAGACGATCAATGGCGCCCGGTCGACTGCCGGAGAGGGTATAGAAGGTAGATGGAGGAGGCAGTAGAAGTAAGAGACGAGGAGGGGATCGATCGATGAGGAGATGAATCTTCCGGTCGGAGACGGATTGAAAGCGTGTGAATCCAACGCGGTGTGTGAATCCATCGTGTTTTCTCAGGATTGCAGCAAGTTCGTATCGGAGTGGCTGTTCGTAGGTTGCCCTACGGCTTTGCTACCGGATTCCGTAAAGAGTATGGATTTCTTTTTTTTTTGGAGTAGAAAGTCTGATTCCAGGAAGTTGCCCATGCTAAAAAAGAAGGCCATGGCCCGTGCCCGCCTACATGAAGCCCATCAACGTCCCAGAGTTTCTGTCCAACAAAGCCCACACACGAGTCGGACGAAGGGGAAATCCTAATTGCCGCCCGTTAGCGGCTCCGATGCCAACGCGTCGCGTATCCCTCTGGACAAAACGTTTAGGCCTCGTTTGGTGGAAGGGGATTGTAGTGTTTTGCCGAGTATTACCCCGGAGGTATTGGGTGAAGGTAGTGTCCCCCGTGTATCGCTAGACCAACGGCGTATGCGAGCTAGCTTTGGCTAGACAAAAATGATCAGCTTCATGTGTACCTGCGTGGTCCCATGCACTCACGCGTACCTAGCTAATCAATGATGGCATCTTGCATGCATGCGAGAAAAACCTGACAGGTACTGCGGAAGTGGCACTGACACGGGGCCTTGTTCCGCGCTGAGTTCAAAGTTGGCGTGCTTGCTCAGCCGTAGAAAACGCGAGGGGGGAGACGCGGCTCACTTACACTTCTACCCGGCGTGGTTTGGAGTGGTTTAAAAGGATTCGGGGGGTTTGAACCACAAAAAACCTGCCTGCCAAACGGTTAAATGAAGTTTTCTAGTAATACTTTTAAGTTAGGCCGGGATAATACCCAATTATCCCTACCAAAACACCTCTGCCAAACAAGGCCTTAAGTGGGCCGGGTCAGAGAGGATGCAGGGGAGCGGGGCGTCTTCTTCCCTGCACCGGCAGCGACCTCGCCGATGACGGGGGCGTCGCGGCTAGCCGCGACGTCGTCGGCGGAGACGAGGAAGAGATCTTAGAGGAGGGGGTGCAGGTTAGGGTTTCGGCGAGGTTAGCTAGGGTTCCGGCAAGGTGGGAGGTCGTCGAGATCCGGCGAGGTGCTAAGATGGTCGGGTTCCAGAGATATCCGGTCGTGGCCGAAAGAAGAAGAAATAGAAAGAAGAAGAAGAGAAAGGGTGGGCCGCGGCCCACCACGCGACGTATGCGTGCGGCAGATCTCCCTGCGCCGCTAACAGGCGGTGTAAAGGAGTCCCCGGACGAAGAGACCTTCTGCCTCGCTCTCCACGCTCGCCGCCGGGACACCGCCGCGGCGCCGTCCCCCCTCCCCCGCTCCCATCCACTGCCCCGGGACTCTGACTCGCGAGCTCCCGCGCCGCCTCGCCTCCTCTGCTGGTCTGCGTCGCCTCCCTCCTCCTGCCGTGCAGATTACTGCCTCTGCTGACTGCTACCTTAGCGCCCGCGCCACCACGCTGGTGCCCCGCCTCCGGGCTGGAACCTGAACGCAACTCGGAATCAGCTGCTCCTTAGCTCCCCCTTCCAGTCCTGCTGCTCGCCAACGTCCCACCAAGCCGTAAGGTAGTTTCTAATCTACATCCATATCTTGTGTTTCTTCTGGAGTATGTCTTGAAGACTTGAAATGAAATCTTTAAGTACTGTAATACATTTCATTATCGATTCCATGTTATGTAAATAGAAGCTGATGTCATTTGATCCATTAGTGTCAGTACCCAACAATTCAGCAACTACAGTCTTAACTGTTGACCACCGAAAGTAGAATCTTTAATCTACATCCATTCAAGCAATGAGTTTGAATTTTATGTTCATCGTGCAAGTCAGGTTCTTAAGGATAATTGTGATTTTTTGAAATTTGACTATGTGAATCGATGAAGTGGGCGAAACCATGGAGGCGGGCAGTGCCACCCCGGTTCGCCGCCCTGCTGACCCCTCCTCGCCGTCCCCAGCCCCGTCGCCGACGTCGCTGCGGCAGTGGCGGACGGCGGCTCAGCGCAACCTGCGCAACCAGTGGTCACGCTTGCTCGCTGCCAAGGCCCGGTGGCTGGCTGCGGTCACTGATGGACGCTCTCACGCTTCTGCGCTCGTCAACGCCTACCTCTCACACTGGTATCTTCCCCTCTCTAGTTATTTTCTTTGGCTTTGCTGCGGTTTCTGAGATTTCAGTAGCTAGTTTACTGATGGTGAACTCTTCCATGGGCTTATCAGCGACATGCCAAGGATGGATTTGGGGGTACTCAAGGACATGCCAGGGATCCGCGACAGGGCGAGCGCCAAGTTGGTGCACAAGGAGGTATCTACACTTTGTGCACGATCTCAGCCAATCCACATCAGCAGCATGGTTTAAGTTCTTAGTTAGTCTCAATTTAATGACGTTTGTCTTGTCCAGGAGCAATGTCGTGAGACGCTTCTATCAGCCTACAAGGAGATGGTAATATCTATAAAAAAAGGCCATGCTTGTTCCTGTTCTCTATTAGTTAGGCTCCTGTAAAGCTTACATGGCTTTTGATTTGATGTTTTTCTTCATTTTTCTGGTAATAGGTCCTTGCAGTGTCTGACTTGGTTAAAGCTTCTCGTGCCATGCGTTGTTACTCCAAAGTATCTTCCAGTAGCCCACTATTCCGGTTTACTGACTGCCAAGATGATTTGAATGATTCAGGGGATGGTGGAGGAGTTCCAGTATACAAATGGATCTCCATGTTAGAATTTGGTGAGCTTCTCATTAGTTTTATGGAAAATCGGATTAAGTTCCATAATTTCTCTTTCCTTTGTATTAGACATGACAGTACTTGCTTTTAAGAGCCGCAGATAGTTGGGTTCTCAAATATGATTCGGGAAGACAAATTATCTTTTTTCCTTTCTGTTAGGCATGAAGCAAATGCATTCTTGTATATGATTCAAGAATTCAAATGAATTCTGTTAGTTTGAGAAATAGCTCCAATATAGTCAGAAAGTCAAGTGATTTTCATGTAGTTTGTAAATAATCTGTAAGTTAACATCTTGTTTTCAGTGTAGTACTGTCACGTTAGATCACGTTAACTGATTAAATATCTCGCACTAGTCCTGTGTTCGAACTAATTAATCCCAATTTTCTTTTTGAAATAGCTACTTAAGATTCAGGTGTACACATAAGCCTATGTTGTTTCAGTCCAGCAAGATACAGCTAAAATATTGATTTATTTTTGTTTATGAATTTATCTCAGAGAATCTTGCTCAAGAGCTTCTTGAGATGTTTGTTTCAGAGCTACAATTGAAGGTATATCACCGACTGTTTTTCATGATACGATGATGCTTGTTTATTGCAGAAACAATTAGTGGATTCAGTCCTGCTATGTTTTAGCTTGTGCAGATAGGAATCACTTCTTTTTACAAACATGTTTGCTCCTGTTCTTGTGGGGAACTCCTGACAGTGGAAATCGTTTTCAATGTAGAGACTGATTGTCTTGGATCTCCTGTCGATCAACTTAAAGAAAAGTGCAAATCCATTAAATTGGTCTGATGAGCTATATGACGGGGAATCATACGAATTTCAGAGTATGGGCCTTCAGTCTGGAGACAGCTGCCCACTACCGAAAAATTGGAGGCCTGATGTTTTGCAGGCAAGGCTACCTGGCCATTCTCCATCCCATGATGTTTTGCAGGTATGGGTCCAATGTTTGCAACTTGTTTCACTGACTCCATTAGAACTGGACTGCCCCTGTCCTGGTGCATTTGTTTGCTAAGCTTTATATAGGCAGTTAGGCTTTAAGGTAGGTCATGTTAATGAAGGATGAAAGGGTCATCTTTCGGTTAGATCAAATGTGTTGTGCTCATGTCAACATTCTATCTAACTAGAGTTCTGTCTTCTTAATTGTTTTCTTACAGGTTTATTTAACCTCTTGGCTTGCTAATGTGAACATCAATATGAGTAGGTAATTGCTTCATTATCTGTTTTAGCTTGAATTGAAAATTAAACTGTATCACGTAACTTTGGTGTTAATATTGATGATGACTTGGTTTTATTTCAGAATTGACGAAATATTTGAGCTTGTTGGGGAAGAGATGCAAATCAGGTTATGTTGAAGGTTTTGATGCATGTAATTTGAGTGAGAACTATTCCAAACATGACCCACATTTTTTCCAGTGGTTTCTTTTCCTTAACTGAAGTACTCGAGGCTGAAAGCCTAAGCCTGTGTGCTCTTTCTTAAATGCATTACCCTGTAGTTCTTGAAGTGCCTGGTACGAATTAAAGATGTTCTAAGTTGGTCAACCAAAGGAAGGTTAGCACAGAGCCATCTTACTTACTTGTGGGTATGAGGGATTAGATTTGATAGAGACCTACAATCACTGAACTTGATGTATCTGGCCATCATTTCATTTGATGTTTAATGACCTAGCTTCAAGGTGTTCCAGGTTGCTATGCATTTACAGTATAGTTTTGACTGGCTCCAGGTAACAGTGAAATCTGTCGGGTTGTTTCAGATGAAATCTGTTGATTTTGCTATGTCCATCAGGATGAAAAATTTGCTGGCTAGTGTTGTAGTTCAGTACATGGGATGGTACTTGAAGCTGGCAGGCTTGGTAGTTACTAGTTACTGTAGAAAAATATACTCTGAAGCAAACACTGTCCCTGGGCTGCACACACTTTCTTAGGCCCACCAATCTGTGTAACAGTGCTGAACAGTCAGCCCACCAGTTCCGCAAAATCAAGAATTTCCGGTCTTTCTGGTTCACCTTCTTGATAGTTGAAACAGCCTGACACTACTAGCCTCTGCAAGATTGGGAGCGCTGATTTCAGAACCAGCGCTTACACTAGGAAGTTGTACAATCAGCTCGAAATATCTGGGAGAAAACCAAATCTCAGTGACCCTATTTGTTACTACTACTAGGTAGAGACCTTTGTGTTCCTGTGAGAGTTATGCCATCTCTTTCGTCCTTATTTTTAGTGATGCTGTCTTGTCTGTTTCCGGCACTATCTTCGCCCCATCTACAAATTCCAAGTCACCAAACTGCCTTTAGCTACACCAGCTTATTAGTAGTGATACACTCGTCCTTATTTTGAGTGTTGTTACCTGGCCCGTTTCCAGCACTAACTTTCCCCATCTGCAAATCCCAACTCCCAACTCCCAAGCTACCAAAAATGCCATGAAGGTGGAACTTACTACTCATAGCGCATCATTCCAGAGTCCAATTCCATATGATTGGAGGGGCACAAGAGGACCCCCTTAATTTCCTCTTTTTAAACCTGCCAAGTGTATTCATGCCATGGACCATGATCCAGGTGCTTGTCTGTCGCCCCATCCATGATCCATCCCTGGTAAAGCCAGAAAAGAAATGAATGTTGCTTGTGTTGAATATTTTGATGCATGTAATTTGAGTGAGAACTATTCCAAACATGACCCATGTTCCTTTCAGTGGTTTCTTTTCCTTGACGGAGGTCCTAGAGGCCGAAAGCGTAGCCTGTGTGATTTTTCTCAAATGTATTACCCTGTAGCTCTTGCAGTGCCTGGTACGTATTGAAGATGTACTAAGTTGGTCAACCAAAGGAAGGTTAGCACAAGAACAGAGCCATTTTGTTTACTCTTGGGTATGTGGAACTAGATTTGATAGAGACCTGCAATCACTGAGCTTGATGTATCTGGCCATCATTTCATTTGACGTTTAGCAACCAGGTTGCATTACAGTATAGTTTTGGCTGGATCCAGTTAACAGAGAATTCTGTCTTGTTGTTTTATATGAAATCTGTTGATTATACTATGTCTATCAGGATGACAAACTTCCTGTGTAGTGTCATAGTACAGTACAGTACAGGGGATGGTACTTGAAGCCGGCAGGGTTTGCTAGTTTGCTGTGGAAAAGGAGATACTACGAAGCAAACACTATCCCTGGTGGGCTGCACACACTTTCTTAGTCCCACCAATCTGTGTAACAAGGCTGAGCAGTCAGCCCGGTCTCCTGTCTTTCTGGTTCACCTTCTTGATAGCTGGAACATCCTGAGTCCTGACACTGCTAGACTCTGCAAGATCGGGAGGTCTGATTTCAGGACCAGTGCTTGCACTATGAAGTAGCACAATCAGCTTGAAATATCTGGGAGAAGAACCAAGTCTCAGTTGGTACCATGTTAATTTGTTACTAATAGGTGGACCTTCCTGTGAGAGAGGCATGCCATCTCTCCTGTCCCTATTTTAAGCGGGCCTCGTCCGTTTCCGGCACTATCTTTTGCCCCATCTACAAATTCCAAGCTGCACCAACAATGTTAGTAGCCGCTACGCCCGTCCTTATTTTGAGTGTTGTTGTTGCCTGGCTCGTTCCCAGCACTGGCTTTCCCCATCTGCAAATCCCAAGCTACCAAAAATGTCAGGAAGGAGGAACTTATCATCCCAGTAGGTCAATTCCATATGATTGGAAGGGCGCAGGAGGACCCCCTTGCCTCTTTTAAAACCTGCCAAGTGTACTCCTGCCATGGACCATGCATGATCCAGGTGCTTGTCTGCTGCCCCTTGTAAAGCCAGAAAAGAAATGAATGTTCACAGCCCTGTTTGATCCCTTCCTGGACACTAGTCAACCATGTGCATCCTGGTGCTCGTGCAGTGTAGCAGGTCTATTTTAAATCAGCAGACTTTTTGCCTCCTCATGTAGTCCTGTTTGTGGTGACAGCCTAGTGGCAGAGACGCCCCATATTTTTCTCCTGGGGGTCAGTCACATGATCCACCACGTCAGATTCAGATTCAGACAGGCAGCCGTGGCACGGTGTGCTGTCCAGGGAGACAGAGATATTCCGTGGGGAGAATGATGCCATGCCGGACGCGGCGGCCAGGAGAAGTCGTGTGATCCGTGTCACGAGCTGGTCAATCCAGCCCTACTAATCAATGTAGCACCCCGAGAGTGAGAGAGAATGTTGTCTCCACTTGGGGATCTGTCTACCTGGCTGGCACTTTCCGATGTTCTTTTCGAGGACGACCAAGTTGTTTGTATATATAGTAGTACGGCTACTCGATCGCATCCAGCCACGAGTCCACACGCACTTGCTTCCTCAGTGACTAGCGTGTCCTTGTCAATACCTCTCTCTGCAAGTACGGCAGTTGCGTCCTCGTCGTCGTCGTCATCGATGGAAAGTGAGAATCCGTTAATTTGTTTATGGGGACAGAGAAAGTCTTTGTTCCTGTGTTGTCGGCTGCACACTTGTCCAAGTCGGCTTGAAAAGGGCAGGCCGACTGAGGTCAACCTCAGGACGATCGCCAGAGTTAATTCCACACGAGAAAGAGAGATGTAAAGGAGGTTCCAACAAACAAAAGGTTGAGATTATTTGATCCTCTCCCACACTCTTGCTAGTGAGTGAGTGAGCGGGTGACGCAAAGTACAAAAAAGGGCGTCCTCCTCATGATTGTGACCAAATCATCGTCCACTTTGCTGCTTATTACGCCAGCAGTTTTTATAACGAAAAGGAGAGCGTGTCAGCAGGCGACAGACCAGTGGCGTAGCAGCTCTGGATTCGGTCGCTTTGTCCGTACGTCCCAAGAATCTTGGAGCAAGTCGTGATTGGTCGGCCAGCAGCTCATGTTGCTACTCTGGCCTTGCTTCCAAATGCTGACCTGCAGTCGAAGACAGCCGACGGCAGTGGATAGGAGATCTTCCAACGTGTGCAGTGCACCTGTGACCTCTGTGTCCTGTGCTGCTACCACTTTTGTTTTGTTTGGGTCGTAATTAAACAAGCAGGAACCTGCCATCCTGATGCCTGCATCGATCACCACCATGCCATGTCCTGTAGTCCATCTGACTTAACTGACTCCAGAGTAGTACACTGCCAGCTTCTGATGCTGCTGTGCTGGCTGCTTTGGCGTCGAATAGCAGTGGCAGAGAATGTTCCAAACGAAACAGGTACTGCCACGTTCCCAAGTCCCGATGTCATGTGATCCGATGACGACGTTGAGAAAGCATATGTACTTTATTGGTGCCCACCAGGAACAGAATGTGTGTGTAGCAGCAGCAATGGATGACTCATGACTGTGATAATAACTACTGTTGGCACCTTCTTTAACGGATTATTGTTGTAGTACACGGCGCGCTTCAAAGGCCTGGCCACCTTTTTTTACTTTGGATAAGAGTGGGGTTCACTAGGCTGCGTGAGACACAATTATCCAGACACACTCCTATTATCTCGGACAGAACAATAATTACTGGTTTGGATAAGAGTGGCATACCGAGGTCACGACCCGAACACACTCTGAAACACCTTGCTAGCTAGCCAATTTCGTCCGAGCCGACATGCTGCCCAAGTTTGCCCTACTAAAGATTTGGCTAGCCGAAATTTTGGTTTAGCTAGGTTTTGGATGTCACCAACATTTGCAAGAAAAACTTAGTAGAGTTGGTAACGTAGCATTGGCATACGAAGGCAACTATCGAGACAATCACCAATATTTTGGTCGTGGGAAAAAATATTTGCCTTTTTCTAGTCTCAATCCAAACACCAGCCTAGCCATTTTTCATCTAAAGTGACCTATTGGTCATCCGGCGTGTAATGATAGCGGAAGAGTACACTGTTCCGTAAGCGATGGAAAATTGGTTGTGGCGGATTATTCAAGGATCTGTATGGACCTGACATGTGGCTATGTGCCAAATAACCACATGTTCTTGAACGATAAGTTATGGCATCTTATAAATTTTCTTTAGATAAATACCAACATTTTTTTCCTTAGTTTGTTGCATGTATACTCAAACGATAAATTGCACATATAGACATGTTAGACATAGATAAGGTTTGTAAAGGTGACAAATATATCTCGTATAAAGATGATTAATTAGAATTTGATAAATGCGAATGTGAAAATACCCACATGTGTATGTTGTTGAAGAGTGTGTTGGAAATATGCCCTAGAGGCTAGTGGCGGAGCAAGCGCATGCAACACCAGGGTGCCTACGGGTGGAACATTAGAGAAATTTCATCTTTTTGGGGTGCACATGTGGTGAAAATTTTGTTTTTATACAAAGAAATTGGTTTTTACTAGGTGTCCTATGCAACCTCCTACATACAGGTGGCCGCCACTGCTAGAGGCAGTCATATTATATATCATTTTTTTATTCAGTTGTGAACTATATTTATATTATTTATGGCCGCCATTGCCATGACAAGATATTTGTAGGAATTACTCTAGTCGTGTCGAAGTGATTGTAAACCCAAAGGGTCACACATTTAAGGGAAGAAGGAGACCACACAGATTATATTTATGTGGACTTTGGGGATATGGCCTTGATGGTACTCAAGTGTTGAGCCCATATAGGCTGGCTATATAAGTGGAGGAGGCAAAAGGGGGAAAGGGTGACCACCACACATAGGGTTCCATACCCCGGCCGCCACCACTCCACTCCCAAATTGGGCAAGATTGGATCTATGAATCCAAGGCTCATTGTTCCTCCCACATGAGTGGATTCCTTGGAGGAGTTGCATGTGCGACATTCAGACGCGGGGACAAGGAGAGGAGGTGGTATAGACTGCACTACCCCAATGTGGTGCATCAAGGTCTGCACTTGTGTATCTAGTGGTAAACTCATGACCTAATCCCTAAGCATAAATCATGGTGTTACATGGTAGAAAGGTTTCGTCATGCAATGTTTGCACTACCAATTGTTAGGAGTCACTACCAATTGTCGACTTGAGGCCAAGTGTCTATGGAAGCGAGTTAAACTAGGAGCCATGAAAAGATACATAGAGGAGTTTCTCTAGTTGTGTCCAAGTGACTATGAACCCAAAGTGTCACACATTTAAGGGAAGAAGCAGACCACACAGATTATGTCCATGTGGACTTTGGGGATATGGCCTTGATGGGCCTCAAGTGTTGAGCCCGTATAGGCTGGTTATGTAAGTGGAAAGGGTGACCACCACACCTAGGGTTCCATACCCCGACCGCCACCACTCCACTCCCAAATTGGGAAAGATTGGATCTAGCAATACAAGGCTCATTGTTCCTCCCGCACGTGTGGATTCCTTGGAGGAGTTGCTTGTGCGGCATTTAGATGCGGGGACAAGGAGAGGAGGTGGTACAGACTACACCGCCCCCAACATGCTGCATCAAGCTCCACACCTACGCGTGCGTCTAGTGGTAAACTCTTGACCTAGTCCGTAAGCATGGATCATGGTGTTACACTATAGAAAGGTTTCATTATGTTATGTTTGCACTACCAATGTTCTGTTAGGAGTCACCACCAATTGTCGACTTGAGGCCGAGTGTTCATGGAAGCGAGTTAAACTAGGAGCCATGTCAAGATACTTGGAGGAGTTACTCTAGTCGTGTCCAAGTGATTGTGAACCCAACGGGTCACACATTTAAGGGAAGAATAAGGCAACACAGATTATATCCATGTGGACTTTGGGGATATGGCATTGATGGGACTCGAGTGTTGAGCCCATATAAGCTGGCTATATAAGTGGAGGAGGAAAAAGGGGAAGGGTGACCACCACACCTAGGGTTCCATACCCCGGCCGCCACCACTCCACTCCCAAATTGGGCAAGATTGGATCTAACAATCCAAGGTTCATTATTATTCACCCTGCACGTCTGGATTCCTTGGAGGAGTTGCATGTGCGACATTCGGATGCGGGAACAAGGAGAAGAGGTGGTACAGACTCCACTGCCCCAATGTGCTGCATCAAGCTTTGGACCTATGCGTCTAGTGGTAAACACATTACCTAGTCCCTAAGCATAGATTGTGGTGTTACACATTAGAAATGTTTTGGTATGCAATGTTTGCACTAATAATCTGTTAGTAGTCACTACCAATTGTCGACTTGAAGCTGAGTGTTCATGGAAGCGAGTTAAACTAGGAGCCATGACAAGATACTTGGAGGATACACTCTAGTTATGTCCAAGTGATTGTGAATCCAAAGGGTCACACATTTAAGGGAAGAAGGAGACCAAACAGATTATATCCATGTGGGCCTCAAGTGTTGAGCCCATATAGGCTAGCTATATAAGTGGAGGAGCCAAAAGGGGAAAGGGTGACCACCACACCTAGGGTTCCATACCCCAGCCGCCACCACTCCACTCCCAAATTGAGCAAGATTGGATCTAGCATTACAAGGCTCATTGTTCCTCCCACCCGTGTGGATTCCTTGGAGGAGTTGCTTGTGCAACGGACGCGGGAACGAGGAGAGTAGGTGGTACAGACTGCACTGCCCCAACGTGTCACATCAAGCTCCGAACCTCCGCTTCTAGTGGTAAACTCGTGACCTAGTCCCTAAGCATAGATCATGGTGTTACACGGTAGAAAGGTTTTGTTATGCAATGTTTGCACTGCCAATATTCTGTTAGGAGTCACTACCAATTGTTGACTTGAGGCTGAGTGTTCATGTAAGCGAGTTAAACTAGGAGCCATGATAAGATACTTGGAGGAGTTACTCTAGTTGTGTCCAACTGATTGTGAACCCAAATGTTCACACATTTAAGGGAATAAGGAGACCACACAGATTATATCCATGTGGACTTGGGGGATATGGCCTTGATGGACCTCAAGTGTTGAGCCCATATAGGCTGGCTATATAAGTGGAGAAGGCAAAAGGGGAAAGGGTGAGCACCACACCTAGGGTTCCATACCCCGGCCGCCACCACTCCACTTCCAAATTGGGCAAGATTGGATCTAGCAATTCAAGGCTCATTGTTTCTCCCTCACATGTGGATTCCTTGGTGGAGTTGATTGTGCGACATTCGGACGCGGGAACGAGGAGAGGAGGTGGTACAGGCTACACTGCCCCCGACATGCTGCATCAAGCTCCGCACCTACGCGTCTAGTGGTAAACTCATGACCTAGTACCTAAGCATAAATCATGGTGTTACACGGTAGAAAGGTTTCGTTATGCCGTGTTTGCACTCGACACGACCCAACAGAGTGGGATACTCTCTTGATGTAGTTAGATTCGAGGTAAAACATCTATATGTGGTTAAAGAGGGTGCCATATTTAATTCACCCATAAAAGCTAAGATTTACACCAGATGATGCAGGCAAAATGCAAACACATGTGACATACTCACATATTTATGTTAACAAAAGCGACAATACACCTCTGGTGGCTAGCCTTGGCACCACAAGAGGGACAATACACCACATGTGGCTTGCCCTCCACAAAAACGACAATACACCACATGTGGTAGCACTGACATCCAAAAAATCGGCAATACACCCCTTATGGCCAACCGCGTCCTCCAAAAAACGAGAAGAAAATGTATACTTATGGACACAAACTAGATGAAACCCAACACTACAACTAGAAGCACGTCGTTCATATGGCCTTGAGTTTGGCAATTTGTGTGTGAAAAGCACTAAGATTATAAAAGCTCAACCCAACTGTCTCACACACACTCCACCACCCTCAACTAATATACACCTGCTCCTCTCACCCTCTTTATCGTTACATACATAAAACATGTCAGGGTGCAATGATATCTCGCCTCATGTCGCCACCGTAATACATGGTTCTACAAAATACGTGGTTAGGGCAACAAAGAATGAAATGGTACGTGTGTTGACTAGGGTGTAGGGCGAGGAGTGTCCATCAGTACTGCTCCAACGAAGGGCAGGACAACAACTTAGGAGGTACAATGCATTTAGCTTAATTTTCTTGACCATACATGTTCCTTAGTTGTATTAAGAGTATACTTGTATTAGACAAAGCATATGCTTGTGTCAATTAATTTGGGCCGGAGGGAGTAGCACAACATGTGTGACCATGATAGTGATTGATCCATTTTGCACAGTTTTGAGAAACCGTGATATGCTTCGTGACAATATGGCATCCCCCACATGTAAGTTGAGCAAAAAATTGTTTTCTGAACACATGTGTGTTGAACATTTTACAATGTTTTTGATCTCGCCATCTCAACAAGAGAGGTAAAATTATAGTACAATTTTTTGTGGGTAAATTATAGTACAATTTTTTCTGCGAGTAAAATTATAGTACAACTTGTGATACCATGATAGCTATTAGTACATTTTGACATGGCTCGTAAAATATGCATCACCCACGATGTGAGTTGAGCAACAAAATGTTTTTAATGCATGTGTGTTGCACATTTTTACTCCATACGGTCCAAAATACTTGTCTAAAAATGTTTTTAACATATGCGTGTTAAACATTTTTAACACATATGTGAGATTTGTGCATGTTCATGCTAGTAATATCTCATAGACGTATTTTATTTCATGGCATGCTTTTGTTAAAACTCTAGTCTGATCTTGCATCTAGTTGGACACAGGGAAAATATGTTATTTAGGTTGCGAATATATGCCAATTTCTTTAACAGCTTTGGTTGGAATGTATGTAAAACATTTTTTCCTAGGGTCAAAATACTTGTCTAAAATTGTACCTAACACATATGTGCTGAATATTTTAAACACATATGCGTAAAATTCCGTGCATGCTCATGCTTGTAATACATCATGTACGTATATTTTATTTCATGGCATGATTTAGTTAAAACTCGAGTGTCATCTTCCATCTAGTTGGAATAGGGAAAAAAATGTTAATTCTACTAATAATAAATGGAGAATTCTTTACCAATTTTGGTTGAAAAGGGAGGAACATAAAATTACTGATATTAAAGTATTAGCTAGTGCCGACATATGAAGAATTAGCATGGCAATGAAATACATAAGAGCAGTAACATGGAAAAATTATAGTACAACTTGTGTGACCACGATAGCGAGTAGTCCATTTTGCACACTTACGAGAGACCGTGACATGCTCCGTGACAATATGGCATCACCCACTTGTGAGTCGAGCAACAAAATGTTACTACTGTTGAACACACAACATTTCATAATATTTTTTGATCTCGCCATCTTAGGAAGAGAGGTCATCACGGTTATAAGACATCTTCACATGAACAGAGAATGGTTTAAATCATACTCAACTTCACAAAGTCACAATTACTTGGACTGTCAAAAAAAGTTACTCACTCTTATTACCTCACTCACCACTTTCTCTGCCGGGCTCGCATCCCCGTAAGCTCTCTTTCCTCCTTTTCCTACCCCCCACCACCCGCTGTCCTTTTCCTCCCCTAACGCCGTCACCCTCCTCCGTCCCCCATCCCACCGTTCCCAGCCCCGCCCAACGCGATCCGACGGCCCAGATCGACTCTCCCTCCCAGCCGTGTGGGCCCCACCGCGGGGCGCCTTCGTTGAAAACTTCGCAGGGCCAGTATACCACGCTTTATCTTCACCCGTCGCGAGCGAGCTAGAGAGAGAGAGCTCCCGTCCTTCCTGCTAGTATAGCTCCCTCTCTCTCTACTCTCTCTCCTCCCCCCAGCTCGCGCTCCGGAGCTCCAAACCCTCCCCATTTCGCCGCGCCGAACCCTAACCCTAGCTGCCGGCCGCCTCCCCCCCGCGCCGCGGCCTGGACCCGGAGGCCCGCCGATCCGATCCGCCCGCGCGCCGCCCGCGCCGATCGAGGTAGGTCTCGCACGAATCCGCCCGGAATTCCCGGCCGGGGCTCTCCCTGGGTTCCGCTCCTCTGCCCGCCGCGCGTGAATCGGGCGGCGGCCGCGGGGCAGGGCCCCGCGCCTGGAGGTGGGGAATTTTTTCTGTGTCGGGCGGGTGAGGGAGTTTTTAGGGTTCTTTTTTCCCGGGGGGATCTGCGTGGGTCGGGGAATTGGGAGCTCTGCGGCGGTCGATCTCGAGGCGGCGCCGCCTCTCGCGCTCGATTGGATGCTGATTTTCCGGTCCGTTGTGGGCAATTTGCGTGGGAGCGGCCCGGGGGTCTGGTCGGATTCAGTTCAAGCTTCAGCTCAGAGCTTCAGCTCCTGCTCCTGCTGTGGGTGGGGGGGGGGGGGGGGGGGGGGTTGCAGTAGCCGAGCGTCAGAGCCTAGCTTCGCCCGCTCTCCGCTTAGCGCTCCGGGATTTGGGGCGTCTGCTAGTGGGGAGTGAAACGTGGAGGGGATTTCGGCGGGGGCTGCGTCCAGCAGATGCGCGACGCTTGCTTTCCGCTGTTTCCTTCCATTTGTCTTGTCCTGGACCTACTTCCCCCTCTCGCTCATCTCTGAGCTCTGAGCGGCGGCGCCAGAGTCCGGGAAGGCTTCCCTCCCGCCTCTTCTGCATCTTTCAAGATTTATTCTGCTGCACCGCTATTTGGAAGGTGTTTGTGTTGGGGGAAGTTGTGATCTTTGGGCCTTAACGACTAGATGGGAGTGAGTTCTGTGCTACTATTGGAAATTTGTAGCTCATCTTTCAAGGTTATGAGGTGAAATACGTGGTTTTTTGCTTACTTAATAGTGTTTCTGGTAGACGCCCATGATTCTGCCTAGCTTTTGGTGGCAGGCCGTGTAGACAACTAACTCAAGTAGGATAATTGCTACCTGTTCTTGAGTTGTTTGAACCTTTCTTTTGTGCATTTATTATTGGATTGTGCTTATTGGCTTCACTTGCCATCTACAAACTAACAAAATGCAGCAAGTTCACAGTTCAAACTTAAATTGCGCCATCGTCTTTTCTAGGGCCCGTATTTAAGTCATCCTCACTAGTTAATCAACCATGCTCTTAAATTCTAATGCAAGTGTATATCCATTCGTTTGTTAGTTGCAGCTCTAGAGACTTGAAGTGCTAATCTTGATTAATTTTCTTGTCCCTGTTCTAACATGATTATAGCTTTAATATGAATAATTCCAAACTGCACAATAGATACGAATAGCCATGGCAGCTGGCAAATCCACTCTTTCTTTGCATGTTTTTGGCACTGATTTTTACTGCAATAGGTTTCACATGTTGTTCTCATTAATCATCAATGCCTATCGTTCTGGAATATACTGAATTGGTACCGCCTTTTTCAATTTCTGTTGAACCATTGAACAATGTTCTCATGTAATATTCTTTAACATTTGGCAGGCTACACATAAAGAGACGACAGATCTACAGATTCATTTAGCTAGTCTTGTCAGTCCTTGGTGAGCCTTCTTTGGTAGCTCTAACTTCAGCGGAATCATCTTTATCATCCCAGCAGGCGGTGGCAAAAGCTGACCACATTGTCATTTGATATGAAACTTTGGGATTTGCCAATTGCAGACAGTTCACGCTTTCACGGGTATTAGACCTGTAGGGGCTTTGGAGATGTCACAGTTTCACCACACACAGCATGGGGGTGACAGTGATTTTCAGATGTGGCAGCAACAGATGATGTACAAGCAATTGCAGGAGTTCCAAAGACAGCAACATGTACAGCAGATTGATCATGGAGCCAGGATGCAGCCCTCATCTGGACAATTTCAAGCTCCAGCAAAAACAGTGCCTGCTGATCAATTGCCGGCGATGCCAAATGAAATGCCAAACAACGAGGCCGCGGCTTATGCGTGGCCACATAATTTTGCTAGTGGTGACCCAAGGTTGTCAAGCAACTCACAAATGGCGAATACCGGTAGTAACACAAATTGGGAACAGTATGGTGGTGCTTCTGGCACGGGCAGTTTCATAAATGGTTCAGCGTTTCCGAACACTCAAAGCCAACCCATGAGACTTATGGGTATGTCTACCCACCAAATGAACCAGTCCTTCTATCCAATACCTGCTACCAGCAGAGGTGGGCCTGTTAACCAGTACCCCCAGTTCTTAGGGATCCCAGCTGATCTCCAGAATGCAATGACAAGGCCAGGTACAAATCAGCCCGAAAAAGTATCAAGGCCATTTAGCTCTTTAATGGATGAACCTGGCACGCACGAGAAAGGTGACTCCAGTTCTATGCAGAATTTTCGTGGAAAAGGAGGGTTCTTAAGCAGTAGTCCCTTACAAAGTCAAGGTGATAATAACAAGGCAGGCAGCCCTGCTCCAGTGAATCACCTACAACATGGTTTTCAACTCCAAGATTTTCATGGTAGGCCAAACCAAGTTGATTTTCAAGTGGGCCTGCAAGATAAATCAACAATGCAGGTAGCGCCAGCAGGTGGTGGGGCTAGCCTTGACCCTACAGAGGAGAAGTTCTTGTTTGGAGACGATGAGGATAGCAACTGGGGAGCTTTGTTGAAAGGAGAAAACGATCACAGTAATTCTTTGGATAATGATAACTTTGGTGGTGCTTTGCCATCTCAACAGAGTGGGAGATGGAGTGCCCTAATGCAAGAAACGTTACAGCCTACAACCAGTAAAAATAGTCCTAAGGAAGAATGGAATGGCCTGAGTTTGCAGAAAGCCCAACAAGCAATTGCCAACAACTCGGCTTTACCAGCTCGTGACCAGAGTAAGCTTGCGGCATTTAGTGGTGCACTACAGAATGCACGACCTTTGTCAGCATCTAGCTATGCTGACGGAACAATGAATAACCCAGATTTTACCAGTTTACATCATGCTGCAAGAACTACATACGAGCAAAGAGAAAAAACACCACATGAATCTCCTCGTGCTACTGTTACCAATCATCAGTCAACTGCAGGAGGCAATAATGGGTATATTCAGCAGAGCTTGAAGCAAAAGCAGTCAGATGAATATGGGAGACAAGAACAAGTGCATTTATCAAATGGGAATTGGGCTCAACAGAATTCTGAAATGCCAAGAAACAATTCACATCCGACTGGTGCACCATCAAGTACACATGGATTTTGGATGTCACAACAAAATGCTGTTGATCATAATGTCAACCGAGAGTCCAGTAACAATAGCCAAAATGACTGGAAAAGCAACAGTCCCCTTAGACAAGACATCAGCAGTACCCAAAACGTCTTTAACAATGATGGGAACTTCTGGAAACAGAGTGGAGGTAATGCAAATTCGGTCCATAGGCTTCAGCAGATGAAGCCTGATATAAGCACTTTGCAAATGTCAAGGGACAGTTCTGATGGTAAAGGTGTTAGTATGATGGGCTCAAGCATGCCAACAATAAATCCAAACCAGCACCAGATGGTTGTTGGTCGAACCGGTGAGCATGTTGGAATAAACCATAATATCGGACATCGGGGTCCTGAAACGTCAGATTCACTAAGAAGAAGTGCAGAGCCAAGAACAAACGACCGCAGCCAGGAGTACCAGAATGCAGTACACATGGAAAGGCATGGACAGCATGCGAGTACTGACCTTGCTGCCAGGAGGCATTCTTTCTTTGCTGCTAAGGAATCCCATAATTTGGGTCAATCAGGCCAGCAAGCAGTAGGATCTTACATGTTGCAGAATCATGCAATGGACAACACAGGGGTGAACATTAGGCAGTCTCCGGGTAATTCAGTTTCCAACAACCAGTTTCCGCATCAGTCACTTCAGGCACAAAATAACCTGAAGCCTCAATTTGTCACCAACTCCCAAGGTGCTGGCAATATGGCTTCAGTTAATGAGGTTTGTCTGCCACATCTCCATAGTGAAGATGATATCTTACTTAAACATATTTTGTTTACACACTTTATCCTGTTTTTACCTGTCTTATTTATGAAGCTATTTTCTTCTTCTTTTTTTGCAGAAAATGCTGGTGGGAGATGAACACTTCAAATTTCGACATGGTGTTCCTAACAGTTCCAGCGCATCACCATTTGGAGGATCTCAAGCTGGTCTGTCTCAAAACAGGGCGGTTCAGAACAGGTACTTCATCCTCCCATTTTAAATGACATTAGCCAGTTTATTCCTTTGTAAATCATAAGTATTCCATGCAAGGTGTGTAAGGTTTAGTTATGCAATTTATTTTTGTGACTGTTTCTCTCTCTTCTGTCTCATCAGGATGGTAACTGGTTTGTTTTTAACGATATAAGTATGCAGAACAGTAGAAGTAGTACTATTAATTTAATGAAGTGAACTTAAAAGCCCACATCCCTCAATGGTGTATGCTACCTCTAGCTGTATAAGAAACTGACACATCAATGCACCTTTCTCATGTATTCTACTTTTATGTATTAAAGTATGAATTGACAATTTTGTACCACATGATATTTTGTTTTCTCATGATTAGTTCTGTCAGCATTTTTCAGTAACTTTATGTTTGTGGTTCTTCATGATGGTCCTGACACAATATATGTTTTATGTAGTCAACATATGCTGCAACTTCTTCATAAAGTGGACAACTCAACAGATAGCAATGCAGTTGCTGACATGCCGAACAGTTCTGTTGATAATGTTGCTACTTCTCAGCAACAACATAATCAATCTTCTTTGCAAGGTTTTGGATTAAGACTAGCACCACCGTCCCAACGGCACTCAACTTCAGATCATTTATGGTCGAGTCACACTAATGCTGATGGCAAGCAACCTGAACACTCGGCAAAGGAAGAACACCAGGGACAGATACCTTCCACTGCTACCCAGTATATATCACCTGCTCATACGAGCTCACAACCAACACCATTCCATTCTTCAGAAATGGGTAGTACTGGACAGCCAGCTGGACATTTCCCCCAGTTAAGTTCAGGCCAGCAATATCCTATGCCAGATGCAAGATCTGGCTCTGTACCCACTCCTCAACAAGGCAGCTCTGCAACGGTATTCAAGAATGTGTGGACAAACATATCAGCACAGCGTCTAGCCGGTATCCAATCTAACAAGATTACACCCAATATTCTCCAGTCTATGATGTTTTCCAATAATGCTTCAGATTCCAACTTATGGGGCTCGCAAAAGGCAGATGACCAAGGTCAGAAGGCATCAACGCCACCTGATGTTGCCACTAGTTCTGCCAATTCACATAGCCAAGAGACAAAACAAGCTCTGGACAGTGATGCAGGGTTAGTCTCTTCTGAGATGGCAAATTATGATTCCGCTGGAACTGCTGTACCCAGAGGGAATCAGTCCCTGCAGAAGCACTCTTCAGATGGGAATTTTGCCATTCCTGCTTCGTCCTTGGCACAGTTGCATCAGCAAGGTATCATGAACCCTAGGCAGGGAGAGAACCCTGCAGCTAACTTTCAGGCTATGAATACTTCTCACAACATTAGTACTAATGGTAGTGGCATTGGGTTACATGGAAGCCCAGCTTCAAACCTCCAACAGCAAAATTTCTCTCTCCTGCACCAAATGCAAGCAATGGGTCATGTGGATATTGATCCAGGCAATACAACTGGAAAGATGCTTAAACCAAATGACCTAATTTCTGATGCATCGCAAGTTGACTGGAAGTCTGCTCAGAGGTTTGCACATGGAGCCAATAACTCGGTCAGGTCATCCATAGATAACATTGGCAGCACTAGTGTGCAAGGGTCATTCCCTTCAGACATGAAAATGCTAAGCTTTGCTCCAAGGAACAATGAGGAGAGAAGTGCAAACATACCTTCCCAGATTCCTTCTAGGGAACTCGCCTCTCATGGTATTGTCGTGCGCAATGATCATCAAAGTCAAGTTCAGTCTCTTGGGGCAAATGCAGCATCAAATTTGGTTGAAAGAAGTGAGAGACCTGGGATAAACCCTCAAATTGCACCTTCTTGGTTTGAACATTATGGAAACCAAAGAAATGGTTTGAATCATTCTGTGGTTAATGCGCAGAAGACTCCAACTGTACCATATAATGTTCCAAAAGCTTCTTGGTGCATGGAAAATAACTCCGCCGAGCATAGAGCAGAGTCTGGCCAGCCTTTGGTCCCTTCCACTGTGAATGCTGTTTTAATGAGAAGGCCAAAGAAGCGCAAATCTACAGAATCTGCTCTTGTTTCATGGCATAAAATCACTGAAGGCACTAAAAAATTGAGAAAGATGAGGTAAATTTTCGCCCTACGCAGCACAGCAGTTTGCAGTAGTATTACAGCATATTTTATGTTCTATATTTGTTGAGTTGTTTTTCTTATGTGGTCTTGATGTTGCTAACAATTGTGACTATCACTAATTGCTTGACAGCACGAGCGAGATGGACTGGGCTTGGGCAGCTAATAGATTAATTAAAAAGGTTTGTACAGCTTTACAGTTTCAGCTACTTTGGGTCTTATATATTGATTCAATTTTTTTTGTTTGATACTGAATTGATTTTCTTAACAGTCGGAGGTTGATCCAGAAAGTGTAGAAGATTCCCCGTTAAATTACTTACCGCGCAAAAGGTTAATCGTGACCACAAGGTTGATTCAGGAAGTTTTCCCTGCTATACCAGCAAGAGTTCTCAGAGCACAAGCTGTATCAGCTTATGAAAGTGCAACATACAACATCGCTATGTTAACACTAGGGGATACGTGCATCATCACATCAGACAACTCTCGTACTATTGCACATAATGAAAATAAGTAAGTATTTGTGAAGTGAACTATTTTTGCTTGTTTTTCTTGTTAGCATTTGTAACCTCATTGCTGAAATATTCATGCCCTAACTCCTAAATATTGCACTGTCATTGATCAGCCCATCTGAACAAAGAACAAGTGCGAAGCAAATGGAAGACAAGTTATCAAAGGTTGTGGAAGTCTTTGTTGGAAGAATCAGGAAAATGGAAAATGACTATCTCAGGTATGAGCAGCCTATCGAGAATACTATTGCCTATTGATAGTGACCCCACCCCCTATCAAAGACTGGTTTCCATTTATTTCTGGTCCCATTGGGATTCGTGCATTTAAAAAAATTCCAGCATCCACTGTCAGAATATTTGTATATATATGCTAAGGATATGTAAAAATTGATTTTATGTGTACTGTACTAAAGGGATAAAAGCTTGCTAAATAAGGACGCTTTCCTGACTGGGTTCTTCTTTTCTTTACATTTTTTGCTTAGACATCAACTTTCAGTATTGTGTTTTCATGTGATTTTTGAAATACTGGGCCACTTCATTTATAGCGTTTTAGCCTGGCTTGGTCACTGCTGATATGTGAATATCTCTAGGGCCTTGTCACGTTTGGTTTTGATCATATGGTAGCAATGAACTTAGATATCTAAATTATAACAAAATGCACAGTGAATACCACTTTGATATTCTCTAAGGGGGTGTCAGCAGTCCTTTCATCATTGAGTTGGGCTCGAGTGATCAAGTCATGAGTTTTTTAAAATCTGAGATACAAAAGATTCCCGAGGAGGATTAAATTTGCGGCCTCCAAGCCAAGAAAAGGCATGTTAGCGCCTTCATAGACAATAATTGATGAAGGTGACATATGATCAGTGGTTTAATTCAAAGAAAGTCACATTATTTCGCTGTTTTTCTCACATTCCTATTCTTTTGTGGCATGTCTCATCTATGTAGCAGTAACAAACAGTTGACTACGGACACAGATTTAAACTGTGTTGCATTTCTTAAAAAATCTTGGCTAGCACTTGCTGATCTTTAATAATTTGTGCACTCTCACTCATGGCATCGGTTCTATTTTTCCTTCTTAGGATCACTCTTGTTTCTGCCCCTTGGGACAAATTTCAAAACTACCTTGTTGTTGCCTTACCTATATTTAGCTGGACTCAGTAAAGTGATTGTTTTCTCAACACCATTTCCCCTCTCGTTGCAGCTTGAGCAAGAGGGCTTCTATGCTAGATGTGCACCTAGAGTGCCAGGATTTGGAAAGGATTTCAATTGTAAATCGTCTGGGAAGATTCCATGGCCGGAACCATGCAGCCGGAGTTGAGGCCTCATCGGCTTCACAAATGGGTTCTCGCAGAATTTTCCCTGATAGACATGTCATGTCTTTCGCTGTGCCTGGAAATCTTCCTGAAGAGGTGTACTGTTTCGCACTCTAGTGCATCGATTTCTTGCTTTGTTCCTCAACCTCTCAGATCACCTCTGGGGTCCCAACTGTGATTTCCAATGCTCCTTCTCCTGCAAAGCATGGCCTTATACAGAACGGTCGGATCCAGGGGTTGTTTGGAAATATCAGCCGTTGCATGCCACGGCGATGCCAAGGGATGTGTCCAGCCGATCAACTCAGTGCGGGCTGTTGTTATTTCTCCCTTGTATGAAGTATAGGTCCCTGTATATTGTGGAAAGTAAGGGAAAGAAAACTATGGACCTCGCATCATTTTGCTGATGAAGGAAGGGTATTTAGCTTCATAATTTGTTAGAGAAGTCGATGCTTACTAGCTTAGTACATCTAGCGAAAATTTTCGCTACTTGTCATCTTTTTATCCATGATGATGAAGAAGTTGTTGGCAGGTTAGAGGGGTGAATAATAATATTGAGAGCCTTCCTCTGGGTTCTTTTGTTCCTTTACTAGGATGGGATGCAAAAATTGGATAGTGTGTCCAGTCGAACTGACCTCCCCTTGTTTAGTCATCAGTTGATTACTTGTGTTATGTAGTGCTGAAATCATTCATGGAAGAGACGGCGGACAAAGGGCTTGTAGAACTGTTGTAATTTTATTCCCCGCCATGTTGAAGCCCTAATGGGTTCTTGTAAATTTAAAGTGCAATTGTTACCGAGGCTGGTGAGTACGTTTTTATATTCTGATGAAGCAGCTTGGCGCGGAAAGGAGGTCTGCGACTAGGATCACGTCGACCGGGACAGTCGTTTTGGCTAACGTGCTACATGTCTATAGCATCTATGATTACTTTATATAAATACCTTTATCCCACTTCCTGCGTCACTCTTAGGATATTACTACTGCACAGTTTCTGAAACTCGTTATTGCGTCAAAGTCCAAACTGACCAGTTTAAGCAAGAGGTCAAAAGGTAGACTAAGCTTATAATAAGATTGTGTTTGCCATGGTGGCGATAGATTTCAGCATGTTTGAGTTGCTATAAATGTTTTTGTGTTATTTTGGAAGGGTAAATGTTTTTGTATTTTTTTGAAAGGGTAAATGTTTTTGTGTTTATTTGAAAGGGTAAATGTTTTTGTATTTTGGCAATCTGCAAAAAGAAGGAATTCGATGCGGATAGATCCTTTGTGTCTTTAATTGCCAACCTTTGTGTCTTTAATTGCCAAACATACACTTACAAAGAATGGTGTTTCAGATCCTCAAACCCTTCAATTTGGGTGATTGAAGACAACTGACTCACAAACGCATGAAGTTACTCCAATGCCAGTAGTTCTGTAGTTGTCTTTGCCGGGAACACGCGGCTAGAGAAGGGTGGACATAGCCGGAGTACACGCTATGCTAGTTTTTTTTTTAAAAAAAATCAGGTGACAAGAAAGCAACAATGGCTGGAAAGAACCGGCAGTGGGTGTTGCCGTGCCTGGAAAGAAGAAACTTGAATGCCGACCAAGATCTCTCTCAGCTAGCTCGCAGGAAGAAGAAATTTGGAAAAAGATGACACGAGTAGTGTGTGCTGCACAAAACTTCGGAACTTTTCAGTTCAGTCTCTATTCCTTTTGTTCTAGATGACAGTGAAATTGCCTTGATCGCCACGATCCATTGATCTCGCGTCATCCCACGAGTAGATCATGTCACGAACAAACCTGGTATAGTTGCTATGGAAACCCATAAAACCATGATGGCGGTCGATTCAAAAAGTTCGAGGTCTATAAAGTCTAATTTTAGTCCTCTAACTTTGCTCACAGTTCACTTTTCGTCCTAGTACTTTTTTTGGGTTTAAAATAGACCTCGAACTTTTTCAATCGACCGCCATCATGGTTTTATGGGATTTATGTTGATACCTAGTTTAATCAAACCATTTATTGATCAAATCGGGATAGAACCAGGCAAAACCCGTCCAACCCCACTTGTCTAAATCCTAAGCAAATACCATCTACAACGGAAAGCGCATCACTATCTAACTCCGCGAGCCGGCCGCCGCGGGGGTTTCTCTCAACAGGCTTCTCAGCTTCCTTGTTCGATAGTGTCACGCCCTAGCCGTCCAGCTCGACGTTCCAGCATCAATAGCTTTAGCGTGCCGACGCTAGCGATAGCATGTTCGGTGTCCACTTCACCAAAATCATGAGAGGTTCCTTTCTTGTCGTTTCGAAGTTCGGTTTGAGCATGTAACACAGGCCCGGTTCAATCTGGTTGGATCGCGCAATCCGTCGTTTATCATAACTCGGTATCTAGATCGACATAATATTCATAAAATTGTGGTAATGATCAATTTAGATAGTTTGAGATCTACTTTGAACCAAAAATAAATATTAGGACGAAATGTAAACTTTGAGCAAAGTTGGAGGACTAAAAGCGGTCGATTCAAAAAGTTCGAGGTCTATTTTAAACTCAAAAAAAGTACTAGGACGAAAAGTGAACTGTGAGCAAAGTTAGAGGACTAAAATTAGACTTTCTTCTTTACTAAAGAGCGAGACGTTCTTAGCCTCAAAAGAGCAAGCAATATTTATTGTTTGGCTGTCACATTGCGAGAATAATCTAGACTGGAAATAATTGAATCATGCAACACTCTTCATGTATAACCATGTTGCTAAGCACAGACTTAATAGAGACAAACTTTTCACTTGCACCTGAGCCTTAGGGCCATTGATGCGCGGTGGATCTCGGTCCTTGTCGGCTTGAGGGAGGGTTGTGTTTCTCAATGTTTTCTTTTTAGTTTGGTTAGAGTGTATCCTACCTGGGAATACGTGGTGGCGTCAGCTCCCTAAAGATGGAATAGAATACTACCCGTCGAATCCTCATTCTGGTGGTGCATCTAGCGTTATGAGTCATGTGGAGGTGTGTTTCCGGTGGATCTCGCCGGATTTGGTCAATATTCCTTATGATATACGCTTCTCTTCACCGGTGACGATTACTGCTCTCATGCTCTTGTTCTTTGGGGTTTTGGCACGACGACTTTCCGTTTGTCTACTACAATAACCTCTACTACGATAAGTTTAAGATTATTCCTTATTTGACATTGGCTTAAAATGAGGTTCCGTATTTTCCACTGATCGTATGAATCAGCTTTTGATTAATGGCCACCCCGGAGCGGCATATGACTCGTTATTCTAAGGTGAATCTTATAGAATAAATCTCTTAGAGAAGTAGTATGGTCAACACTGAAATATACGCCAAAATGCATGTATTTTACCATCCTTTATTGTCACATACAGATCTATGGTCACATTATACACTGGGCGCCTGAGTTGCGAGAGGAAGTTTTCATTTCTTTGACGAAAGGGTCCCATATATATTGCGGACAAGTGTGTACCTTGGAATGGAGAACAACGTTGCCAAAGAAAGTTTTCATTTCTTTGCATGAAAAATATATTTTCCATACTAACACCTGAAAATAGTTTTTTGTGAAGCGGCTACACAAATTCATCCCAAGGCGCACGACGATTTTCTCCAAGAACGCACGCTGCCAAGCTGTGAAAAAGAACAAAAATACTGCGTCTCCCCGCGTAAGGAACACGCGCGCGTCCCAAAGACCGGGAACGTCTGTGCCGTGCAGTAGAAGACGCAGGCGCCAAGACAACGATGAAACCGATTACAAGTTGGAGCCTGTCTGAACTCTGAACTCGTGCCGCCAACCCTAGTGAGCTTTGAATCCGAGTCGTGAATTAGGTTCTCTGTCGATCTCGATAGAGGCCATTGCGCCTTGATCCTCCTCCTCCCGCTCCCTCGGCCGTCTCCCCCACCTCCCCATCGCGCAACCCTTCTCCCCTTCCCCGCTCCCAGCAACCCAGAGAGGGATCATGGCAGCGGCCGGCTGCAAGAGACCTTCTGCCGTCCTCGACGCCGGCCACGGGACGACGCAAGGAATCAAGAGGAGGCGCATCCGCGTCGGCAGCACGGAGGACTACGAGGTGACGGACAATTTCCTCGGCGCCGGCTCCTTCGGCATCATCAAGAAGGCGCGCCACGGCGCTACCGGCAAGACCGTGGCCATCAAGCACCTCCGCCCCGGCACCGACGCCACCGAGCTCGTGGAAGAGGCCCGCTTCCTCGAGGCCTGCGCCGGAAACCCTTACGTCGTAGGTTCGCACGGCTTCCTTCGTGATCCGGGCACCACCAAGCTCTGCCTCGCCATGGATTACGTCGGTCCGAACCTGCAAGCTTTCTTGGCGGAAAAGGGGCCGCTCCCGGAGGCCATCGTGTGCGCCTACATGTGGCGCCTCCTCACCGGCGCCAAGGAGATGCACGAGCGCGGCATCGTCCACCGCGACATCAAACCGGAGAACATCCTCGTCGGGGAAGGCGGGAAGACCCTCAAGTTCTGCGACCTCGGGCTGGCCATGTCCCTGGCTACGGAGAAGACGCCGTACGAAGATGCCGGCACGGTGCCCTACATGGCGCCCGAGATGCTGCTTGGGAAGACGGACTACGACGCGCGGGTGGACACATGGTCGCTCGGATGCGTCATGGCTGAGATGCTCAGCGGCAAGAGGCTCTTCAACTCCATGGCCGCAAGTCGAGGCGACCAGATCGACCAGCTCAGAACCATCTTCGGAGTTCTCGGCTTGCCGGATGACAGGACTTGGCCTGAGTTCGCGTCGCTGCCGCACGCCCGCAAGGTGCTGAGATCGTTCCAGGCGAAGGAGAACAACACGCTGGGGGAGCTGTTCCACCCAGGCATGCTGTCCGAGGACGGGTTCACAGTCTTGAAAGGGCTTCTTGAGTGCAACCCGGATAAGCGGCTGACGGCGGCCGCCGCGCTCCAACTCCCATGGTTGTTACCTGATATCAGCACGCTTGCGACGCCGGAGAAGAAGAAGAACGTGGTGCGGCTGCGGATCAAGATCAAGAACACTCCGCCGGCGACGACCGAGAAAAAGAATCGGGCTACACCGAAGAAGAAGAGCGTGCCGCAGATCAACTTCATCCCACCGGCAACACCCAAGGAGAAGATCGTACTGAGAGTTCCACTAGCTATGTGGAAGAGCGCACACTTGATGGATCCATGTAGATGCTAAAAACTAGATATCCTTGGAACTGTATGTAAATGATGTAACCCTTTGGAGCAAATTTGCAGAGCAGTTAATTTGTCTGCTTTTCTGCAGATTTTGTGAAACATTGTAATTTTTAATTTGGACAAAGGAGTTGTCTCCTCACTTGTCCATGTATGTAATATCTTATGTGTCTCAAACTGATTATGATGTCAACTTTCTCTCATTAACTAGTTTGGGACGAATTGAGTATATATTTTTAAAGGCAATCATTATCGTTATTTACCTGTCATGGGGAGTTTCTTAGTGCCGAGCTTGTTTTTCCCGTGTTTTTCGCATCAAATAGCCATTAGCTCTATTCTTAAATATGGTACTCCCTCCCATTGAAAATGAGTATCGATGACTTAGTATAAACTTTGTACTAAGTTAGTACAAAATCACTTACACTTATTTCCGATTGGAGGGAGTATATATTATATTTCCAAATGGAGGTAGTACATCTCATTCTCTTTACTTTTTGGAAGGATATCATTTTAGTGCCATAATTTTTTGCGACAATATCATTATGGATGCATATACGCAGCTGATACGACTCCAACGTATCTATAATTTTTGATGCTCCATGCTTGTTTTTACACCATTTGCCTACTGTTTCATTACACTTCGTGGCACTTTTATGCATTTTCCAGAACTAACCTATTAACAAGTCGCCACAGTGCTAGTTCCCTGTTTTCTGCTGTTTTTGTGTTTCAGAAGTGATACACGGGAAATATTCTCGGAATTGGACGAAACAAGTTCCTGAAGTCATATTTTTCCCGGAAGCTTCCAGAGATCCGAAGAGGAGACGGAGTGGGGCCACGAGGTGGCCACACACTAGGGCGGCGCGGCCCAGGCCCTGGCCGCGCCCCCTACGTGTGAGACCGCCTCGGTCCACTTCTGACAATGCCCCTTCGCCTATAAAGACCTCCCGACGGAAAAAACCTAAGTACCCGATCAATTTTCCAGAACACATCGCGATCCGCCGCCGCCGTCGACCCGAAGATCGGGAGGGTCCAGAAGCTCTTCCCGGCACCCTGCTGGAGAGGGGAATCGCCACCGGAGGTCTTCTTCATCGCCATGCTTGCCTCCGGAGCGATGAGTGAGTAGTCTACCTTGGACTATGGGTCCATAGCAGTAGCTAGATGGTTGTCTCCTCCACCTTGTGCTTCATGTTTAGATCTCATGAGCTGCCCTACATGATTGAGATCACCGTTATGTAATTCTACATGTTTGGTTTGTTGGGATCCGATGAATATTGGTGTTATGATTGAGTTGCTATACTGAATTATATCTTTTGTTATCTCTATGTTGTTTATGATCTTGCATGCTCTCCGTTGTTAGTAGCTATCTTGGCCGAGTAGTTGCTAGTGACTCCAAGAGGGGGTAATTATGCTCGATAGTGGGTTCATGCCTCTATTTAATCTGGGGGAGTGACAGAAACCTCTAAGGTTGTAGATGTGCTGTTGCTACTAGGGAGAAAACAACATTCATATGCTCAAGGGCATATGCTTTGTTTACATTACACACTTTTCTTAATGCAATTATCTGTTGTTCGCAACTTAATACTTGTGGAGTTCTCGGATTGATTCGCCACAAGTGGATTATTAGTAATAGATGCAGTTGGATGGCGGTCTATGTATTTTGTTGTAATGCCCAGAGTAAATCGCATAGTGATCTTCTTGACATATCACGTTTATCTTTATTCTATCAATTGCCCAACTGTAATTTATTTACCCAGCATGTGTTATTTATCTTATGGAGAGACACCACTAGTGAACTATGAATCCCGGTCCTATTTCCATCATATTGCTATCACCTGTTTACTTTACTCGCACTATTTACTTTACTCGCATACTTCTACTGTTTTCCACTCGATACGCTCATACCCTTTGTTTCAAGCAAACCGGTGAGATTGACAACCTCATCGCAAGTTGAGAGCAAAGTATTTGGTTGTGTTGTGTGCAGGTTCCGCGTTGCAGCTAGCAAGCAAAGCTTGGATGAGGCGCCATATATAAATTGTCCGAAGCTGTCGCAAACTAGCAAGCATCACCTTCAGTCGTTTTGTCCGCTCTTCTCCTGATCGACATAACCTTGGTTTCTTAACTGAGGGAAAACTAGCGGCTATACTCATCACACCTTCCTCTTGGGGTTCCCAACGGGCTGGTTATCAACCACGCATCAAGCTAATTTTCTGGCGTCGTTGCCGGGGAAGAAGTGGAAGACCTCTGCAAGGGGAGTTTTTCGCACACACATCCTTTACTTTGTTTTAAGTTTTGCTTTACTTTATTTTTACTTGCATCGTTTTATATCAAAAACCCAAAAAAATTAGAATCCTTGGTAGTTGTTTTTACTTGTTTACTTTTAGTTTTGCTGAAATGGCTACTCCTGAAAACACCAAGTTGTGTGACTTTACTAGCACGAACAATAGTGATTTTATCTGCACTCCTATTGCACCACCTGCTCCTGCTGCAAACTTTTATGAGATTAAGCCTGCTTTATTGAACCTTGTTATGAAAGAGCAATTTTCTGGTGCTAGTACTGAAGATGCTGCAGCTCATCTCAACAATTTTGTTGAGCTTTGTGAGATGCAGAAATATAAGGATGTAGAAAGTGATATTATTAAGCTCAAGTTGTTTCCTTTTTCTTTGAGAGGAAAAGCTAAAGATTGGTTGCTGTCTTTGACTAAGAATAGTATTGATTCATGGGCTAAGTATAAGGATGCTTTTATTGGTAGATATTATCCTCCTGCTAAAATTATATCTTTGCGTAGCAATATTATGAGGTTTACTCAGTTTGATAATGAACATGTTGCTCAAGCTTGGGAAAGAATGAAATCTATGATAAAGAATTGCCCCACTCATGGACTGACTACTTGGATGATTGTTCAAACTTTTTATGCAGGACTGAATTTTTCTTCGAGGAACCTACTTGATTCAGCTGCTGGAGGTACTTTTATGTCCCTTACCTTGGGCGCCGCAACAAAGCTGCTTGACAACATGATGGTAAATTATTCTGAATGGCACACCGAGAGAGCTCCACAAGGTAAGAAGGTAAATTCTGTTGAGGAAACCTCTTCCTTGAGTGATAAGATTGACACCATTATGGCTATGCTTGCTAATGATAGGACTCATGTTGATCCTAATAATATTCCTTTGGCCTCTTTGGTTGCTCAAGAAGAGCATGTTGATGTGAACTTCATTAGAAATAATAATTTTAACAACAATGCTTATAGGAACAATTTTGCTAGTAACAATTATAGGCCGTATCCTTCTACCAATGGTAATGGTTATGGTAATTCTTATGGTAATTCCTACAACAACACTAGGGCCGCACCCTCTGAACTTGAAGTCATGCTCAAAGACTTCATGGTAAAACAATCTGCTTTTAACAAGTCTGTTGAGGAAAAGTTAGGCAAAATTGATATTCTCGCTTCTAAAGTTGATAGCCTTGCTCATGATGTTAAACTTCTGAAATTAAAAGTGTTGCCTAACGATGTGAAAGAGAACAATGTTTTTGCTACTGCTAATGCTATTCAAGTTGGAATTGATGAAAATCTTAGATTGTTAGCAGATTTGCATGCTAGATGGGAAAGAGAGGATGAGATTGCTAGGAACATGAAAGTTTGTACTATTACTACCTCTAATGATGTTGTTCCTAATGCTAGCAATCCTCTTACTTTGATTGGTGTAGAGAAAACTCCCACTCCTTGTGTTAAAAAGCCTAAAACTGCCAAAACTTTTTCTCAAAAGAGTGCTAAATTTTTTCGGAGTGTGGGAGATGATAGCTCTACTTCTTTTAATGATTTTGATGTTGATGGCTGCAATATATCTGAAGTTATTTTGTTCTTGCAAAAGCTTGCTTTGACTCCCAATGCTAGTTCTTTAAATAATGCTTTTACTAAGCATATTACCAATGCTCTCATGAAAATTAGGGATGAAAAGTTGCAGCAAAAAGCCTCTGTTCCCAAGAAGTTAGAAGATGGTTGGGAACCCATCATTGATATGCATGTTAATGGTTTTGATTGCCATGCTTTATGTGATCTAGGTGCTAGTATTTCTATCATGCCTAGAAAAATTTATGACATGCTTGATTTACCACCTCTTGAAAAATGTTATTATGATGTTCCTATTGCTGATGTTGCTAAGAAGAAACCTTTGGGAAGGATTAATGATGTTCTTATTGTGGTTAACAATAACCTTGTTCCCGTTGATTTTCTCGTTATGGACGTTGAATGCCATGCTTCATGTCCTATTATTTTGGAAAGACCCTTTCTTCGAACTGTAGGTGCCATCATTGATATGAGGGAAGGCACTATAAAATATCAATTTCCACTCAAGAAAGGTATGGAACACTTCCCTAGGAAAAGAAAGAAATTTCTTTTTGACTCTATTCTTAGAGCAAATTATGACCTTGATGCTTCATCACTTGATGTTACTTGATTCGCAATTTTCTGCGCCTAGCTCAAAGGCGTTAAAGAAAAGCACTCTTGGGAGATAACCCAATGTTTTATTTTTAGTACTTTTTCTTTTATTTGAGTCTTGGAAGTAATTACTACTGTAATGACCGCTCCTTATCCTTTTTATTTTATTTTTGTGCCAAGAGAAGCCTCTAATTCGAGTGAGGTAAAGATTTGGGGATGTTGCTGTCCTGAAACTGTTTTTGGTGCTGCACCGTAAAAATTCGTATAAATTATCTGTATATATTTTGGACCTGAGATTTCTTGTGCATATGCCCCAGGTTATATCCAAACTTTCGTTAGTTGAACACTTTTTGATTTGATTAAGAGAAAACCCCTCAAAAATTCGACCTTTGTCAGCTGTTCTGTTTTGACAGATTTCTGCCACTATTCGTTTTTGCCGCTTTATCGCTTTCTTTTTGAGTTCTTTTGATCACGGAACTTTTGGGGAAGTTGCTACAGTAGTATATACTTTATATGCGGTGGTTTTGGGTTGAAACCTGAAGCAAAAAAAGGTTGACTATATGATATGCTTACACTAATGTTGCTAATAGAATTGTGTTTAGTTTTGTATGAAGGAAGTTTTCAAGTGTAGGGATTGGAGAATGATGAGATGAGTTGAAGAATGGACAAAAGCTCAAGCTTGGGGATGCCCATGCATCACCCCAAGAAATATCCAAGAAGTACAAGCGTCAAAGCTTGGGGATGCCCCCGAGGCACCCCTTCTTCATCGGCAAAAATCAGGTCACCTTTCAAAACACTATATTTTTGTTGCTTCATGCACTATGTGTTTTTCTTGGAGCGTCAGTTGTTTTAGTTTTCTTAGTTAGTTTAGTTTTGTTTGCTGCAATAAATGGTTGGACCCCAACAAATTTCTTTTGGAAGAGATGTACTCGTTTTCATTTGCCAAGAACACTCAGTTTTTCACTCTTATCGTTCACCGAGTGTTCTTCTTTTTTCGCTACTGCTTTTGGTTTTCATTTTCGCCTTGATTTGCGTTCAGACCTTGTCATATCTTTTCATCAAGGTGTATTTTTTCCTCTGATCTTTATTGGTTTTCATCAAAAGAGGTGTCTTAAAAAATTTCAAATGGTGTTGGAAAAGAGAAAAAGCTTTATGCAAAATAGTGGTACAAGAAGGAGCTTGTGTAGACTGCGGCTTAGGCTTTTTCATGTCATGCTTGATGTCTTTTTGATAGTATGCTTAGTGGTTTTTTCTGTAGCATGACTTGTCTGAAATAACTGAGATTGCTTAATGAGCCTTTGAAAAAATCATGCGTTGTTTTTATTGTATGGAAGCATTATTTTGGTTTTCTCCTTGATGCTTTATTTGGGTTGACTTGGCGCATGCTCACACATGTTAGACTCTTACAAAGTCGCCAATAGCCTCTATGATCATTTAGTTTTTGACTTTTGATGCCATCTTATGCTTCTTTTAATGTCGCTTTATCGCTTTGCATGATTATGGCCATTATTGCTCTCTTAGTTGGTCGCTCCCAGTCTTTTGCTAGCCCTCGCCTTGTACTGAGTATGAGCTCTACTCGTGCATCCAACTCCTAAAAGCCAGAGTTTTCCAAAGTTTCCACCATACATACCTACTAGCAATTTGCTATTCCAAGTAAATTTGACTTGCTTTTATCTTCTCTTCAAATTAAATTCTTACCAGTGTTATGCGAAAATTGGTCAGTAAAGCTCTCACGAACCGGAAGGCACACTTTACTTTTTCTTGTTCTTAAAAATTTGACATTGTAGTCTTTTATGTTGAGTTGTTATGCTTGCAAGTTGTAAGTTGGATTCTAGCCCATCCATGCTGTCATGGGGCAAGCTTTCAACATTGCACTTCTTATTTGAGTTGATATCGTGATCTTTTGTTTATGGATGCCCGCGGTGTGAAATGAATTGGGAATCTTGTGGGGATCATGGAGTTTGTATATGTGTTAGGGAAACGCCTAGGCCGCCAATCTAAGCCATGCATAATTCATGGTGGAAATTTGCAGCATACCCATGGTGGACATTCGACGACGCATCTCACAATAAAAAGCTAAACAAATAGCAAATAAAAGAGATGTCGAGGTGTTCATTGTCTGCTTGTCCTGTCATTTTGATGTGGGCTTGTTCCATGTCATCGGGCACGGAGGTACCCCGTTGGCGGTTTTCGATGATATATATATACTTACAATGACAAGAGCCTTGCTTGGGACTCTAAGTTGAGTAGCATGAGGTTTGGGTACTCGTATTCACGGGACACGAGGTTTTCGACTTATGATTTGTCAAGCATATGCATCATAATTGTTCTCGCATTAACTCTAACCATTCAAGATGCTTATGATGGGGACAATGAGAGCTCAAAGCCAGTAAGTAACATAATTTTTGAAGGTCTATAAAACTTTCAATCACTGCTTCCCTCTGCGCAGGGCCTTTCTTTTACTTTTTTTGTTGAGTCACCACCTTCTATCTTTATGCACCATAAGAGAGCAAAGTTGTCATTCTTAGTATAATGTGCATTGTCCCAAAGTTTTCATTGATTGATTCATATTGTTGGTTTCACTTGTTCTCAAATTATTTGTATATAGTCGCCCTCTTAAACTTGAAGGTGTCCTATGCATTTATGTTTTGCTCTCCATGAAGGACAAGCTGAAAACCATTTGTATGTTTTTCCTTATGATTTGAACACACGTTTGACTTTCATTGTTTCATTTTCATGATCTTTTGTTTGTGTTCATTTTCATGTTTACAACATGGTTGCTAAGTTCTTATTGTCAAGATTATATCTTCATGCCCATGTTTTAAGTTCTTATGATCCCAGCTCACAAATGCTTACATACATGATCAAGATTGTGTAGGTGCATGTCACCTCAAAAATTATTCTTTTGTTATCACTTACCTACTCGAGGACGAGCAGGAGTTAAGCTTGGGGATGCTTGATACGTCTCCAACGTATCTATAATTTTTGATGCTCCATGCTTGTTTTTACACCATTTGCCTACTGTTTCATTACACTTCGTGGCACTTTTATGCATTTTCCGGAACTAACCTATTAACAAGTCACCACAGTGCCAGTTCCCTGTTTTCTGCTGTTTTTGTGTTTCAGAAGTGATACACATGAAATATTCTCGGAATTGGACGAAACAAGTTCCTGAAGTCTTATTTTTCCCGGAAGCTTCCAGAGATCCGAAGAGGAAACGGAGTGGGGCCACGAGGTGGCCACACACCAGGGCGGTGCGGCCCAGGCCCTGGCCGCGCCCCCTACGTGTGAGACCGCCTCGGTCCACTTCTGACGATGCCCCTTCGCCTATAAAGACCCCCCGACGGAAAAAAACCTAAGTACCCGATCAATTTTCTAGAACACATCGCGATCCGCTGCCGCCGTTGACCCAAAGATCGGGAGGGTCCAGAAGCTCTTCCCGGCACCCTGCCGGAGAGGGGAATCGCCACCGGAGGTCTTCTTCATCGCCATGCTTGCCTCCGGAGCGATGAGTGAGTAGTCTACCTTGGACTATGGGTCCATAGCAGTAGCTAGATGGTTGTCTCCTCCACCTTGTGCTTCATGTTTAGATCTCATGAGCTGCCCTACATGATTGAGATCACCGTTATGTAATTCTACATGTTTGGTTTGTTGGGATCCGATGAATATTGGTGTTATGATTGAGTTGCTATACTGAATTATATCTTTTGTTATCTCTATGTTGTTTATGATCTTGCATGCTCTCCGTTGTTAGTAGCTATCTTGGCCGAGTAGTTGCTAGTGACTCCAAGAGGGGGTATTTATGCTCGATAGTGGGTTCATGCCTCTATTTAATCTGGGGGAGTGACAAAAACGTCTAAGGTTGTAGATGTGATGTTGCTACTAGGGAGAAAACAACATTCATATGCTCAAGGGCATATGCTTTGTTTACATTACACACGTTGCTTAATGCAATTATCTGTTGTTCGCAACTTAATACTTGTGGAGTTCTCAGATTGATTCGCCACAAGTGGATTATTAGTCATAGATGCAGTTGGATGGCAGTCTATGTATTTTGTTGTAATGCCCAGAGTAAATCGCATAGTGATCTTCTTGACATATCACGTTTATCTTTATTCTATCAATTGCCCAACTGTAATTTGTTTAGCCAGCATGTGTTATTTATCTTATGGAGAGACACCACTAGTGAACTGTGGATCCCGGTACTATTTCCATCATATTGCTATCACCTGTTTACTTTACTCGCACTGTTTACTTTACTCGCATACTTCTACTGTTTTCCACTCGATACGCTCATACCCTTTGTTTCAAGCAAACCGGTGAGATTGACAACCTCATCGCAAGTTGGGAGCAAAGTATTTGGTTGTGTTGTGTGCAGGTTCCACGTTGCAGCTAGCAAGCATAGCTTGGATGAGGCGCCATATATAAATTGTCTGAAGCTGTCGCAAACTAGCAAGCATCACCTTCAGTCGTTTTGTCCGCTATTCTCCTGATCGACATAACCTTGGTTTCTTAACTGAGGGAAAACTAGCTGCTATACTCATCACACCTTCCTCTTGGGGTTCCCAACGGGCTGGTCATCAACCACGCATCAGCAACATCTCTTGAATGAATGTGTATTCCATTCATACTAAATTAAATATGGTCAATATGCATCCAAATTAATTCCCTACAAATCCTCGTGTCTATATAAATGTCCTTGTTTCACCCTCTGATAGAGAGCATCATCACCAACTTAGTACTCATCTCCCTCAAACTTGCAAAGCTTCCTAACAATTCGGCAAACCACATCAGCCATGAGGATACACAATATCCTCCTTGTCACTATTGTCGTTGTTATCGTCACTGCTATGCCCACCATAGCAAGGGGCATATCCAATGGCTGGGAACATATCCCAAACGTCAATGACAAGGGTTAACTCAGCAAATGTCCTAGATAAAGGACTCAGGATCGGGGGAAGAGGGCGTCGGATGAACTCAAAGGTAAAAATTAGTCAAACAACACGTGTATCGAGAATAAGCGTGGTGCTGAACTTGGCTTAATCTCAATCTGTCCCTGGCCGGCCTCTCCTGGTCCCTATATATAGGTGGCCAGGTCTCAAGGATCCGGTCTTAGGGGTACAAAGATAACGGGCTCTATTAGCTATACCCTTGTCAGTAGTGAAGGAAATATCCCCCGAGATTCTACCAGAATTGTAGATTCAGGTTGAATCTCAAATCTTCATATCTTCGATTTGATCAATCTTTGACTTCTTCTTTTCCCTGCATTCATTTAAACAACTCAGATTATTTTATTTCTCAAGGTGATTTTGGTTAACAAGCCTAGCTTCTCTGACAGATCAAAAAACCAGTTAACTGCCGGAGCAGAAACTTGCTACCTATTTTAGACTTAAGCCCCTGGACTTGAGTCTGGTACCTGGTCTAACCCAATCTTTTGTCGCATTTAGGACTTACAAAGAAAGGATTCCAGTAATTTGCAGGGTACCTAGTGCGTCCACCGGGATTTTTCTTTGCATCATAGACACGGAAAATTAATAGCAGAGTGCATCCAGGTGCGTATACTAGGACACGCAGGACAGATCCTGGGGTCTTACCTTCATGATCTGTTATAATCATGGCATTCAAGTTTTGTCGTGATGACGCAGCTCGAGAATCACAACTTTTTAATTTCTTCAGCCTTGTTTGATTGTTTCAATGTCAAAAATCGTCGAGTTGTTTTTTTCAACTAGTCGCAAATCTCTCCCGATGGTAGTAAAACCACTGTTGAGTTAATCTTGTCGACAATAAAGTCGATAACTGTGCTGATCCATAGTCGATGTTTTCTATTGTCATCGGGTGCACGACAGTGCTCCCGATGGTAGTAGCCCCCAAGGCTATAGTCGAAAGTTTTTCGAGTATAGGCTCAAGTATACTGTCATCCCAGCTTCGCCGTTCTTGTATTAATTTCGTCGGGTGCGCTACCAGCTCTCCCGATGGGAGTAGCCCCCGAGGCTATAGCCGATTTTTTTTGTTCGGGTATAGGCTCAAAAATACTTGCTCCTCGCTATTCTTGCATCGTCATATCCTGCAAAAGTTTTCTGTTTCTTTTCGTTTCTTCGAGTAGGCAATCTGTTGTTTCTTCGAGTAGCCCCTGAGGCTATGGGTGAGTTCCCTTGGAAACAATCATAGTCTCAGATCGTTTCTTCGACTTATAACTTTGTCGACTGATATTCGTGACGTCATTGATGGAGTCATTCTCTGCGATGATTTGACTAGACGCTGACCGTTGCACATAGCAGCGCAGTAATTTCGCAATTTTCCTGCTCGTTAGTGGGCTTGCCTCTTCCGCTTCGCGCGCCACGTTGTGGCCCACGTTCCTTCCCGAGGAAGCTTTATAAGGAGGTGACTATTGTTTTTACTGTTTACCAGCTCTCTGTTCCTCCGCCGCCGCCATTGCTTATTCTTCCTTGCGCTTGCCTTCTCCTCGCAGCCCCCAAGTGCTTCACCCTTGAATGCCCATCAAGAAGGTTGCGCACAGAGAGAAAATGGTGAAGATAGGGAGCAACAAGATGGCTCTCAAGTGGGTTCCTTCATCGTTTGAGGAGTCCGATCTGAAGAAGGCCCAAAAGGAGGGTTTCCTTCCAGCAGCAGCGCCAATCATCTTCCCTGGCAATGAGCGTGTTCCCACGCCGCCGAAAGGATATCGGGTTATGTTCCTTGCCTTCCTTCTTCGTGGCCTTTCTCTCCCTGCCCACGAGTTTCTTCGTGGGCTTCTCTTTGTCTATGGCGTGCAGCTGCATCATCTTACACTGAATTCTATTCTCCATATTGCTTGTTTTATCACTCTTTGCGAGTCTTTCCTTGGAATTGATCCACAATCAATTCTTTGGAGATTTTTTTTTCGCCTCCACCCCAGTGTTTCTTTGAACAAAAAACCTGAGTTGGGGGGAGCTGTGGTATCTGTGCGATCAGAATCACATTATTTGGAGTTTAACATGGCTGCATCAGTACAAGGCTGGTGGCAAAAATGGTTCTATATCAAGGACCAGAAGGTCGCCGCCTCTGATCACTATGGTATTGCTCCCTTTGATGCCAAACAGAGTCTGACAAAGCTGACGACATGGGACTCTCCTCCTTCGGAAGCTGAAGTCATGAATATCCAGCCTTTGTTGGCTTCTATTCAGAGACTCAAGAGTGCTGCTGGAGGCAGACTGATAGGGACGCAACTCATGGCGTTCTTCCTTCAGAGACGCATCCAACCCCTTCAGTCAAGAACTTCCAAGTTGTGGTCTTACTCGGGTTCGACTGATCCTTCTCGAGTGTCTGCCCAGGACCCAGAGAAAAAGGACCTCGACAAGCGAGTTAGATCGCTGACTAGCTTGACTACACAGATGGAAATCCCAGCTTTGACAGCTGCTTTTTTCGACTCTGCTCACCCCTTGCCCGAGGTATGTATCTTATAACTCAAAAGTATTTGATCTCTGCTCTTTGTCTTTGTGTATTGTTCGATAATGCTTTTCTGCGAATGCTCTTTGTAGGACCACCAATCTTTGGTTTCCCGCCCTCATCTTCCCGAGGAAGGACTAATCGAGGCTGACCCTGCTCCTGCTGGTTCTGAAGCCCCCGAGGCTGATGAAAACCAGGACGGAGATAAAGCCGAAGGATCTCTAGAGGAGAGCGACTCTACTACGTCGCCTCCCCCTGCTGTCTCCGAAAATAGAGATCTGGAGAAAAGGAGGAAGCGCGTAGGAGACGTGGCTTCCTCGAGTACCTCCATTCTGAAAGAAGCATCAGGGGAGGCTGCTGCTGCCAAGGACTCTAAGCTTGATATGTTCGAGTTACTGGACTCGTGAGTTTGCTTCTTTTTACTTTCCAAGTTTTCTATTCTTTACTCTTTTTCTTCTTCTTGATGTCGAATGATTTCTTCTTTAGTGACAATGATAAGCCGAAGAAGGATGCTGCTACAATTCCTCCCTTCGGCTTTTTGGCTACTCTCGAGGGACAATCTCAAGAGGAGACTGCGGTGATTAAACCATCGCCAGTCCCTACTAAGAAGAAACCTACTGCACCTCCTTCAAAGCATCAGAAGAGGGGAGCAGCAGTGGCTACTTCTCTTGAGGTTCATCAGCCCTCTGCTTCTTCTGACAATGTGAGTGCTATTGTGTATGCTCGACTCTTTTGGTTCTTGAGCTTTAAGATTCCTCATACAACTTGTGTTCTGCATGCTTTGATGCAGAAGTTTCTTTCTCTTGGTGCTGAATGCGTCAAAATTTAGGAGACTGCTGATGCATCTCAAGGTTTTTCCATTGTGCTTGTGATTTTTACTTTTATTTGACTTGCTTACCCATACTTCTATAGGTTACTGATGTCTTTTCTCTTGCTCGCAGCTGCCTTGGTCACAGCTCGTGCTCGTATATCAGAATTGGAGGCCGAGGTGAAGGCTTCTGTAGAGGCTTGGGAGAGTGCCAACGCTGCCAAGATTTCTGCTGAGAAGGCAGCCAAGTCAGCAGAAACTAGAGCTAAAAAAGCTGAAAAAGCACTGATGCTGATCAGAAGCGAGCGAAGCGGGAGCAGTCCGTAGCTAAGCGTCTTGACAAGATCTCCGTCTCTGTTGGCAGTAAGTGTCGCATCACTCCTTTTTGATACTTGCTTAGGCTTTCACTTGCTGATATATGTTGACTTATTCTGTTTGTGTCTTTGTGATACAGCAGAGAAAATTGGAGAGTCTTGGAGACTTCGGCAGTTGTCGTCGTGGTGAAACAACATATGCCATGGGATGGCTTAAATGGGGGCCGAACTAGATGCTGGAGGATTCGGGAGAGGGGAACGAGCTGAGAAGCACGACAGAAAGGGACACAGATCTACGCAGGTTCAGGGCTCTCGTAAGGAGATAACACCCCTACTCCTGCTCTACTAGATATATATATATATTTGGATCGATTCAGTCTACAACAATGGTGCTTCCAAGCTCTCTGCTAGAGGAGGAAGATGAACTGCTAAGTGTAGGAACACTCAATGACCCACCCCCCACTAGGGCTCCCTATGCCACCTTATATAGTGGTGGCCAAGGTTACAACGGTCACCTGAGACCAGAGACACCAACTACACTCCAAATAGGGCGTGCTGACGAAGGCTGAGACCCTTGACTTTCTCCCTGATTGCTCTCGATGGGACTCCACACCCCTGTATCTTGTACTTCCTGGACTGTGACCTTACCACTGTGAGGTAAGGGCTGTACTTGTGCACAGTGAGGGTTGGTAAACCTCCACTGTGCACCCTGTCACCACACACCGCTTCCATGCTAAGATGTCTTCCTCCTTGATTGTAGGGATGTGACGCCTTGGTTGACTTATGTATCCCGGATATGACCGTTGGCCATATCCCGGACCTATATGCCGGACCAACGACCCATGAAGGTCGGGTAATCCGGCCTCCCTGTCCCCGCACAACATATCAAACAAGTCAGGCCGGCCTATCTATGCATATGCCAGCACTCCTCCACAAGTATCCCGGTTATACCGGCATATAGGAGCTCCTGGCCGGGATACACTCACATGCCGAAATGACCGATGCTCTTATATTCCGGCCTGACCCTATCTTGGTCAACCGGCATAAAGTCTACCACATTCCTTGTATCTTTCTAGTCTCTTGACCCTACCGGGGGTGATCCCCCCGACACTAGTCCCCGAAGCTGTCGAGGTTCCCCAGTCTCAACTGTGGAGCCTTGACAGGTTCAACATATCTTCTTTTCATTATACCCCAGCACTATGTTATATGCCAACGACCAGATTATATGTCGGACTTCCCCGCATATACTGGCCCCTGTTTCTTCTCAAAAGTTAATCCGGCCGGCCCTGGGGGTATTCCGGACGGAATTTATTCTCAGGGTAGTTATGCCGGCATATAGATGAGACTTCCTTGAGGAGCCACGCCCCACAGTTTACATCGAAACTTGCAACTGCCCTGCCACCACGAACGGTCACACGATGTGACGGTTCACAATGCATTTACTCCCTGCCATCATTGCCTAGTGGCACGGTTACTGTAACCGCCGCCCCACTCCGTGCCGCCACGTGGCGACCTCCCGCAGAAACGGTCGGGGTAGTGGAACACTTACCACGATCCCCACGACCCTGGTCCTGCGGTATAAATATGGGGACGAGGGTAAACTTGCTCTTTTTACCCCCACAGTACCTTCTTCTTCCTCTGCTCTTTTGCCCCTTGCGCTTCACCGGCGGACCGAGGAACAGAGAAGAAGCTCCGCCGTCGACCTGCTCCACGCCGGCGCCGACACTCGACGACGCCCGACATCTCCGTCGACGACGCCGCCGCCGCCGCCTCTTCTCTTTGTAACATTGCTGGGAGATCGGATCTTCCTCTGTACGTTCACCGCCGTTCCATTGCCGCCGGCCAAGCTTCGGTGAGTTCATCCTCTGTTCTTCTTCTTTCATGCTTTTCTGCAGCCTTGTACAGGTGTCACTGTGCGCTTAGATCTTCAGCAGTTTCTCTTCCTAGTATCTTCTTGCCTTGATTAGCATTGCCAGAGAAGCTCTTCTATAGTTCACAGATGTTCTTGCGTAGGACTTATTTCCATGTTTTGTTTCCGGTTTTAACTGCGTTGCTAGATCTTCCTTTTTCGCTGACTTCTGTGAGAGTAGTATACCGGCGAGACTAACCTCCCTCTTTACTCTGATCTTGATAGGACTAACATCACGGGACTCCGGCTCTAACGCCCTGTCCCGGCCACCAAGATGGCATCATCGAGTATGACAGCCACCTCGGCCTCGGAGGAAGATAACTCAGCCCAGCTCCAAGGACGCTCCGGCTGGGAGGGGTCGGAGGTTACCCCGGCCGACATAACCTGGATCACATCCACCAGGAGAGTCCCGGAGGGTGTTGCATGCCGGCTACCGGCGGGAGAGACTGTGCCGGCACCTGAACCCGGCAAACGGGTTGTGTTCATCGCCCACTTCGAGCGGGGCTTTGGTCTGCCGGCATCAGACTTCTTCCGGGACTTCCTTGACACCTACGATCTGCAACTTCATCACATCCCGGCGAACGCGGTGATGATCCTCTCTGCCTTCGCCACTTTCTGCGAAGGCTTCGCCGGCATAGAGCCCTTCACCCAAGCTTGGGCGAAATACTTCCAATTGCGGAAACAAGTCGTCCAAGAACCGCCCCGGAACAAGGACGACCCTCCGGAGATGGCTCAGGAGAAGAAGGACCGCCCAATGACCCAATGTGGTGCGGCCATCATCATGTCCCGGAAGGGCTCGGACTTCCCCAAGGTGGAACTGCTCGAATCCTGCAAGAAGTGGCAGAAGAGCTTCTTCTATGTCAAGAATATCACGGATGTGGATCTGCTCAACCTGCCGCCATTCGTGGACGAGCCACCCTTGGCGATGAAGAACTGGAGCTATAATCCGAAGAACTCCGTGATGCCGGTGAACGCCCTCCACCGGGTTAAGGGCGAGTTACGGGATGCCGGCCTCACCCCACAAGACTTAGTGGCATGCTTTATCAGCCGGCGCGTCTCTCCTCTACAGCGCCGGTCACATAAAATTTGCCAGATGAGCGGGGCTTTGGACCCCACCCGGCATTCTACACACGAGCTGACACCGGCCGACATTCTGCGGCGGATTAAGGACATCTGCAAGTGTTCTCAGGCCACCTTTGCCTGGGGACTTGAACCATACAGCCGGGATCGCCCCGCCCCAACGGTAAACTTCTCTGGCCGACATATAATCTCTTGCCCGGCATATAGATACTTAAGCCGGCACATATCTATTTACCGATACATATCACGCTTGGCCCGAGATATTGTTATTTGCCGACATATTCCTTCGTCTGATCAATTGACCTTGCTCTTATGTAGAAGTTCAGCTTCCAGGCTATGGAGAACTCCCGCATTACCATAGCTACAGACCGCACTGCCGTAGACCCTGAGGACCCGGACCACTGGGAAAAGCTTCCCCGAAGCACCCGTGCTGCAGCTACCACGGGTAAGGCCTCCTCACCCCGGCAATCTACTCAAGACCGGAGTGGGGATGATTCTGACGAGGAGATCCTGATGTATTATGACCCAATGCCGCTTGCATATGCCTTTCCTCCCACACCCTTTGCTTATCCTATGCCGTCCTCAGCTATCCCGGACGATGAAGTAATCGACGCTGCGCCATTAAGCCAGGGACCTCCCCCTGCCGGCGTACGCAGTGGCAAGAAGCGCGGGGTCAAACCCCAGGCTGAGCCGGCACAGAAGAGGCAGAAGGTTTCGGTGCCTCGCCCGAAGAAACCACGACCTGTTGCCTCGGGGTAAGTTTCTTTTCTTTGTTTCATTTCCGACATATCTCTTGCTTTGATTACTAACTTGGTGTTTTCTCTCTTTCAGGGCTCCTCTTGCGCCGGAACATGCTTCCAGCACAAGCGCCAGCCCCATCATTGAAAAGCCGGCGGCCACTGCCACCCCCGACATACCTTCTGCAAGTCACACGACCTCCCCGGCGCCGGCATCTTCGCCCGCGCCCGATAAAACCACCTCCCCGGCGAAGGACGATCCTCCGCCGGAGCAAGACAACTCCGCCCCCGACGTCCACATGGACTCGGGGGCTCAACAGGAACCTTCGGCTTCTGATGTCCACATGGACACAAGAGCCCAACAAGATGCCCCCGACGCCGGCGCGCCCACCAGCAGCGCCGGGACTACTGAAGATGCCGGCGTAGGCACCAAGAGCGCCGGCCTAGATAAGGGGAAAGCCCCGGAAGTACCGGAGGTCCGAACTGATCCGGCCCCTGCCCCTGCTGGCCAAGCTGCACCGGCCACGCCGGAATAGCCCGCGCCCAAGACTCCCTCTACTGAGAAGACTCCAGCTCCAGCCAAGACCGCTGCCCCGGCCAAGTCCGGCACCCTTAAGATCAAGCAGATCATCAAGTCCGGGACACAGTCCGCTGCCACTGCACCTGCCAAAGTAGCACCTCGGCCCAGCTCTGCCCTGGCACTTCACTTTGGCAAAGCAGCAGCCCGGCCCAGCTTCTTTGATACGCCGGAGCTCGAAGGCCGCGTCTCCCTACTGTCAAAAAGTGACAAGAGCCTTGGATCTCTTAAGGAGCATTGCATCAAGTGGAATGACGCCGACACCATGGATACTGCTGAGTCTAGAAATAAGAAGGCGGCCGAGGCTTCGGCTACTGGCGATCCAACTGATATCCTGGCCGCGAAGCCCATTCCAATTGCCTGCGAGCTTCTCAGCATCCAGCAACGACTTCACCTTCTGGCCGATGCCACCAACGTAAGTCTTTTCTATATATATATCCCCAGTCCCCGAAAATGTCGGCTGTCCGGGATACGGACATCCGGGATTTTCCAATACCTTTTTTAGTTAGCTATTCTCAAATTAACTGTCCGACATATGAGCTCGATCCGAGCTTCAAATCCTAGTCACCGAGGGCCGGGATAGGTGCGCAGCACCTGTGCCGGGTCTTCAACAAACTAATATGTTAAGCACTTTTCAAATCCTCTTGGCCGGGATATAAAGCTCGATTCGAGCTTCAAATCCTAGTCACCGAGGGCCGGGATAGGTGCGCAGCACCTGTGCCGGGTCTTCAACTCCATGAACACTTCATATAATCTTCAATTGCACTGATATGCTAGGCTTCTCTTATAACCTTTCAAATCCTATCTCTTTTGCAGCGCATGAATAACGCCCGCGCCAACATGTACCATGATTTGGTGTGCGAGCACCGAAAGCTATCTGACGCGCATAGCAAGCTCCGGCTGGAACTGTGCCAGAAAGGTAAACTCAACCGTCATAACCATATATGCCGGATGTCTTGCCTCCTTTTACTCCGGGATATTTCTCTTGCCGACACATAACCCTTTTACCGGCATATTTCAGCTTCTACAGAAGAGCAAGTCACCGCGCTCCTCCAGAGGGTGAAGGAGTTGACCGGTATGTCGGATTCTGCTGATCTTTTACTACTCGTCTTGTACTTCAAATCCTTTAACTCTTGTCACTGTTTCTTATCTACACACTCTCTGAACTTCAAATCTTCGCAGATGAGAAAGCCACACTGGAGGCCCGCCACCAGGACTGTACGCCCTCAGTGGATGTGGCCAAGCAGTTGGATGACCGGGATGCCGCCCACAAGGTTGAGGTCGAGCAATTGAAGGGCCGGATCGCTGAGCTTCTGGAGGAGAAGGAACAGAGGGAGGGCCAACTCAAGAAAGCCCAGGAGCTGCTTGTCTCCTCCGAAACTGATGCCTCTAATGCCCACGCCGAACTGTCTAGCTTGAAGGAGCAGGCCACCAAATGGGAAGTTACAGTTGCTCAGCCCAATGCCGACCTCGCCAGTAAGCTTCAAATCCTTTTCCCCTATCCTGCCCGACATACCATGCCTTTTTCCGGCACAACCTCTACGCCGACATATACTTCTTTTGCTAACATACTTTCTATTTTTCAGACATGTTTCCTGCTTCCGTCGAAGACGTTGAGAGGGCTCTGCAGTTGGATCGAGTGGACCGGGGTGTTCCGGTTGACTCGGCCAACTGGGACATGTCGGAATAGCTGTTGGCCCTGCAATCCCGGAAGAACGCCATGACCTTCTACACGGAAGAACTCTTTCTTGGCGCCCAGGAGGCATATTCTGCCCTCTGGCCGGGACAAAGGACGCCCACTGATCCTGTTGATCTCGGCAATGATCTGCAGCTTTCCAAGGTTCGGCTCCGAGAATGGCGGGATTCCGGCGCAAGGGTGGGAGCTGATGAAGCTCTCAGCTACTTCCTCTCCTGGTACGAAAAAGCTGACTTGGAAACTTTGCGCACTGTGCGCGAGGGATCCATCTGGACCACGGATCCGGAACATATCCGGCGTCGGCAAGAATTAGCCCACAGCTATGTGGATTATGCCGACACCGAAACCTTTGTCCGGGACATCCGCGAGCCGGAAAAGGGGGACGACGCCAAGGACGCTGCTGACGCTGAGGGCTCCGACTCCAGCCAAGATGAAGAAGAAACTGAAGAAGCCGACACCAATGTTCCGGAACAGGGATCTATCCCGGCCGGAGGTGATGGCTCCATTCCATCTGCTGGGTCCGGCACTCCTGAAGCCGACATCTCCACTGCTACAGCCACACCAGCCGGCGGCTCTGCTTCTGCCCCTGCTCTTTGAACTTTGCGTCACCAAACTTTAAGCTTTATTAGATCCCCGGTATGCCGGGTGCAACTGTAAGACATACGTTTTAGTTTCCCTTTGGTTTGCTACCTGAACAAGTTTTAACTTGGTTTGCTTGTTTATCAATGCCGGATCATCTTTTGGCTAAGTCACCGAGTTTGTTTTCCTGTTTCCCTAACTCCACAACCTTGGCTACTTGTCTACCTCTTTTGGCTTTTGACTTATGAGTCTCAAGGTTGCTTCATTAAACATACAGTACTTCAACTTTGAAACTTAGACTTCAAATCATCCGACATTTCAAGTTTTATCCTTAGCAATAACATAAATGTCGGTTCGCTTGCTTTATATTTCCTTAGCCGTTTTCCATGTGTAGACAATCTCCGGCATCTACTCTTGCTAGCCATGAAGCCGGGTTTCGGACAGCAGCTAAGTCGAAGAGTGGCCTTTGGTGCCGACACACTACTAGGCCGACACAGGAAACATTCAAATCAAGCCAGCTGGCATATAAATAAAAACTGAAAATAAATCCCGATATATCTCGGAGGCAGTGCCCGATCTCCTCGGGATGCCGACATCTCATTCATTAGCCTTATACCGGCATACAAAGCAAAATGGAAATACATACATTATGCTGCTTAGGAGTAAAAGGGGCGGAGTAGCGCTATGTTCCACGGTCGCTTGGTTTCTTCTCCGGACCTGTCCACCTTGTCCTTCTTGGGGGCCTGCGCATCTATAAGATAATAGGCATCATTGTGCAGAGCTCTGCTCACAATGAATGGCCCTTCCCACGGAGGAGTTAACTTATGCCGGCCCTCTGTGCCTTGCCTTAGCCGGAGTACTAGATCTCCCTCTTGGAATCTCCTTGGATTCACCTTCTGCGCATGATAGCGTCTGAGGTTCTGCTGATATACTGCTGTTCTTGACAGTGTTATTTCTCTTGCTTCTTCCAGCAGATCAACATCATTTTCCCCGGCTTCTTTAGCCTCTTCCTCAGTATATAGCACCACTCTTGGTGCATCATGTATTACATCTGTTGGAAGCACAGCTTCTGCTCCATACACTAGGAAAAATGGTGTATAGCCTGTTGACCTATTCGGTGTTGTCCTCAAACTCCAAAGCACTGCTGGCAATTCATCTAGCCAGCATCCCGGAGTTTTCTCCAGTGGCTCTATCAGCCGGGGTTTTATGCCGGACAACACTAGTCCATTTGACCTCTCTACTTGGCCATTGGTACAAGGGTGAGCGACCGACGCAATGTCCAGCCGGATTCCCACCTCCTCACAAAATCTGGCAAATGGCCCTTGCGCAAAGTTCAACCCATTGTCAGTGATGATGCCATGGGGAACGCCATATCTCAAGATTATATCTTTTAAGAATTTCACTGCTGTGTGACCATCACACTTGCTTATGGGCTTTACCTCAATCCATTTGGTGAACTTGTCCACCATGACCAGGATATGGGTCATCTTTCCCCTTGCCGGCTTAAAAGCCCCGACCATATCCAGGCCCCAAACAGCAAAGGGCCAGGTTATCGGGATAGTCTTCAATGCTGACGCCGGCTGATGAATCTGGTGAGCATATCTTTGACATCCATTGCACTTCCGTACCAAGTCTTCTGCATCTTGTAGTGCCGTCGGCCAGTAAAACCCATGCCGGAATACCTTTGCCACCAATGCTCTGGATGAAGCGTGATGACCACACTCCCCCTGATGAATTTCCCGGAGCATCTCCAGGCCTTCCGCAGATTCGACACATCTCTGCAATACTCCGGTGGCACTTCTTTTGTATATTTCCTTGTTTATGATGGTATATCCTTTGGATCTCCTTGTAACCCGGCGCGCCTCGGTTTCCTCTGCCGGCACTTGACCATCCACTAAGAAATCCATGATAGGACGCGCCCATGAGGGCACTTCCCTGGCAATGAACACTGCCTGATCTATCTCCATCATTACGGCCGACACATAATCGATCTCCATGGGCTGCGAAGTCCCCGGGACTGAGGGATCAGTTCCCGGGTATGCCGGCACAACCTCTTGGTACATCTTACCCTTGCCTTTATTTCTGCTCCGGAACACTGCACTTACTGCATATGTCGACCCAGTCCCCGGGACTGAGAGAGCAGTCCCCGGGTTATCTGACCTGGCTCCGGCATCTATCTCCATTGGAACTGCATCCTCTGGGCTTGGCGGGACATATATGGATGATGATTCCGGCGAGGGCTTGATTGATGGCTTCCTCAGATGCTCCAGCGAAATGCCGGGCGGGATTGAATCTCTGGAAGATCCCAGCTTGGACAATGTATCGGCCGCTTCGTTCTGAGCCCGGGGGACATGCCGGAACTCACAACCTTCGAAGTAACCACTCAACTGCTACACCAGGAAACGGTATGATCCCATGTTTGCATCATGCGCATCCCATATGCCGGAACACTGCTGAATCACTAAGTCAGAATCACCGAAACACATAATCCGGCGAATTCCTATGTCCTTAGACACCTTCAGGCCATGCACAAGTGCCTCATATTCCGCCACATTATTTGATGCTGCAAAATGAATCTGCAGAACATATCTCAATTGGTCATTCTTGGGTGAGCTGAGAACTATGCCGGCACCCAGGCCATGTATTGTCTTGGAACCATCGAAATGCATCCTCCAATAGTTTGCATCTGGCAATGGTGGCTCATATTGTATCTCGGCCCAATCAATGAAGAAATCAGCCAACACCTGGGACTTGATTGTATCCCTTTTATCATACCGAGGTGTACATGGTGAGAGCTCTATTGCCCATTTGGCTATCCGGCCGCTGGCATCTTTGTTACTTATGATTTCTGAGATAGGGGCCTCGGCCACCACCCGGATTGGATGCTCCTGGAAGTAATGCTTGAGTTTCTTGGCCGCCATATAGACACCATATGTCATCTTCTGATAATGGGGGTAGTTTTGCTTTGAGGTGGAAAGGACTTCACTTAGATAATATACCGGCCGCTGCACGGTTTTACCTCCTTCCTCTCGCTCTACTACCACCACTGCACTGACAACTCTATTGGTTGCCGCTATATAGAGTAACATTGGCTCCCTGGGCATCGGAGATGCCAACACCGGCGCTATTGACAACATCTGTTTCAGTTCCTTGAAAGTTGCATCTGCTTGCGTTGTCCAGACAAATGTGTCGGACTTCTTCATCAATTGATATAACGGCAAAACTTTCTCCCCCAGCCGGCTTATGAAGCGGCTCAGGGATGCGAGGCACCCAGTGAACTTCTGTACTTCCTTCAAATCTGTCGGCGGCTTCATTCTTTCTATGGCACGAATCTTGCCGGGATTCACCTCAATACCCCGGCTGGAAACCAGGAAACCGAGCAACTTGCCTGCCGGCACACCGAAGGTACACTTAGCCGGATTCAACTTCATCCGGAATCTCCTCAGGTTTGCAAAGGTTTCCCGGAGGTCATCTATGAGAGTCTTGCTCTCCTTGGTTTTTATGACGACATCGTCGACATATACCTGCACATTTTTTTCTATTTGGTCATGCAGACATTTTTGCATACACCTCTGGTAAGTTGCGCCGGCATTTCTTAAACCGAACGGCATAGTGAGATAGCAGTAAGCCCCGTACGGGGTAATAAAGGATGTCTTTATTTGATCTGGCTCATACAAAGGGATCTGGTGGAAACCAGAATAAGCATCTACGAATGATAACAGTTCGCATCCGGCCGTGGAATCAATCACTTGATCGATCCGAGGTAGCGGGAATGGATCTTTAGGACATGCCTTGTTCAAGTTGGTGTAGTCGACACACATCCGCCATACTTTCACTATGGCGGGTTCATCCTTCTTCTTTTCCACCAAAACCGGATTAGACACCCAATCCGGATGAAGCACTTCCTTGATAAAGCCGGAGGCTAGGAGCCTAGCCACTTCGTCCCAAATTGCTTTCCTTCTATCACCTGCATTCCACCGGAGCGGTTGCTTCACCGGCTTAGCATCCGGTCTCACGTGCAACGCGTGCTCAGTCAGCTCCCTCGGCACACCTTGCAGGTCTGAAGTAGACCATGCAAAGATATCCTGATTCTCACGGAGGAAGCTGATGAGCTCGCTTTCCTATTTGGGATCCAAAGCTGCGCCGATGAGGGTGTAGCGCTCCGGGAAAACCTCATCCAGAGGAATATTCTTGACCTCCTTGGCCACTTGAAAAGAAGTGCCACCATTTGGGTTTGTCATACCCGGCAAAGGTGTGCCGGTCACGACTGTTTCAGCAATCTCCACTGCTCGCTTGAGCCTCTTCTTTTCCTCTGCAATGATCAGAGTCTCGGCCAGATTAGATCCGGCAGTGGCACATGCCATCGAGCGCTTATAATCACCAATGATGGCGATCACTCCCTTGGGCCCCGGCATCTTCATCTTCAGATATGCCACATGAGTAGAGGCCATGAACTTCGCCAGTGCCGGCCTACCCAGCAAAGCATGGTAGGGGCTTTCCAGATCCACTACTTCAAACATGAGGTTCTCCACCCTGCAGTTATCCTGGCTGCCAAACATGACATCCATCCAGATCTTGCCCATCGGCGCACACGAAAGTCCCGGCACAATGCCGTGGAATGTGGTCTTGCTTGGCTCCAGCATATTTTCCTTGATGCCCAGTTTCTGCATCGTATCCCGATACATGATATTGATGCTGCTCCCATTGTCAATGAGGACCTTGCTGAACCTCACGTTATTAGCCGGCCCGACAAATGTCGGATCCATCACCAGAGCATACCCGCCGGGGTTTGGCATGATCCGGGGATGATCTGCCCTGTCCCAGCCAATGGCCTGGTCAGACCGGTACATCAGCTTCGGAACAGCCGACATAACGGCGTTCACCTCCAAACTCCGCCGGTACAAGCTCTGCTTGTCTGTTCTTTCGGTTTCAAAGACCATGTAGCTCTGGTCATGTTCCTTGTATTCATTCCGGCCTGCTGCTGGGCCTCCGGTATAGTACTCCGGATTATAGCTCTGATCTACTTGATTTACGCCGGCATTTCCGGTATTGCTCTGATTTCCAGGATTAACCGGCCTAGGCGGGACTGCAACTGTATTTGCTCCTGTCAACGGCGATGGAGCTGCCGGGATAGATGGCCTAGCCGGTCCCTAGGGACCCGCACGACCGGCTAATATATCGTCCAGCCATGAACAGTTTCTCGTCAAATGATTTGCCGGCTTACCCGGCTGGAATGTGTGAAACACACAAGGCTTGTCCATGGCCAGACCCACCGTATACTTCGGCCATTGCTTCTTCTGGCCGGCACCGCCGCTGGCATTCTTGTTGATCCAGACATTCTTTTTCTGGAAGGGCTGCGCTTGCTGCTGCGGCTGTTGCTGCTGGTGCTGAGGCTGCTGATAGCTCTCATATCTCGGACGCTGGCTACTGCCGGCGCCCCCTTGTTCTTCCTCCACCGCGGCTACTTGTGCCGTTCCATACCGGTAGTCCGGCCTTTCATCTCTTCTCTTGTTCCGGTTATCAGAGCGATAGTATTGCCCTGGTCTCCCGGTGTTGTTGTTGTTCCCCTAGGTCTGCCCCTGTCCTTGTGAATCAAGGGTGGGCTGCATGGGATCTCCCAGAGCATAACTATCAGCAATCTTGATTGCCTCGGCCAACGTGGCCGGCATTTCCCTCTGAAGCTTTTGCCACAACATGGTACCATGCCGGCACCCATGAGCGAACCACATGATGGCCTGCTGCTCCACAACTCCTTCGCAGGAATTGCGCAATGTGCACCACCTGGTCAGGTAGTCACGGTCGGTCTCATTCACTCCTTGCCGGCAGTTAGCCAGCTGCAGAGGACGGTTAGGCCTCTTGTATGTACTGGTGAAATTTGACACAAACTGCTCTTCGAAATCAACCCAGCCGTTGATACTTCCGGCCGGCAGATTATTCAGCCATATCCTGGATGGTCCTTCTAGCATTTGCGGCACATATCATACCGCCCATCTGAGGTTTCCTCCGGCAATGTTTACTGCAGTGGAGTAGTCCTCCAACCAATCTTCCAGCTTTGTACTGCCGTTATATGTCCTCGCGCCACGCGTGAGCTGGAAATAGTAAGGTACCGGCTCACCCATAATCCGGGGTCCAAAGCACATAGGACCCGGAGCTCCTTGCCTCTCCACCAACTCTGTCTGGTGAATCCTGTCCAGCTTGAAGCGCGCATCACTTGCTGCCAAGGACCGAGGTCCTAGCCGGGATGCAATTGGGCCCGCGATCATCTTTTGCTGCTGCTGCTCCGGCTGACACTGCTCATTTAGCTGGCCTTGCTGATACTGTTGGCCTTGCTGGTGCTGCTGCTGATATCCCGCCCTGGCAAGGGCAGAATTCCCATCATCTTCTCGATGTCTGGGCTGACCTGCACCTTGCTGCTGTGCTGCACCTCCGGCGCCTTGCTGCTGACGCCGAGCAGCACTATTACTCCGGCCACCACCGGCCGACACTGCTCCTTGCCCGGCCGGAACATTTTGGCAAGCCTTCTTGCTGCCGACATACTTGTCAGCTTGGCCGGCACTCTTTTGAACTATTGCTTGCTTTCCGGCGATTGCCGGATCATACACCTGGATCTGCTTGTCCCGGCGGCCAGAGGTCACACTTCCGGCACGCCGGGCGCTCGGATGCGGGGATGAAGCTTCCCCCCTCGACCTTGCGTCGGCACCTCCTACCGACGCAACATACTGGGATGCCCCGGCACCTGGGTTTGCCTTCTTAAAGGCCTCCTGCTGCTTGGTAGCTTTAGACAAAAGATGGTTAAGCCGGGCTTGCTGCTCACGCAGTGCTTCACCGGATAAACTAGATAAGTCCTTAGCTACCTCTGCTGCTGCTCTAAGGTTCTTTACTGGTGAGCTATAGACTACCTTAGGCACAGTACTAGTTGCACTATGACTCTTAGCTTTAGCATCTTTACCTAGCTCAGTGTTAAGATCTCTACCTCTAGTTCTAACTTCCTCTATCCGGCTAGGCCGGGTTACCACAGGAGTAAAACCATGTGCTGCCTCATACTCACGGAGTTGCCGGTTAAACCGTTCGCGCTCCTGGTGCATGGCCAGGGCCTCGTCGACGAGGGCCTGGCGAGATCCCTCCAGGACCTCCCTTGTCTGCTCCGGATCATCGCCGGATCGCACCGGCTCAAGAAGCCGATCGATGATGGGGAGAAGCACCTGGCCCCTAGCCGGCACGCCGGAAGTGCCGGCCAGGTTCTCAACACGCTCCAACGGAGGACGCGCCGACCTCTTGGCCTTCGGCGGCTCTGGGGGAGTATCCGCTGCTGCTGCTGCTTTGCCGGCACCATCAGCCGGCGGCACGGATGTGCCGGCCATCATCACCTCGACCGACTCTACTGGGCGAGCGCTACGCCCAGCGTGAGCCAACCGATGCGACGGAGGATCCGCCGCCACCAGCACCTTTCTCCTACAAATACTCTCAGTCCCCACATATACCTCGTGGGAACCGAAAGACATGATCCGGCCATTCCTGGGGAACGGCCGACCACCGAGACATCCGGCATTGTCATTGATGAAGCTGAGCGAGCCTAGCCTCTGGACAAGGCCAGAGACCACGCGCACTCCCGAAGCTGCTATCACTGACCCCGTCCGAATAAACACTCCGCCCAGCATATCGATCAGCCCCACGGTGGGTGCCAAATGTCATCGTGGTGAAACAACATATGCCATGGGATGGCTTAAATGGGGGCCGAACTAGATGCTGGAGGATTCGGGAGAGGGGAACGAGCTGAGAAGCACGACAGAAAGGGACACAGATCTACCCAGGTTCGGGGCTCTCGTAAGGAGATAACACCCCTACTCCTGCTCTACTGGATATATATATATTTGGATCGATTCAGTCTACAACAATGGTGCTTCCAAGCTCTCTGCTAGAGGAGGAAGATGAACTGCTAAGTGTAGGAACACTCAATGACCCACCCCCCACTAGGGCTCCCTATGCCACCTTATATAGTGGTGGCCAGGGTTACAACGGTCACCTGAGACCAGAGACACCAACTACACTCCAAATAGGGCGTGCTGACGAAGGCTGAGACCCTTGACTTTCTCCCTGATTGCTCTCGATGGAACTCCACACCCCTGTATCTTGTACTTCCTGGACTGTGACCTTACCACTGTGAGGTAAGGGTTGTACTTGTGCACAGTGAGGGTTGGTAAACCTCCACTGTGCACCCTGTCACCACACACCGCTTCCATGCTAAGATGTCTTCCTCCTTGATTGTAGGGATGTGACGCCTTGGTTGACTTATGTATCCCGGATATGACCGTTGGCCATATCCCGGACCTATATGCCGGACCAACGACCCATGAAGGTCGGGTAATCCGGCATCCCTGTCCCCGCACAACATATCAAACAAGTCAGGCCGGCCTATCTATGCATATGCCGGCACTCCTCCACAAGTATCCCGGTTATACCGGCATATAGGAGCTCCTGGCCGGGATACACTCACATGCCGAAATGACCGATGCTCTTATATTCCGGCCTGACCCTATCTTGGTCAACCGGCATAAAGTCTACCACATTCCTTGTATCTTTCTAGTCTCTTGACCCTACCGGGGGTGATCCCCCCGACAGCAGTCGAACATTGAAGATCCCCTAATGGCTACAGTGGATGTGTTGGAGTCGAACTAGAAGCTTGTGCAGAATGTCCTCCAACTGACTCGCCATGTATTAATTCGTATGTTTGTCGGGTTCTAGCCGAAGAAAAGAAAAGATATGTCAGGCGACAATCTTCGGAAGCTACTCGCAGCCTTCGACACCACCGAAGATCCTGTCCTTGCCATGAAACGCACATCGGTGAAACGAGGTGCTGAAGGGGTGATCGCCTTGGCCCAATCACATGGCGAAGAAGTGGACTAGGAGAAGGTTGGTTCTTCCCATGCTCGCCCCCTTTCGGAGATGGAGGAATTCTTCAAGAAGGCGAAGCAGTATGCCCCCAAGATTGTGTCTCTTATTTCTCCTTCGGTAGCTTCTTCGACTTCTGCGCCTGAGTCTTCGACACCTCTTTCCAGCACCCCTATTGCTGATGCTTCTGCGCCTTCTACCGCCACGAAGCCTGCTGCTGAGGTGGCGTAGTTTTTTAGCCTTCTTCTATAGTTTTCATTCTTCAAGTTGATGTAGTAGACTTTTGTGTCTTTTGCCGATGCCTGATCGGGAAAACTCTATATTTTGTAAATACTTTGCACAATGAATTGCTATTCCTAGTCATGTTCTGTATTTGAGTTATTTTTCCTTGCTCTTTTGCCTTCCAGCCTAATTACGGTGGTGGATCACCGAATTTTGACCGTAACTCACCGCCCGCGACTAGGTTGAATTCTGGGATTCCTTCTGCTCCTCGCTCTCCTTGTCGCTGTGTTGAGTATTTGTCGAGGATTTCAGATCTCGAGAGTCGATTGTTGCTATTAAAGCGCCAAGCGAAGACTGCTGTAGATCAGGCTGGGAAATCTTTCGGCTTGATGAAACATGTGTCTTCGCTTGAAAGTCAGATGTCTGATCTGATGGCCAAGATTGTTCATCTTGAAGAGTGTGACTCTTTCCTTATTGAGGTTATCGAATTAGCTTGTGAGCAATTGCAATATGAGTTTCTTGAAGCCCCCTTGCGCTTTTTCCCATGCTCCTGTAATTTTTCATGCTATAACTTTTTTACTCTCTAGGTTCTTGCTTAAACCCCATCGATGAGGAACATCGGGTTTCTGAACGAATTGAGGCTCTTGAGAGGGCATCATCTGATACCAACACCTTTTGGGTTGATCTGTGGCGTCGTAGCACCATTGTTCTCCTGCAAGATCGTGCTCAACATATCGGAGAGGCCGTCGATCGTTGTCAAAAATCTTTGACGACCATGTACTCTGTTATGCTTCCCCAGAATCCTCCACCAAACAATTTTGGGCAGCTGCTCGACATTTTCTGGACGAGCTGACATGTTCATCACCTGATAGAGCTCAACTTGGTGGTTGGTGCCAATTTTGCTCTTGGCTGGATACGTAAGTGGCATCCGAGACTCAATTATAGCGCCATGTCTTTGAATTTTCCTCCTATCCGAGAGTCTGTGGCGCTGCGAGTCCATATGGACGCCATGCTTCAACCAGCGAGAAGGATTATTGGTAGCTTACTGGAAGCTGATGCTAACTTTTTCTGTGAATATCATTACTTGAACCCGCTCTGCCTTGATGATTCAGATCAAGCGGAGTTGTAATATATGGCTGTAGTGTATGTTCTTTTGTGAACGCGAGAGTTATTTGTTCTGATGTTGTTGTCAAAAACTTGTGCTCAAGGTGCTATTTTTGTTCGTGCGTTTACCGCAATTCTATGGTGTGTCACTTGTGATCTGTTTTTTGAATTTGGCACAAAGACTTGTAAACTTGAAAAGGAGGAACTTGTCTTTTTATTTATGCTGATTGTAAAGATACATGGGATATCCCAAGAGACCCGGCCGGTGACCTGTGCTCTGGGTCTAGAGGACATTGCCCTATTATAACTCGTGGCTTAGTAGCCTTATTTTTCCTAATCTATTTTCTGAATAGCTTATTGTATACTTTTTGTCTATGTTGTAGAGGTCTTCTCCTCCTCTGTTGTAGCTTCCTTTGGATCCGATGACTGTACTCGCAGTTTCTTTGCCTCTAGCTCCGCTGGATGTTCTTCGGGTTGTTTCGTAGTACCTGTAGTCGCGCTTGTTATTTTATCCTTGGGTTGTCCATAGTTGGCTATCATGCCAAAAATTTGCGCCATCTTGTGGAATTCCTTGTCGCATAGATCTGAGAGTTCGAAGCTCCCCTTTACTGTGATGATTCCTCTTGGTCCTGGCATCTTGAGTACCAGGTAGGTGTAGTGAGGTACTGCCATGAATCGCAAAAACGCGGGTCGCCCGAGGATCGCGTGATACTGAGAGGGCCAGTCCATGACTTCGAAGTCAAGCTTCTCTCTTCTATATTTCTGGCACTTGCCGAAGCAAATGTTGAGTGCTATTTGACCCAATGGGTAGTTGGCGCTTCCTGGTACGATTCCATAGAAGAAGCAGTCTGTTGGCTTCAAGAATTCTAGCGATGTGTGCATTGCTCGAAGTGTTTTTGCGTAGATCAGGTTTATTCCACTTCCTGCATCTATGAATACCATGTCTACGTCGTATCCTCCAATCTGAGCTTTGAGTACCAAATGCGCGTTTCCCGGCCAAGGTACTGTTATGGGGTGATCTTCTCTGTTGAATTCTATGGGTTGCTCAGACTAGTGCAAATATTATGTGGTCACTGGAGGCGGTGTTATTGCTAAGTTGACTTGTCGAGATATGTTTTTTTCCTCTTTATTCGACTTCGGGACAGGTTGTATCATTGCTATGATGTGCCCTTTAGATGAGATATACCCTCCTTCATTGTCGTTTCCTTGATTTGGTTGGTTTTGTCCTTGCACTGCTCCATTGTTTGCTTGCTGGTTTGATGAAGGTGTGTTATTTGCGCTGCCATCATAGCCCTACCTTCTTGCTTCGGCTTGCTTATTTCCTGCTGCCTCCTGAAGTTTCAGAAACGTTTTGCAGTCTTTCATTGCGTGCCTGGACACTCTTTTCCCATCAACGAACGTGAAGTGTATATGGCACGGTCCATTTAGCATATCGTCTGGTGATGGATTATAGTCCCTGGACCCCTTGGCCTAGAATGTTTTGTTGTTGTCAGAGTCTTCCCTACCGTAACTGCGGTATCCTGAGTTCTTGCGGTCGTCTCCTTGATAATTGTTGTCTTTATATCCTGCGGCTACTTGACTGTGGGAGCCGTAGTTGTCATAGTTGTGGGATCTTCTCCTTTGGCTATTGTATCTATTTCCCCTATCGTCTTCTGGTGATCGTGTCCTCTTGTTATTGCATGCGTCTTCGCCATCTGCGAATCTATTTGCTATGTCCATTAGCTCCGAAACTATCCTTGTTTTGATTCTGCCCATTTCTTCGACTAGGTCTCCTCGTCGTAACCCAAGTGTAAAGGCGTCGATTGCTCATTCATCTGAAACTTCGACTGCGGAATTCTTGATGATGCTCCACCTTTGAATGTATGACCTAAGTGTCTCATTGTGCTGTTGTACACAGGCTTTGACTTCTTCTACTGATGCTGGCCATTTGTATGTTGACTTGAAGTTGCTTGTAAATTGCTTTGTGAGCTCTTCCCAGCTTCCGATTGTCTCTCTTTCCAGCTTACTCAACCATGACCGAGCTGCGCCGGTGAGGTGGAGTTGTAGACTATAACGCTCCACCTTTGGATTAAGGTGGAACACCTGTGTTAAGTGCTATTCCCTGGATCACTGATAGCACCACAGAACAAAATAGAGTATTCATTGCATAGTATCAAATATTACAACGTGGATCCAGATACATAAGTCTTCAAATCTTACAAACCAGCTTAGTCACATGGACTAGCTCAAATAACAGAGTTCAACATAACATAAACACAACGGAAACTAGGGTAGTAGTGAGCCTTCATCTTCATCATGTGCCACAGGCAGTCATGTTGGAATGTAGACTCGAGATCCTATCACTTACTCCTCATCAGAATATCCTTCACATTTGAATATGCAGCCCCATGAATGGGGGTCAGTACAATGATGTACTGGCAAATGACACATATTTGGTGGCTATTGTGAAAGAGCTATCTACATGAATTTGGTTGGTGGATCTCTTGGGCTAATTTGCATAAAGCCAATTTTGTCCTACAATTCTTTCTCAAAACTTTCTTTCAAAGGGTCGAAATAACCCCCAAATACTACATACTAGCTAGGTATGTAGCACTGGGCGAAACTCAACAAAGTCGGAACAACAGAAACCACCACCCCTCGGAGTGAATGGCCCTGAGCCCCTAACCTAGGGGTTTCTAGACAAGTTTTAAGCATTCAGAAACGGTGATGAGATTCTTCCGTACATTCCATGTCTAGAGACTCAAATTGTCCATAACCGGGGACACGGCTAATCGATTAGTTTAGCACCCTCCAGGGGTTGTGCACTTTCACCTTAAGACTCATTCTACCCAGAGAGAAGAATGAGACAAGATCTTTCAGAAGGAGAGAGCAACCATACTGGCAAGACCCGTTCCCACCTATAATTTTGCTACCAGCCGATGTCTTGCACACAAGTTGAACCCTCACATCTTAATTAGTCAAGACAGAGCCCATATTGTCATAAGGCTGCACTGGAAGTACTCTAAGGCATGGAAGACATGTTAACCTCTTTAATCCTGGGTGGCCGTCCCGAGTGGCATTCTGAGTACACATCCTCTCGACGAGGCCTGTGCCCCAGAAGTCACCTACATCGCCACCTCTTATCAAACCAATCCACCCAGGTGATTCATTTTAGTTGAAATTCTTAATTTGTTCATAAAACACTTTAACAAGTGATCATAGCATGGCATCAATATTCTTCAAAGTATTTAGCATCCTAACAGGTGGGGTTTAAAGGATAGCTACACACTACTAGGAGCTAAGCATTTCATAAAACAGTGGAATACTTCCCCTATCATGCATACTACTGAAAACACTAATGCAGTAGTAAAAATAGGTAGGGGATATGTGTGTCACTTGCCTTGGTAACAACCAGCACACTCACAACAGTCACAATAGTTGTTCAGCTCCTCTTCACAATCTAAACAAACACAGATGCACACACATAAACACACTTGTTCTAATATGGCAACCATAGACATGTATGCATGTATGCAAATGTCAATTTGGTTTCACACACTAAGTTAGTGTGTGAAAATGTTGTATTTAGTGAACCTTACTATTTAGAAAACGAGTGTGGTGTTGGAAAAGTCTCTTAATTATTTTTCAAAGCAACATACATTTTAGTTATTTGAAAATTGAGAAAATGCTTCCCAAAAATACTTTTGGTTTGGCATTGCTCTTAAAAAATTAGGTTATGAACCCACTGGATAGAGGACAGTAACACAAAGCTACTGCAAGTGGTTTCACTCCAAAATAGTTTTTATAATTCAAATGGTGATCAAATTAGTGATTTGGTTAAATTTAACAGTAGCAAGTTTGTGCACATTTCAAGTTTGAATTTTTTTGATTCCAGAGTGATCTACATGTTCTGAGGAATCCATAGACTACAAATTTGTAGCAATTGAATTCATAGAACAAAAGTTATGAATTATTTGGTGCAAATAGGCACTTTTTGCCATTTGAAAACATTTCTAAATTTTGTGCAGTAATACCATGATATTACTGCATGGTTGTGTTCTACACCTTTCAAGGATTCCAGGGATATCAAATTTGCAATTTTTGGACCAGTAGATTATTTTCTATGCATTTTACAAGTTCTGGACAAAATCTGTGATTTGAAATTCAAATTCAAAGCCATTTTGACTCAGTTGACTGGGGGACTGACTAGGCAACGACGTGGCAGCATGCTATTGGAGGATACCGATTCGGTAAGCCTTCTAATATTGGTCGTGCGATCAAAATCCGAGGGACAGAGAAGGGGAGGGGAAGTTGGCTCACCGGCGAGTAACAGTTTCCGGCGAGGGCGGTACTGGTGGTCGTCGTCAGCGAGGTTCCGATGGTCAAAGATGGCGATGGAGTACTGGACGATGATCTGGGCGTCACGTCGAGAAAGAGGGTGGGGCTGGCGACTTCAGAGACCTCCTATGGCGGCGGGGAATGGCGGCTGGAATCGGGGGCGGCCTCGGGTGTCGACAACGGGCTCGTTCCGCTGCGACTTTGGACAAGCCCAGGCGTCAGTACAAGCACAAGAGGGAGAGGAACAAGAGAGAGGTCGAAGAGGGAGGCGGGGGTCCTTCACCGTGCTGGAATCGACGAAATACGGCGACGGATTTCCAGATCACCGGCGAGAAATTTGAGCGGTTAGGCGACGGAAATCGAGGGGGAAAGGAGGGTGAAGTAGAGAGGGGGTGCAGGGGAAATAGAGGGGCATCGAGGGGGGGAGGGGGCGGTTGGTGCTCTGGGGAAAGTGGGGAAAGGCGACGGGGGCGGTTCCAGAAGAAGAAGAACGAGGGGCGGTTGGAGAAGATGAATCTGACCGGTGGGTCCCGGTTGTCAGCAGGAAAAAAAAGAAAAGAGAAGGAAAGGGGGAAGGGAGGTGGGCGCGGGGAGGTCTTCTCGGGCTGGCTCGCTAGGCTAGTTGCCCCGGGCTGGCCCAGTTAGGCTTCCCGGATTTTTTTTGTTCTTTTTCTTTTTTCTNCATAACTAAGAAGGAATCTAGAGCTTTTCATTTTGAGGCAAGGTGGCTAGATGAAGAGAAGTGTGATGAAGTAGTCCATAATGCCTGGAATAAAGCAGATACAAATGGTTTAACCTCAGTCACACAAAAAATGGAAGCACTGAAACTTGATCTAAGAAGATGGAGCTGTTCATCTTTGGGAGAAATAGAAAAACAAATTGCTAAAGTTAAAAAGGACTTGGAATATTGCAGGAGAAGGACCATATCTCAAGACCAAGTCAATAAAGAACATGTGCTTCGATACAAACTTGAAAAGCTGGAAACACAAAGGGACACTTATTGGAAACAGAGAGCTCATGTTAACTGGTTAGAAAAGGGGGATAAAAATACAAAGTTTTTCCATGCTTACGCCTCAGAGAGAAGAAAGAATAACAGAATTAAGAAACTAAAGAAAAGCAATGGGGAAATAGTGGAGAAAGATGAGGAAATGGAGACAGTGGTCACCCAATATTTTCGTGATCTTTTCACTTCTAAGGCAGGTGATCGAATGGAAGAACTTCTGGATCAAGTAGCACCCCGTATCACTTCAGATTGAATGAAAGTTTAATCCAGGAATTTACTAAGGAGGAAGTTAAAATGGCTTTGGACAGTATTGGAGATCTAAAAGCACCAGGTCCTGATGGAATGCCGGCTATATTTTACAAGCATTACTGGGATCTTATTGGCGACCAGGTAACTCAAGAGGTGCTTCAAGTACTGAATGGAGAAGATATTCCAACCGGATGGAATGATACCAATGTGGCCCTTATCCCTAAGGTAAAAAATCCTGAACAAATGAAAGATTTAAGGCCTATCAGTTTATGCAATGTCATTTATAAATTGGTTTCGAAGGTGCTAGCTTATAGACTAAAACCCATTCTCCAGAAAATAATAGCACCCAATCAAAGTGCTTTTGTCCCAGGCCGATTAATAACTGATAATATCCTTTTAGCCTATGAAGTTAATCATTTTCTACAAAACAAAAGGAATGGCAAAGTGGGATTTGCAGCACTAAAATTAGACATGAGCAAAGCCTATGACAGAGTAGAATGGCTTTTCTTGGAGAGATTGATGAGAAAGATGGGCTTCCATGAAAAATGGATCAATTTAATTATGAAATGCTGCTCAACAGTTAAATATAGATTTAAGATAAATGGGCATCTTACTGAAGAACTTATTCCTGGAAGAGGTATAAGACAAGGAGATCCCATTTCTCCTTACCTATTTCTAATCTGTGCTAAAGCTTTTTCTAGCATGCTAAATCAGGCAGATAAAATGGGAAAGCTAGAAGGAATTAAGATCTGTAATGAAGCCCCAAGTTTTAACCATCTACTGTTTGCAGATGATTCACTTATCCTTCTGAAAGTCTCAGAGGAAAATGTTAAACATCTGCAACATATACTAAACCTTTATGAGGTTAGCTCAGGGCAAACAGTCAACATAGATAAATCCTCTGTTGTGTTTAGTAAAAACACAAGTAAAGAGGAACGCAAAAAACTAATGGCCAGATTAGGTATTAACCGAGAAGGATGGAATGGAAAATATCTGGGTTTGCCTGTTTACATAGGAAGGTCCAGGAAAAAAACCTTTAATTATTTAAAGGAGCGCATTTGGCAGAGAATTCAAGGCTGGAAGGAAAAAATGCTTTCCAAAGCAGGGAAGGAGATCTTAATAAAAGCCTGTGCTACAGCTATTCCCACATATGCTATGACTTGTTTTGACATTACAAAGAGCCTGTGTGAAGAAATAAGTAGTATAATAGGCAGGTTCTGGTGGGCTCAGCAAGATAAGGATAATAAAATACATTGGCTAAGCTGGGAAAAATTAACTAGAGCAAAAAAAGAAGGTGGCTTGGGCTTTAAGGATCTGCATGCTTTCAACCTGGCTATGTTAGCAAAACAAGGGTGGAGACTACTCACAAACCCAGAATCACTAAGTGCAAAAGTAATGAAAGCTAAATATTATCCAAATAGCTCTCTATTACAAGCTGAAGAAATGAGTGGTATTTCCTATGCTTGGAGAAGCATTCTCAAAGGAATAGAGCTCCTAAAAAAAGGCATCATAAAGAGAGTGGGAGATGGGACAACAATAACATTTGGGATGATCCATGGCTACCTAGATTATGGAGTAGAAGACCAATTACTCCCAAAGGGAAAAGTATCATAAGTAAAGTTTCAGAACTAATTGACCCTAATACAGGCTCTTGGGATAAAAACCTAGTCCAAGACATTTTTTGGAGCCAGGATGCAAATATGATATTGGCCATTCCTTTATTTGAAGATTTCGAAGATGTATGGGCATGGCACTTTGAAAATAGTGGGCAATTTAGTGTGAAATCAGCCTACAGACTCAAAAGGCAAACTGATGAGATAAACATAAATGGGCAGATAGAAAATCAATATGGTAATTCCAGAATGAACTGGAATGCCATATGGAATCTAGAATGCCCAACAAAAGTCAAAATGCTTATTTGGAGAATAGCCCATAACAGTCTTCCCCATAGACTAAATCTGAATAGAAAAGGCATGGAAATAGATCCAATCTGCCCGGTCTGTAATAGAATGAATGAAGATGGAGCTCATCTTTTCTTAAAGTGCAAGGTGGCTAAAACAAGTTGGAATGAGATGCAAATGAATGACATAAGAGAAAAACTTCTGAAAAGTCAGGATTCAATACAATTTATCATGGAAATAACACAGTTAGAAAAGAAACAGAAACTGAAAACCCTTGGGTTAATATGGTGGTTATGGCAATCCAGAAATAAAACAATGGCAGGTGACCGGAGAATAACTCAAGACTCCATTCCAGTTCTTGCCAAAAGAGCAGCAGATGAATTTGACCAATATTTTAGTAATGACAAATGTCTGAAACAAAAGAAAAACCAAACCTGGAACCCACCTAAGGAAGGAGTGCTAAAAATAAACATAGATGGCAGTTTCCTGCCATGTAATAATTCTGGAGGGTGGGGTTTTATAATTCGTGATGCCAATGGAGAACCAATGGGTGCAGGTGCAGGAAGTATTCCTCAAGCAAATGATGCATTACAGACAGAGGCCATTGCTTGTCTTACAGGTCTACAATGGGCACAATCTTGGGGAATCACAAGACTTCAAGTGGAAACTGATTCACAGCTTTTGCTTCAAGCGATTAAAGGTGAATCTCAAAACCTGGCAGTAAATGGACATCTCTTTAGAGAGATCAAGTATCTAGCAAATATGTATTTTAATTACTTTGATGTTTGTTATTGTCCTAGAACTTGCAACAATGTAGCTGATGTATTAGCTTCCTTTGGTGTTAATTTGGGTTCTGATTCTCGGTCATTTGGCTGGAGGAGATGCCTGAATTTGTAAAAAACCTTGTGGCCAGCGAGCCTGTTGTATCATGTTATTAATGGAAGCTTAAATTTCAAAAAAAAAGTCTACACTATGCAAGGCAAGGTCCGTCCCGTGAGTGGCGGTGTGGTGCTCTCGTTTGAGCGACAGTGAAGCGAAAATAGAAGCTCCCAGAAAACTCTCGTTTCCACTCAAATCCAACAATCTTTCTCAAGTCTGATTCCAGTGTAGTGCTCAGATTCGTGCTCGCAAGTGAGTTCCCTAGTCTCCTAGCCCTGAAATCCCACCACCATACAGATCTCGAGGGGTGAGGCGGGGGGTTGGCGGCGGGGATGGAGAATATGGAAGGGATGCTGAGAAATCTCAAACTCTCAGAGGCAGAGATGGCAGGGCTGCGGATTTCGGAGAGGCAGATGGAGCTGGCGGATGGTCCAAGAAGAGAGGGAGAGAATCCGAAAGTACTGGTAAAGGTGCTGTCAGAGAGAAGGGCGTCTACAGAGGGATTGAAGCAAGCTTTGGGGCCGATTTGGTGCCCAATCCGGGGCATCAAGTGCTCGAGGAAGGGGGAGAATATCTTCATGATCACTCTTCTACAGCAATCGGGTAAGAAGAAAGCTCTGGATTGTGGTCCCTGGATGTTAAATAATGATCTAGTTGTGGTGGAAGAATATGATCCTGATAAATCAGTAGAGGAATACAAATTTGATGTAATTCCTATTTGGATCCAAGTTCTGAAATTACCCCTGGGGAAAATGAACAAAGCTACTGCTGAGATGATTGGTGAAAAGGTGGGTGAATGGATAGAGGCGGATGTTGGAGAGGATGATTTTGCGGCAGGGGAATATCTGCGAATTAAAGTCAGAATCAATATTATGAAGCCGTTGATGAGAGGCATGATGATTCAGTTGGGTGAAGAAGGTAGAAACAAGTGGTGTCCATTTCGGTATGAGTTCCTTCCGGAGTTTTGTTATAACTGTGGTATTATTGGACATGATGAAAAATCCTATTTACGTCCAATAAACAAAGGGGAGGAAAAGCAATTTGGTAGCTGGCTTAGGGCTTATATTCCAAAAAAACAGAGCAGTGGTGACAGACAGAAGTGGAGCAATGAAGGCGGCAGTGGAAGTGGAGAGCGTTCTTTTGGCCTTTTGGAAAAAAGGGGTACTGTAGGCAGTAACAGCCTTTCCTGGAGGAAGGAGGATTCAAACAAATTGTCTCTATCTAATGCAACTACGAACAAAGTTGGTTTAGAGGAAGAAGCTACAACATTGAAGAGGTCAACAATGCAGAAGGAACAGATCGGAAAAATAGAGAAGAATATCTCTGTGGATACAAAGAAGGATCTGGACTGGGCTACTTTGGTTGAATTAGAAGAGAAGGGTCAAATATTGATAGGCGACAATTTGAAAATGGCGATACACAAAGATTCCTCCCAATCACAGATGGCGGAAGATAAGATTTCAGAGAAACAGAATCAGAAACAAATGCAGGCATTGCAGGGTAAGATGTTAATAAATAAACAATCTGAACAGAGTGCTACGAATCAAGATGTTTTGAAGACAAGGAAGGAGATGGGAAAGGGTAATATTTTTCAGAGAAGAAATAGACCAAAGGAAGGGAGTGTTCAGAAAATGGAAGTGAAAATAGGGATAAAAAGGAACCAGGACCATATGGAGGTAGATGAGTTGGAGATGCAGTTGCCCAAGAAAGGAAAAGTTGTAGAAAACTACAAGTATGTTGATAACGCGGGGCTGTCGGAACAGCCCTGCGGGGACCAATGAAGATAGGAAGCCTGAATTGCCGGGGATTGGGGAATGGCCCGGCAATTCGAAATCTTCTGGAATTCCAGAAGAAGGAGGACCCTGATATACTTTTCTTATCTGAAACAAAAATGGATAAGAAAAGACTGGACTGGTTCAGATGGAAATTAAATCTTACAAATATGGTGGCTAAGGATAGTAAAGGACAAAGTGGAGGACTGGCTTTATTATGGAGGAAAGGTATTGATCTAAATGTTGGTCTAATGTCTAAATATCATATTGATGCTATTATTACTCAATCTGATGGACTGAAGTGGAGATTTACTGGAATCTATGGAGACCCAAAAACAGAATACCGGCAGAAAACTTGGAGGCTTATGAGGCTTATTAAACATCATAGTAAACTTCCTTGGTTATGTGCTGGTGATTTCAATGAGATTTTATTTCAGTTTGAGAAAGAAGGAGGTGCACCCAAGCCACAAAATCAGATGGATAGATTCAGGGAAACTCTTGAAGAATGTGGATTACATGATTTAGGCTTCCTAGGTGACCCCTTTACATGGAGGAACAATAGCCATTGCAGCAATACCTATATAAAGGAGAGATTGGACAGAGCTGTGGCCACAACAGAATGGTGTAATCTCTTCCCAAACTACAAGGTGATAAATGGAGACCCTGGACACTCAGATCATAGACCAATCATCATTACTGTGGATGAGGAAAGAAATAACTTCATAACTAAGAAGGAATCTAGAGCTTTTCATTTTGAGGCAAGGTGGCTAGATGAAGAGAAGTGTGATGAAGTAGTCCATAATGCCTGGAATAAAGCAGATACAAATGGTTTAACCTCAGTCACACAAAAAATGGAAGCACTGAAACTTGATCTAAGAAGATGGAGCTGTTCATCTTTGGGAGAAATAGAAAAACAAATTGCTAAAGTTAAAAAGGACTTGGAATATTGCAGGAGAAGGACCATATCTCAAGACCAAGTCAATAAAGAACATGTGCTTCGATACAAACTTGAAAAGCTGGAAACACAAAGGGACACTTATTGGAAACAGAGAGCTCATGTTAACTGGTTAGAAAAGGGGGATAAAAATACAAAGTTTTTCCATGCTTACGCCTCAGAGAGAAGAAAGAATAACAGAATTAAGAAACTAAAGAAAAGCAATGGGGAAATAGTGGAGAAAGATGAGGAAATGGAGACAGTGGTCACCCAATATTTTCGTGATCTTTTCACTTCTAAGGCAGGTGATCGAATGGAAGAACTTCTGGATCAAGTAGCACCCCGTATCACTTCAGATATGAATGAAAGTTTAATCCAGGAATTTACTAAGGAGGAAGTTAAAATGGCTTTGGACAGTATTGGAGATCTAAAAGCACCAGGTCCTGATGGAATGCCGGCTATATTTTACAAGCATTACTGGGATCTTATTGGCGACCAGGTAACTCAAGAGGTGCTTCAAGTACTGAATGGAGAAGATATTCCAACCGGATGGAATGATACCAATGTGGCCCTTATCCCTAAGGTAAAAAATCCTGAACAAATGAAAGATTTAAGGCCTATCAGTTTATGCAATGTCATTTATAAATTGGTTTCGAAGGTGCTAGCTTATAGACTAAAACCCATTCTCCAGAAAATAATAGCACCCAATCAAAGTGCTTTTGTCCCAGGCCGATTAATAACTGATAATATCCTTTTAGCCTATGAAGTTAATCATTTTCTACAAAACAAAAGGAATGGCAAAGTGGGATTTGCAGCACTAAAATTAGACATGAGCAAAGCCTATGACAGAGTAGAATGGCTTTTCTTGGAGAGATTGATGAGAAAGATGGGCTTCCATGAAAAATGGATCAATTTAATTATGAAATGCTGCTCAACAGTTAAATATAGATTTAAGATAAATGGGCATCTTACTGAAGAACTTATTCCTGGAAGAGGTATAAGACAAGGAGATCCCATTTCTCCTTACCTATTTCTAATCTGTGCTAAAGCTTTTTCTAGCATGCTAAATCAGGCAGATAAAATGGGAAAGCTAGAAGGAATTAAGATCTGTAATGAAGCCCCAAGTTTTAACCATCTACTGTTTGCAGATGATTCACTTATCCTTCTGAAAGTCTCAGAGGAAAATGTTAAACATCTGCAACATATACTAAACCTTTATGAGGTTAGCTCAGGGCAAACAGTCAACATAGATAAATCCTCTGTTGTGTTTAGTAAAAACACAAGTAAAGAGGAACGCAAAAAACTAATGGCCAGATTAGGTATTAACCGAGAAGGATGGAATGGAAAATATCTGGGTTTGCCTGTTTACATAGGAAGGTCCAGGAAAAAAACCTTTAATTATTTAAAGGAGCGCATTTGGCAGAGAATTCAAGGCTGGAAGGAAAAAATGCTTTCCAAAGCAGGGAAGGAGATCTTAATAAAAGCCTGTGCTACAGCTATTCCCACATATGCTATGACTTGTTTTGACATTACAAAGAGCCTGTGTGAAGAAATAAGTAGTATAATAGGCAGGTTCTGGTGGGCTCAGCAAGATAAGGATAATAAAATACATTGGCTAAGCTGGGAAAAATTAACTAGAGCAAAAAAAGAAGGTGGCTTGGGCTTTAAGGATCTGCATGCTTTCAACCTGGCTATGTTAGCAAAACAAGGGTGGAGACTACTCACAAACCCAGAATCACTAAGTGCAAAAGTAATGAAAGCTAAATATTATCCAAATAGCTCTCTATTACAAGCTGAAGAAATGAGTGGTATTTCCTATGCTTGGAGAAGCATTCTCAAAGGAATAGAGCTCCTAAAAAAAGGCATCATAAAGAGAGTGGGAGATGGGACAACAATAAACATTTGGGATGATCCATGGCTACCTAGATTATGGAGTAGAAGACCAATTACTCCCAAAGGGAAAAGTATCATAAGTAAAGTTTCAGAACTAATTGACCCTAATACAGGCTCTTGGGATAAAAACCTAGTCCAAGACATTTTTTGGAGCCAGGATGCAAATATGATATTGGCCATTCCTTTATTTGAAGATTTCGAAGATGTATGTGCATGGCACTTTGAAAATAGTGGGCAATTTAGTGTGAAATCAGCCTACAGACTCAAAAGGCAAACTGATGAGATAAACATAAATGGGCAGATAGAAAATCAATATGGTAATTCCAGAATGAACTGGAATGCCATATGGAATCTAGAATGCCCAACAAAAGTCAAAATGCTTATTTGGAGAATAGCCCATAACAGTCTTCCCCATAGACTAAATCTGAATAGAAAAGGCATGGAAATAGATCCAATCTGCCCGGTCTGTAATAGAATGAATGAAGATGGAGCTCATCTTTTCTTAAAGTGCAAGGTGGCTAAAACAAGTTGGAATGAGATGCAAATGAATGACATAAGAGAAAAACTTCTGAAAAGTCAGGATTCAATACAATTTATCATGGAAATAACACAGTTAGAAAAGAAACAGAAACTGAAAACCCTTGGGTTAATATGGTGGTTATGGCAATCCAGAAATAAAACAATGGCAGGTGACCGGAGAATAACTCAAGACTCCATTCCAGTTCTTGCCAAAAGAGCAGCAGATGAATTTGACCAATATTTTAGTAATGACAAATGTCTGAAACAAAAGAAAAACCAAACCTGGAACCCACCTAAGGAAGGAGTGCTAAAAATAAACATAGATGGCAGTTTCCTGCCATGTAATAATTCTGGAGGGTGGGGTTTTATAATTCGTGATGCCAATGGAGAACCAATGGGTGCAGGTGCAGGAAGTATTCCTCAAGCAAATGATGCATTACAGACAGAGGCCATTGCTTGTCTTACAGGTCTACAATGGGCACAATCTTGGGGAATCACAAGACTTCAAGTGGAAACTGATTCACAGCTTTTGCTTCAAGCGATTAAAGGTGAATCTCAAAACCTGGCAGTAAATGGACATCTCTTTAGAGAGATCAAGTATCTAGCAAATATGTATTTTAATTACTTTGATGTTTGTTATTGTCCTAGAACTTGCAACAATGTAGCTGATGTATTAGCTTCCTTTGGTGTTAATTTGGGTTCTGATTCTCCGGTCATTTGGCTGGAGGAGATGCCTGAATTTGTAAAAAACCTTGTGGCCAGCGAGCCTGTTGTATCATGTTATTAATGGAAGCTTAAATTTCAAAAAAAAAAAAAAAAGTCTACACTATGCACAAAAACACTATAACTAAGGTTGCATATAATTACCCAAAAATATACAGGTCTGGCCCTCCAGGATAGGTCATCAGCGCTTACTTATGTCAGTTATGTGCATGTGCATGCACGGCTGAGAAAGGCATGCCATTTTGCGCCACTTTTATTGCATGCTAGACCTAGGGTAACAGGGCAGGATGCCAGGATCACAGTTGTTTTAAATTGGATCCGTGAGAATAAAGGCGGATCAGCACCACAGTCGGCCACATCTAATGGGGTTACTACAAACAGATTACAAGAGATGAAAGATATCAACTAATGCATGTCAACAACAGTACATGCTAACATATGTCCGTTGCTTTCAGAAACATACAAATATTGGGAAGGGCAAAACCACTTCACACTACTAAACCGTCAATCGTAAACATTAAGAGATATATGTTGTTGGCTGTGCTCAAATAAACCTGTGCAACAACTAAACCCAAAAAGGCTCTGATGAGCATGTACTCGATTTTGAGCTCAACAATAACAGATTTTGAGCTCAACAATAACAGCTCTGCTAGTCAGTTTTAGAATCGGACAACTTATGCTAGATGCCTTAGAGAGACCTCCTGATCAAACCCAAGGTAGCAATCTGACACCACAATCAGCTTTGTCTCCTGAAAGAGGATTCCCTCGTCAAAACATGAAGTTTACAGAAAGGAGCAGGTAATTGTCTAAGCACAAAAGGTTTTTTTTTTTCTGAAACGGGCTACGCACAAAATTGAGGATAAATCAGGAACCATCAGACATAAGAGTTCAGACAGATACGATGTATACAACTTAGCCTCACAGCACATGGAAATCATATGATTCTTCACTGAAAAATAACTGTCACACATTTTGCTCGGGTTTAAGTTTAGACTGCAGTCTGACATACTAGGTCTGCACATGATTTCTAACCAAAAAAAACTGCAATCTGACAGAATCTACCAAGAGCTAGACATACTAGGTCTGCAAATATTTAGATTCAACGTTTATATAGCAACCTGAAGCACTACAAATATCCTGTTTTCTAACAGTGCACAACAAAAGTATCACAAATGGCAACGGCAAAAAAGGGAACAACTATGACAGCATAATATCTTGGCAATTTGGTGTTGGCTCAAGCATACTGTAGGGTTGACATTTAGTTCGCTACTCAATTATCGTTGTTGTTAAGTAAAAGGTTAGACAAATCTCGGGCACAACATCAAGTCACTCAAGAGCAGAGCAATATGTGGGAGGCATTATTACCTGGGCATTGAATGTCTGTGGCAATTGCATGCGAGTATTAAGCACACGATCTGCAAAACTAATTCTCTTCAGACCATATAGCTCCGAGCTGGTAACATTCCCCAGGACCAACCACCAAGCTTCTTGTTTCACCTACAGAAAACAGCATGGTAAGGCTAAATGCAAGATGGAAATTATTAAACTTCACAAACAGACATCAATTAAAAAGGTACCAAAAGGCAATAGTATGCTGAAGAAGATTTCTCACTGGAGCTAATATAGTAGCAACAATCAAATTATTATCACAAAAAAGTTGTGTTTACAGCAAGCATGCGAAGCAGCTTCTTAGGCCACCAGAGGGCTCCATAAGAATTTCAAACTCCCAAACTACCCAAATAGTTCTCCGCAATTCGTTTTGCCCAGTCCATGCAGCGGCTTTTTCTTTTTTGTATGCACAGGGTAATAACAGGGAAGTTTCATGATCATCATCAACCTTAATATGACACATGGCAAGTTTGATACGCCGTTAGGAAACCAGAGTCGTGAGCTATTTATGGTTATCACCCCCAAGCACCTTGTTTTCCGTCTGAGAAATGAAAGCTCTGCTTGAGATAGCTTAATTTATTTGTTCTTATGCTTTGACATTTTTTAAAACCCATCAATTTTCTGCTAAATATTAGAAATCTTTAACAATTGCCAAAAATAATAGCATGCGAATTCATTTATCCAGTCTTTCATACATAATGTCAACTTTGTAGGCTATAGTTTGTCATGCTGGATTACCTGGTATATTGCTGAACGATACATTACAGTTCTCAAAAGTACCACTATCAACCCTATATCTAAGCAGTACACCCGTCGTTCCAAATTATAAGATGTTTTGAATATTCAAATGTGGGCTACATATCGACTGAAATGAGTGAACACACTAAAACGCGTATATATACATGTGATTTAGGGTGTGTTTGGTTCAGCTATGGATTCAAAAAAAGCTACTGTGAGCTGTGAGAAAACAGTTGTGAGCGAACTGTGAGAAAGCAGCTGTGAGCAGAGAACTGTGAGAAATCTGGAAGTCGTTTGGTTGGAGTAACTATTGAACTGTGAATGTGAATTTTTTTTTCGAGTTGCTTAAATAATACAAAATCTACTTGTGAAAATACAATGTAAGTAGTACATTTTTGTCATGGCTAATTCACCATTTATTTATTTGTTTCTGTGCATACTTATCTAGGAGCCGGCATCCCAAATCTGCTACACGTTGTCCCTTCATCTTGTGTTCTCTCGGATGAAATCACTAGAAACATGAATGAATAATTTTGTGGCGCTGCTGTTGCGCCTACGTTCATGCTTGCAGCTTGCATGTACGCAATGTGAGGACCTGGGCAAAGCACGACGCCACCAACGAGGCTGATGTGCGGTGGGATGCTGCAGCAGTGCGGCTGCCTCGATGCCAAGCCTGTAGGTCTGCCAGACCGGCTGACTGCACTCGATGAACAGTATCCGAAGGTGCTCTGCTTCAAGATTTGCTTATTTGCCATAAAACAAACGTCACCAAACATCGTGAGATCGACGGAGTAATCTCATCCATGTAGCTCATGCTTTCTAGTGCCGTTATGGCTTTCATTCACACACTGTTCATGGGGTCTGAGTTCTGAGATTTTGGGCACGCATCCCACGGACTACAGAGATTTGACGGCAGAGGCGGCCCACAAGACTGAGGAAATGGAGGTAAAGAGCGGAGGGAGGGTATTCTGGTGGCAGGGCGGCGCCGGAACCTAGCGGCGGCCGCCCCCAATCTACTGGTCACTCTCCTCCTGTTTGTGAATTCGGGAAGGCGGTGGGGCAGAAGCTGTGGCGCAGGGGGTTGACAAACCTAATAGAAACGAATCGGTGCAACTTATAGGTGGCATGGTGGGTAAATATTTTGAGAAGTTGGAATCCATCCCGGTGAAAGCAGGTGTCTACCAGCTGCGGGAAACACACTGCGGGAAGCGGATGGATTTGAAGAAGCTGATGTAGAAAAATACGCGTTTGGTTGACTTAAAGATTTCTTACACCAAAAGCAGGTTTAAGAAGCTAAACCAAACGGACGCTTAGAAAAATGCCAGAATTTCTTATAATTCCAAACAGAGGGTGTAGGTCAGATGTCAAAAAAAAAAAAAATTCAAGTTACTCCATGCACCTGCAGTATATATGTCAGATATTTGGGAATTGGGAGAGTTGAGACTTGAGACTTGATCAGAAGAAGTAGGTGTTCTCTACGGGAGGACGAGGTTTGTAACCTTGTCAACCCATGGCAGATGGAGAGAGGCGCCCAAGGCGCAAGAAGTAACCAGGATTGGGATAATTGATTGCTTGATACGTTCCTCCACAGGGTGGGGAAATATAAATAGCTAAATTACAAGAGTCATGATGGAAATAGAAACAAACTCCTAATTATATTTGGAAACAGTAGAACCTTTTACAGGAAAAAACCTTTCTGTTTCCAAAATACAAACTAAAACTAATTCGATCCATTACTGCTGATTTATCCTTTGTTGTACGTTTCCTATACGTACGGCCCCACATGACAATATATTTCTCCCATCGAATCCACACAGTAAACTATTTGTACTGGACCACTGATATGTGCAAAATTGTATATGTCAACCACAGGTACATAACACCTTAGATTTGCCTTGCTAATCATACAACTTTTGCAAGTATCTCATTATTGGAGGCAATAAACAGAGAAAACTTAATTTGTATTAATGGATACAGAGAGAGAGCAAGAGATCAGAGCTCGTACTTTCTTTAATGTGATTCCAGGGTAGCAACAGCAGTCTAGCCCAATCATACAATGTTGTGTTTGACAAGAGTAATGTACAAGATCATGCAAGTAGTACTCATTGGCATGGCAGTTTTAGTCACTAACCTTGGGGAATTTAGGGGAAAATGCTCTTGATGAACGTCGTGAATTTTTTATGTGCATTCTAATATTCAACATTGGAGGTTTTGACTGCTCCTTAACTTCATTCTGTAACTTGACATTTACATCGAGGCGAGGGAAATGTTGCAGATCCTGCATAATGCAAACATAATAGTCAAAATATGATTGTCATTTCCATCTGGGAGTATGAGCATATTATACCAATGAAATTATCACACGGACACAAACTATGCAGTGATACAAGTTGTAAATGTGTCTTTCAGATTCAGGTCGTAAAGAAAAACTGGAGAAAAGAAAAGGGTTGACTTGTAGCACACTACATGAAAACCTAAGTTTTCTATAACAGTTTTGTTCCATACATTTGCCGCTACAATATGACCAGGCCATAAAGCATAAGAAGCACAAAAATATTCTCACTAAATCTGAATAGCATATTTGATAGCTAGCCCTTCTTTTTCATTCTCAAAAACAGTAAGAACACCATAATCTTAGGCTAGTTATGATTTCCTAAGGATCAACTTGTTCAGATTAGAGAAAAAATGGACCTATTTTGTTTTATTCCAGCTTGACTGCAAGGAAAAGAAGCAGGGCAAAGGATAGGCATACAGATACGTAGTTTCCTACCATCTAATTTCTAAGATCAGAAGGAAAACATAATGTTCTTCCAAAGAGTATTCACCCAAAGGCGGTGTGGTCAAACTCCAAAGTAGTACCTGATACAACTCTGATGCAGAAAACGGTTGAAGCAGCTTATGTAATTCTTCACGAGAACGATCTAGCAAGCTCGGAACCGTTGAAACTCCTCTACCCTTAAGATGGTCTAGAAGATTTTCATTCATGGATGGTAACATCCAGAGTGATGAATCTCTCTCAAACCAGAGACCCTGATAAAGATAAACAGGAGTTCAACTGAGAGAAAAATACACCTATTTGCAGTTCTGGTACTACTACAATGTGATCCTTCTGTACAGGACTTAACTACCACAAACCATCAAAATGAAAAGAAAATATGAATCTAGAGATTACCTGTATGATCATTTGTAAGAGATGCATACAAGTCAGTGCACTTGAAAGCCATCCACTGTTGGCACATACATCAATCATAGCCTGTATAATACGTATGCTCTGATCAAGAATTGACTTCAAGTCTGTGATATAGTCACTCATTGGTAATTCTGCTCGGGAAAAGTGTGCCTGCAAGGCAGAAACAAAAAAAAAGGATCTTTAGCACCTCGTTGTACATTGTCAAAACGGAAATGCCAGTAATAAAGTCCGTAATATTCAAATCATGAGTTTAGCTCCCTTGCCTGGAAGAGTAAATTAGCCTTAACATGTGGGTCATCGAGGCGGTGCTGGTCAACTGAATAAGGGACTTTTTCGCAGAGTGCTCGATTCAAGTTATCCTGAGCCATATAAGAGCATTAGTGCAATAAGAGAAACATTACGAAAAATATCAAGTTCAAGGTATTATAATATTGATCACAATGTCCTCCAAAACAAAGTATATAATTGACTAGAAAAAAAAAAGATGAAAATCGCCTATTTTGAATATAGCAAAATTAGCTACAGGAGACTTCAAATCGTCACATTTGCGCTGCAACACTATCATAATATTATTCCTTAGACGCACTTGCGACCACATGCTGCACCACTATCATAATATTATTTGACTTAGGAGAGCATGTGAAAGTTCTGATTTTCCATTGCGTGTGTTTTGAATCGCAAACAATTTGGGTACATCTAATGCTACGCTGCACCATGTAATCTATATTCTGGCATTTTCGGTAGGCTGTGGCAAAATATTTGCATCAGATGAATTTTCTTTTTAACACAACTACGTTTTGGGGCTATAGCAACATGCTGTGAATGTGCACTACACACAAGAGCAAAGGAGACATTTCACCCACGCCCCTCCCAATGCTATATGCTATGTCAGCTCCATAGATCCTCCTCTATTGCAAACACAAAGTATGCACATGGGTGTGATGTATCATGCCATTGAGAATCTATCTTTCTGGTGCATAGATCCAGATATGCATCTCTAGTCTCCCAGTCTCTATCTCTCTTGTTCATTTCGCAAAACCAGTGACACATAATTATTGTGACGCAGAGCAAAAGCCATGGATTCATAGTGGCATATAGAAAAACTTCAATTCCCTGTCGAGTACAGATAGGTGTCCAAGTACTACAATTTGTGCTCAATCATTCCATAAAAATGGGGGAGTGATTTGTTTTTTAATAGAAGGGGTTATATGGAAAATCACCTCATTGTGACGTACAGGAAGCTCATCAAATTCCGCTGCAGCCGACAGTATGTGCACAAAGGCCTACAAAGTAGTCCGGGCTATTAACCATCTACCTATTCAAATCAACTGGCACTACAAACAGTAAAGAACTTCCAAATAAATAAGGAATAAATTTTACTTACTTCCAGTGATGTGTTGGGACCAATATTTGACCCAAACATCGAGACGGTAAGGTAACTAAGGTAATATTGTGAAGCTATTTTCCCCAAAATCAAGGACTGCACAGAATGGTCATCCACTTTTACACATCCACTGTCTTCGAGATCTTCAAATGTAGTTTCCACTAACCTGTTTATACGAAATGCGATTAGACTGTATGTCATGTAATGTTAAAGCTAGTGGTAGGTCTAAGATTGAAGTTGTCATTTATCACCTCGAGAGGTAAGAATTCAGGGTATATGTTTCGGTATCTTCCAATCCATAGTAAGATGGGTTAACAACCTGCCAAACAGATATTCTAGTAAGTTATGCTGCATCAGAATTTCATAGCGATGTAATGAAGCACTTATATCATATGATCTCAAATGAATATGTTCATTTCATTTTAGCTTTAGCATTTTAAAGGGCGTGGGCAACAGATTTAAACCAATATAATAATAAGACAGCTGTATATATCACCACACATGTACGTCAATTGTGAAGTATTATCCATGTTTGTTATGGTTTGGACCACAGTGAAAGAACACAGACTGAATAGTGAACAAATATTCCTTTTTTTAATGATGAAAAATAATCTGAAGTTGTGTGAGACGCCTATCTGTCCAAAACTTTGCCGGTTGAGTCTAGGTTGCAAAAACATAGTTAGGAAAGAGAGCAAGATAAATACCAGTCTGCGGTATAGGTAAGTCCAAGTAAGATAAATAATTGCCTCCTCCTTATTACCAATTGTGCTAGAAACAATCTCCGCATTTATGTGATCATGCAAGTGCTCCCTCAGATTACTTTCAACGGGGAATGGTTCATACAGGAACTGAAAAAATACCATAACCAGTGTTAAAACTCAAGATGAAATGCAACGAACGGCTCATTAGATAGACAAAGTAACATGCAACCTTTTTATAAAAGCTCTTTTTTGGTTCATGAACAAGAATAACAGCTTTGCCATGTTGGTCATACTGTGGCCGGCCTGCACGACCCATCATTTGCAGAATATCTGTAATAACATAATCAACATATCTTTTTGTTTTCCCATCGTAGTATTCAGTACCCTGCAAAAAAATGGAATTAGTGCTCAAGCAAAAGACCATTAAAGATGGCAGAGATGGAAGCACCACCTTGATTATGACCAGGTGAGCTGGAAGATTGACACCCCAAGCCAGTGTGCTAGTACATACTAGTACCTGACAAATAATATATCGTATTTACACTTAGCTCAAGTATGTGACCAAGTCGAGGTAAAGAGATCACAGTAACCATACTGGAAGTGAAGAATATGTTCGTAAAAAATTCAGTTATCAAAAAGAGCACACCTGAATCTTATTGTTTGAAAAGAGTTCCTCAACCAATGACCTATCTTTATCATTTAGACCCGCATGATGCAGACCTATTCCAAACTGAAGCGTATGTCTCAAATTATTGTCAGTGACTTGTGAAAGAACCATGTCTAGAGAGTTATCTGCTATGCTGAGGAACTGCCTTGGTTTCTCATCAGATGCAGCAAGCTGCAATATAGAGTACAGCAAGTGAGCAAACATACAAGATAACGGCCATTTACATACTAATAGCTTAGTGACAGAAAACCAAACCAGCATTCTACCTGAATGAGATCAAGGGCTGTAAGTCTTGTCTGTCGACGTGATGACACAAAAATGAGAACTGGTTTGTCAGGAGAATGAGTGCATATGGCTGCATATGCTGGTTTGTTCATGCTATTCATTCTCGGGCAGTAGAACTTTCCAGGATATCCCTGTTCGTGGGGAAAAGGGCAATATGAATACAAGCTGTGATATATCAGAACATGTAACAACCAGTTAAATAATTGACTATCCCCTGAGTAGGGAATACAAATATTTTTGCTCTTTCTCTAAAGTAACAGAAAAATAATGATTACATTGTAAAGAAATAGGAAAGCCATCCAAGAATGCACAACAGCTGATAAATATATCTGTTGATTAGTAATATATTTCAAAAAATGGTAATGGTTGTGTGCATCTTCTTGGCTAAAGCTAGGCAACGCCATAAAGAAAGTGACTATACTGGAGAATATAGTTTAATATTAAAGCATACAAGGAATTTAAGGTAACAACTGAGATCCCACTTACCTGAATATGTACTTCAAGAGGTACGGGCCTCACACTAGGCTTGAAATTAAATAGACCATCATCTCTGACGCCCAACCAATCAGCCAAGTCACTGAAGTATTGTGATAGATACAAGGAGTCAGCCAATAGATGAAAAGTGCTCCAGTCGTCATGTAAATACACACATTATGGAAACAAAATGGAGTTACATGATAAGCCTAATTCTGCATTAAGCCGGTAACATGTATGTTCATAGCATGCCCCAAAGTGGAAAAAATAACATAATGTGTACATAGCATAAAAATATGTGTACTAGCAAAAATCTGTGCAAACAATATGTATTTTATGTGCTCTACTTATATTAGTCATTCATCACTCATCTTTTCTATACATCTCCCAAATGGACATGATTTTTACTATTATTTTGGCTACTACACATGTTTGCACAATGTACATCCACAAACAAATGAGAATATTTGTGAAAACCTCAAACACCATTTTTAAGTTGCTAAAAGCACAAGATCCATGTCCTCCATATTTTCAAATATACCGAGAGTACTCCTAACATTCATGTCCTGGATTTTTTAAGTAAGTTACACTTCAAACTAATCGATCGATCAGGATTCTAACAACCAGGGGCAACTAGAGACTGGCCATTGTTCGAGTAGCCAGTCGCCAAGTACAATTTACTGCTGGTGCATGTACGAAAATGTGACATTGTTGTGCTGCAAGTGAAAAAAAACCATAAAGCCTAAGCGGGTAGAGGGAATTGCAAGCCAAAGCTTCACATCGAAACATACCGAGCATTGGCTAGTGCTGTTGATAAACCAACAAATCGAATTGAACGTTCCGTTTGTGATGATATGTATCGCATTCTTGATACGATGACCTGAAGTCAGAAGATTCACCATCTTAAATGTTGTGAAAAGTACATCTCCAAAGAAGAATAAAAACAACAGACCATATGGCATTGAGGTGAAACAATGCAACAGACAAAGTTGTACAATGTTGAGAAATAGTACAAGTTAATTAAGTTATTTAGAGGCAATAAGATATGGCAACATCAACATGAGTCGAGTTCATAGGATGTCTACAGTATAATTTCAGTAGAAGCATTTATCAGTTGTGCGTCCAGAAGTGATACCTCAAGAATAGGCCCACGGTCAGCTCCAAGAAGATGTATCTCGTCTAGTATCATGAGTCCAACCTATCAGCAAGCTTAACAGTTTATAACTAACTTAAAATAAATAATACCCCCTCCGATCGGAAATAAGTGCCCGACAGTTATTTCCGATCGGAGGGAGTATTACATAATATCTACATAAATGCAGCAAAAAAGAAAATTGCTAGAAACAATTTAAACCTTCATAACATAGCTTCTACTGTGCCAACTGCGACTAATTCCATCCCACTTTTCAGGGGTAGAAATTATGATATCAGCTGATAATAGGGCCATCATATCTGGTGTAAAGTCACCAGTCATCTCAACCTGAAACAGCATAGCTTCAATTAAATTACGCCAGATTGATGTGTCGGAAAAGAGGATGGAATGCTACATACCATCTTCTTTCCAAGCTGAGTTACAAGTCGTTTTCTCCAATCATTCATTCGTTCTCGCACTATAGCCTTAAGAGGAGCAATGTAAACTACCTGAAAAAGTGTGAAAAGAAATCAATGCCACAACCAGTCATAGCTTTACACAGGAGTTCAATAAACAAACACAAACCTTCATGTCTGGTTGAGTGTTAAAAAGATGAAGCATTGCAAGTTCTGCAGAAATTGTCTTGCCACTCCCTGTTGGGGCTCCCAAGAGTACATTGGTATCAGTGTGATAAAGAACATGGAAAGCCTGGAAAACAAAATCATCAGTACAGCACATATATGTATAAAAGGAAAAGATAAATTGAGCTGGAATCCACAGGCATAAACAGTGTATGCACCGGCTATCATACAGCAATAAGAATCCACACTAGTCCACTTTCGGCCAAAAGAAACAGATCGATAATTGCTGTAGCAATAGTGAACTGAAGTATCAAAACATTTAACTAGAATTCTATGCAGTGTATTACACTAAGTATTAGCATGCTGACATAGCATGGACAGCCAAAACAAAAGATAAACAGAATCCAAAATACCTGTGTTTGTATTGGATTGAAATGGGTAAATCTGTACAGATCTTCATACGCTTTGTTGCCAAGTGCGCTCAGTGGAAGAGGCTTCAAGTCCAAAAGTTCAGTGTGTGTTATTTGTGTCTGCAGGAAACACATGCAGAGTTCAGCACATGATAGTTGAATGTCAATAATGTGGAACTGATGTAAGCTATTCCTAGATTCACCTGTGGCAAGGTAAGATTATGAAAAGAGACGGTAAAGAGTGACTCTGCATGCAACCAGGAGTCTGATACGGCTCGGATATAGTACTGCGGCGGATGGGGCTCAAAGATCGGTATATTAAAAGATATTTTGGTAGGTATTAGTCTCGCCATCTTCTTTGTCAGTGTGAAGAGTTCTGAATGATAGATAGTATCATTTTCAGAATCCTGTAACAAAAAAATTATTGTTATAAACAAATGCATTGGCCCTTATCAGTTGCTGGTACACAGTACCACACATCTATACATGCCTCCAATAGTTAACTAACTTGACACTGGATGGTACAAATTAAAACTGAGAACCCATAAATGGTACTACCTCAGTCCCGAAATGTAAGCCTTTTTAGAAAGCTAAGTTAGCTCTCTAAAAAGGCTTACATTCGAGACGGAGGTAATAGCAGTTATAGAATTTGCTTCAATGTATAGTTCTTAACACAACTCCATGCAAAATGCAGCTGTTCTTTTCAGTTCCCGAAGCAATGAAGACATGTGTAGCTGTATGTCTGTCTCTACAGTTACTATTCTCTATATAAGCAGCCTCAGGCCTTAGTCATATATAAGTGGCATCCTCAAATTAATTGTACCAAACAACTATAAATACACTAGCATAAACATTATATATGTAAATTAACACACCTCCACAATAATCAACCATCGTTGTGACATGCCATGATGACGATCCTTCCACACAAAATCAGGAGTTATAAGGAGGTCCACCTAGAAATTATCGTAGTAATCGCACAAGAGATTAAGTCATAAATAATGAAGTAATTTGAGGGAAAAATCAGACTTGAGTTGGCACTGGCTCTTACTTTAAGAACAGTCCTGGTGATCGGACTAACAGAAGCAGACAAGTTGACATATGGGAAGTACCCAAGGTACTGCTTAACCAACTTCAGAAGAAAAAGAAGGATGTTAACTTCATCAGGCATGGTCACTAGATCAAACTATTGGAGTTGACCATATATAAATGACTTGTTAAGTCTACACATACCCTTCCTTGATGCGAAAAACGAATCAGAGCTCCAATGTCATTTTCCTCCATCTCATACAGACGATCCAGGTCCACATTTCTTTCCTCAAGTTTCCACAATATCTAGTTCAGAGAGTAGGAATTATATTTCAGATACTAGGGAAACACAATAAGGTAAAAAGTGATAACCAATACCAACCTCCGGAGAAAGGTCCCTATCGAACTGCCTAAGCGGATGGAGATGTGGCCATATTTTGCGATCCACAGCCTTGCAATATTCCAGTAGTAAGGATGTCATCTCAGACCACCCCCTACGCAGACAAATCTCAAACAACGCCCTCATAATGCGGGCCAAGCTTTGACTAATGTATTGGGCATCAGAGTGTAAGGAGGAGCTGTCGACTGAGGCACGGGAAATATAAACCTGGAAATAGATCAAATTCCTCAAACTTAAGCAATCTTCTGGACTAAAACTTACTGAAAAAGAGTAATAGTTCTACAACAGTAACCTGTATCAGAATTGAAATTTTCCCATGCTTGTCAGTCGGCCCACCCTTAATTTCCAATGGGCATGCTTTCCTGGCAAGAATTTCTAATTCGTCCTGTTCTTCTTCTCTTACTACAATATTTTCAAATTCAGAGGAATGGGCCACCATATTAATCACCTGAGGTAGTATCCAGAAAGGTCAGTAAACTTCACAGGCATCACAATGTGCACAAAAGAAAACACACAAAAAAGGAAAAACCAACTGCCTACCTCACTTTCACTCATGTGACGACGAAGCATCTCATTATATGTCTCAACACTGGAGTACTGAAGGTAAAAGTGGCTTGCAATTCTGCCAAGCTCTGTGCAGTAGAAGTTGCCGCTCTTTTCGTCATATCGCATCATCTTAGCCTTGTCTAGCGCACGTGCAGCATCAATAATAAATGCTCGTTGCTTGGCACCCATGGAAGGATCTCCAATCACCTTAGAGATTAGACAAGTTAAAATGTTGTCACAAATAAAAGGAGTATTTAGTATCGCATGTGCAGTGAAGCCCTGGAAAGAGTACTACATTATCTTGTCTCTGACATGACACAATAAGAATAGAGAAAACAGGACATACTCATAGAAGCACTAGTCCGTGAAAGCATTTATGAGGACTGCTTTTCAGTTGTTTTGCTCGGTGAATATCAAATAACACACAATAGAAAGTATGCCTTTCACTCAAAAGTGCATGTTATATTGTTTTACATATAAGGTGTGAACAATGGAAGAGAAAATTACCTCTTCCCAAGTTATCCCATACACTAGAGGATTAGTCTTCATCCTGATAAATAAGTATGTATAGCCAAGCCAAGCACAGGCCTCCCTGACATTTGTTACAGTACCCAAGGCAACCTCAGCATTCAAATTATCTTTCAAAGATCCAAGGAACTGCAAAATAAATATGGTCAGGAAGAATTAAGTGTGACTGGAAAGACATACAACAATCAGCCAACTTGCCAAGGCTACAAGCAATTTAAGAAACATACTTCGCAAATTACCAAGGTTTAAGGGCTTGGTAACTATTAGCTAGTTCTAAGAAACAGTCCTGGTAAGGAAATTAATTAGTATTAGAGCAACCACAGGGGTCCATGTTACTTTTATCTAACTTTATGACAACTGCCAAGCCAAGATTTTGGTGTGGTGGAGGTGGGGGGAAATATGCAGCTTGTATCTTGCATGAGATGCAAGGTACCACAGAGACCAAGGGCTTTATATACGACAAAATGGGCACTGAAAAGCTCAGCACATAGGACAAAGAAAGGAAGTAGGGATATCAGCTATGGCCTCTGCTTTTTAGAAATTTTACCGGGCAAAAATGAAAATTTGGTGAAAGTTTGCATTATCGCAAATTTAGGGCTTCTAAGATTTCTATCAAAAGCAATAGCATATGTAGTCGAGGGACATTGCAAATTCTGAAGGCCAAAATCAGTCAAATATGCAGGACACAAAAAAGACAGATACTTGTCAAAACAGTGCGGCACTATTTCAGTAAGTATCCTCTTATTGTCTTTCAAATGTGAGTTTGACCAAGAAATTTGCAGAGTTGTAGAACATCGCATGTCCTACACCCTGTAATTTTTCAACAAAATAAGAAAGATTTATTTTTACAAAATTACCACTAAATTGCACTTTAACAGGATACGCCGCCTCTACAACTCTGTTTTTCTACCTTGTAACTGAGCACATAAATTGATGTCATTAACAGCTTGTTCTAATTTCTTGACTGAGCTATGAGCTCTTCTGTTTTTCTGTTTTTTATATACAAATGTCAAATGTAAATAATATATATATGTATACAGGCAGTAGTAATCCCTACTATTTCTCATGAAACTTTTTGTTAAAGTCAAACTTCTGCTGACCTGGCTTTCTATTGGAAGCTGACTAGTCAATAACCTCAAGTAATACGCCAATTTGTCATGTGTCGTGATAATAATTCCTTCACCACTTTTATCGAACTGTGGCCTCCCAGCACGTCCAAAGATCTAACAAGTTAAAGAACATTAGAAACACGTATCGTTTGAGTAATAGAAATCAACAAACGCAAATTATGACAGGTTCAGAGATGTACCTGCATCACGTCGAGCATCCCCAGATCTTTCCATCCGCCAGCTTTAGCATCATATAGTTGTGTGCCCTGTTGTTGAACATATTAGACAACTGGAAACATTTGTTGAAATCCTTGGATCAGCCAAAAAAAAATAGGATCATGAAAGGTTGTTGATCTGCAACCATCTAAACAGGCCAAAGAGTCTTTTTAGTATCACCAGATAATTTTAGTATGACCTTTCCAAAGAACACTACTCCCTCCGATCAGAAATAAGTGTCAGTGATTTTGTACTAACTTAGAGTTTGTACTAAACCACCGACACTTAATTCCGATCGGAGGGAGTACTATTTATCAAAGCTTATATTTGCTTACTTTACTACCTCTGAACTAGCTTACTGAACAGTTGAGTCTTTTTTTAGTATCGCCCTTCCAAAAATAATTTGAGTATGACCTTTCCAAAGAACACATTTATCCATTAACAGTGCCTGTATTTAGTTACTTTACTAGTACCTCTAAACGAGTTAATAAACTGAATAAAATAAAATATAAGAAGTGATATATAGGCTGGCTGTGATTTGTTTTACCAACATTAGTTAAGAACAAGTCATATATATATTCCAAAGAAAATGTTTCTTTGACATGAAAAAAGCATGAAGACACTAACCTTTATAACAACTGTATGAGCTGGTAAGTTTACTCCCCACGCCAATGTTGCTGTACAAACAAGGACCTAAATCGAAATAAGTTACAGAGTAGCACACACTCAAAATACAGAAGGTTGCACAGAAACTTACTTTCAAGAGACCCTCAGCAAACAGGCGCTCCATCAAACTTCGGTCAGAACGCATCATTCCAGCATTATGTATGCCAAACCCAGATTCAAAAAACTCTACAACTTCACGACTTTTGGCTTTACTTACATCTTTCTGCAATCACAAGACTAAGTAAATAAAAATTACTAGATTTAAGTTTAACAGTGAAACCAGAATGGTATATATATACCTTGATTAACGAATATTGGGGGTGGTCTGCATTTGAAAATAACTCCACTTCCCCTGATTTTGCTGCTAGGTCAATCTGCATGGCATGACAAAATAAGATGAAACTAGAATCGACTGATGATTAAATACACGTATAAAAAATAAACAAGAACTTATGGAGCAAATGCTTGCTAGGAGTTAGCATTGCACAGGACAATACTGATACTTCAAACCACAAAGTGCAACAGATAATTTTAGACAAAGAAAAGTGTAAGGATATTCAAGCTACATTTTAAAAGATACTATAAAAGTATGGCATACCGGAATATTTGATAAACAGTACTCCCTCCGATCAGAAATAAGTGTCGGTGACTTAGTACAAACTTTGTACTGAGTTAGTACAAAATTACCGACACTTATTTCCGATCGGAGGGAGTAATATTTTACCAAACACAAAAAAACTTCTCATTAGAACTATATGCCTTACCATGGTCCTAGCAGTTTTTCCTGTATCCTTGCGGGTATGAACAAAAACCAATGCTTGATGACCTTGCTTAATGGACTCCACAACCTAATAATTTGATATAATGTCAAGGAGATCTGTATAAATGACAAAATCCAGATGAAACTATAGATACAAAAGAAAAGGGACCTTCTCATAGCAAAGACTATTGAATAGTTCATTTCTCTTGGCGTAATCCCTTTCAGTGATCCCGATGTACTGTTGAGCAAGGGGAACTGGACGGTAACTTGAGTCAAAGTAGAAAAGGCCAGTATCCGCATTAACTCGCAAAAATTGTGCAACCTGAAAAATGCAAAATACCACAGTATAATCAATTGTATTTCAGGCAGAGCGGCATGATATTGAAGGTAACAGACCTCTAAGTAGGTAGGCAGTGTAGCAGATAGGCCAACAATGCGAATCATTGATTGCATGGACTCAACCTGTTACATTCAGATAATTCATAAATATGGATCAGGCATAAACAATATCAATTTAAGTCACTTTTACTTTTATTGGTTTTATCCAGATTTGTAGTTTACTTTTTGAATCTTTAAGTATAAGCATCGTCTTAAATCATAGCAACCAAAAAAGGCTCCTGTTTTTCTCTCCAAAACTGACCTGACGAAGAGTTCGAGCAACTAATGTCTCAATTACTGACCCTCTATCATCATTTAGCAGGTGCACTTCATCAATGATTATCAGCTTGACTAACATTGACAGTGCCATATCGCTGCTTTTGCGTGTAATGACGTCCCACTTTTCGGGAGTAGTCACTATCATCTGGGTAATGCATAAATAAATACAGCTCAGAAGGTTGAAGGTTCAGAAAAGAAGTAAGAAAGTACATGTTTATAAATAACAAAACAAAGAAAGACAATACCTGTGTTTCCTCGATCTCATTTTTAGTCAACTGCATGTCGCCGGTAAGTTCTCTAACAACCAGGTTCAATGGAGATAATCGACGACCAAATGTTGCTGTTACCTCCGCAGCCAAGGCCTACATAACACATATTTGCTAAATACAGTGATCATAAGAACCAACAAGAAAAGTAGAATGTAGGAAGAAGACCTTCATTGGTGCAACATATACTATCTTGAACTCATTTTTATGCAAAATCCCATCCCTTAAATGCTGCTTAACCTGTAGATTTTATCAATAAACAAAAAATTCAGGAAAAAGAAAATACGTCAGTAAGATTTAGTACGTCAAGACTTCAGAACAATTATCCAGGTTTACCAGGGTATACCTCATGAAGAACTGCAATCATTGCAATATTTGTTTTGCCAGCACCTGTCGGAGCACAAACCTGAACATTATGTAAGTTAGCTATGACAACAGCGGTACACATAATGGCACAAGTGTGCTTCTTAAACATAGAAGGTGCAACTGCGCATATACTGGATTTGGTTACGCACTAGAATATTCTCATTGGTGTTGTATGTGGCTTGAAAAATACGGCTCTGAACACGGTTGAGTGTGTCGTATCCCTGGAAAGCAGCTTGGGCGATCTCATCCAACTCTCTTATTTTAATCTGGTAAGAACAAAGTAAGTTGCAATGTAATCAGCAAAAAAACAGCATAGATGCAGAGCGAGTAATACAATCAAACCTGCTAATGCTCAACACATTTTGGTGCAGGTGAAGGCATTTCGCCACACAAATTAAGGATAAAAAAAGGAAGATCGCATGCATGCAAATACGAGCCTTGCAATTCACGGATTAAGGCGGTTAACAAAAATGAAGATGTGAGCAAACTGTTACTTGTTGGTACTTTGCATTCACCATTCCATGAATTCATATAATCACCTCCTAATAATTGTAATTGCAAGGGTTGTCCTCTCTCATTGAAATCCTTTCAGCGAAATATGGCAGGATTGCCAAAGCAATAACAAAAGCATGCACAGAAGCAAATAAAGGGGCTATAGTAATACCAGTTTCTCGTTAGGTCTCAATGGCGCTGTTGGAGTTGGTGGTATTTTCACTTCTTCATACCCCTTCATATGTTTCCTTGTGGTTCCTTGAGGAAGAGAAGTTACTTGACTGCTCTCCCCTTCTCCAGTCCCAATCATGTCAGCAAATGGTTGCTTTTTTTCACTTGCCAGAAGAAGGGATGAGAAATCATCAACACCAAAATCAACCATTCCATTTTCTGCCCCACGTTTGCCACGTCTTCCCTCTTTCCTCTTAAACTTATCAAGCTGGCGCTCAGATTCTGTTTGTACTGTTACCTGCAAGTATAGTGGATGTGAGAAGTCATCTGTACACAAGGCACGCAACTCATCAGAAAAGAAAGCAGTCCTACTTGTGTGCCATATGTTGGCATCTTTGGTTGATTATTTGAAGACACCTTTTCTGATTTCAATATTGTCAATCCATGCTGAATTGCATCCCCTAGCTCTTTCCTATGCTGCAAACCATGATGAGCAATCAGTTTTGTTGCTTTATGAGATGGTATGCAGAAAAGGTGAAGTTGATAATTAGCAAAAACAAATAAAAGCCTTCAGATATGGACCAGTGCAACAATAAACTAGAACTTTGGACCCATGACAGGAAATCTGGAATCCTAACTCAAAAAATGCAAAGCAATCAGAGAGTACCCCACAGGAAATGTTGGAAGCTAAATCCATTAGTCAGTCATCACTATACAGAGCTATACAGGAGCACAATGTTATTGGTCAGTCGAATACCACTATACCAGGTGCTGGTACATCAAAATTCTGAGATGAGCACATCGTATTTGACATCCAAAAGCTGAGAAGCAAAGCATTACACTCTCAATACCGCAAGGTTAAAAATTTGCTGAATCTCAGCCAGAACAACAGGTTTATGTGCACATTGAAATACTACGCACAGCACCTCAAGCACCATCTGTTTTTACTTCGAGCTTAAACTTCCCATGATGGACTAAACCAACAACTGCAAGCATGTGCAACTTAGGTCCCTCCTAACTGAACTAACGGAACTAGTTGAGCAGAACCAGAGACAAAAGAAATGCATAATGAGACTAGTATTAAGGTCCCTTTCTTTTCCAAGTTTCTTCTGTGCCAACATCCCCTTGTAAACTGTGTCTATTTACTACCGGACACCTGTTTAGCAGTATCACCACAACGAACAGAATGGCTAAATCTGGTGAAATAAATTCATGCAACTGCTAGAAGATAAGTGCACTGGCAGAGAAATGCTTTAGCTTCCTTTTGGTTAGGTTCCCCTGATACTCCATCAAGTTGACAACATATCTGACACCATTACCAATTCCTCTCCAATACATGTTGGCATGCACCAACAACTGAAAATTAGCCTCGCTGCCTCTTTACTCTTTAGTACTTCCTGCCCTGGTACACTTCTGATACCAGAAAACCTCCAGTTGGGGGATCACCAGTCCAATACAAGCCACTACATAATTCATCATCTAATAAACCAACCCACATTATCCCTTGCCTCAAACAAGCCACACAGGACAGACATGACTTCCATGCCTCGATGGCACAGCATAAATGTGCCTCTGCTACCATCACTGCTTGGAAATGGACACCAGTCGGTTGCTGCTCTGGTGTTCCCCCCTCCCCTCTCGCCACCGCTGATTGCAGTGTGCAACCTGCCTCTAATGATCTGTCATTTTTAATTTACATATATTGCCATTTTAAATGTACATATATATACCACTATACTATCACCATAACTTTATAGCATGTCAAGGCAACATAGCCTTCCAGCTCTAGCAAAGATCTGTTTAAGTTTCACATTTCACTAAGTTGATGCGAGGATCAGTACTGACAGCACGATCTGTTTAAGTTTCATGTTCAGTAAGTTAATGCGAGGATCGGGGCACTGACAGCACGGTTGTAATGTGTTACAACCTGGAAGGAAGATGTCATAACTAATGGTCGACCTATCTCATAGTTCTCAGTTGGGACCCTCAAATTACCATAGTGAAGCTACAAACTATATCAGGTGATAAAGAGATAAACGAAGGATGAGTGTAGACTGTAGAAGTCTTGCTTCTAAAAATGAAATTATCAAGATGAACAGAACAAAGTCATTTTCAACATTGGGTCATAAAACAGAGCAACCAAATAAAGGACAAGATAGTATTCTAGCAATCTAGTAACTTTAATAATCCCTGCTGAACGTTTGGTTTCCTCCCCCTGCTAGTTTTCTTCCTAAGCCGGATACTAGCCTTTTGAGATGCAACCAGCTGGTGTTCTGAATGTTATCATGTGAGTTCTACTAGTAATTAAATGCTGGAGCATGTTGTTAATATCACATAAATAAGTGCAAGGATGCAGGACTAAGAGGTATAACATCCTGTTGAGTATCAACAAAAGTTACAGTTGCTGCAGGCAACCACCAAATTATCAGTTCAGTGATCGGGTTCTCGTATAATCTATGAAGTACCATGCAAAATAAACTGTGCAAAGAAAGGAATAAGGTGTGATTCTCTTACTGAAAGAAGATCTTGAACTATCTCAAAGGCAGCATCCCCAACCATGTCCAACAATTCCCCAGCTATCTGCAAGGTTGCAAAGTTGAAATATTAAATGACTGTGTCCACAAGGGAAATACTAGAAGCACATTTTTGCAGCACCTCATCGCCTGCTTTATTTGAACGAAGCACTCTACACAAAGCCATTGCAAGTTCATCTCCTGAGAGCATTGAGCCACCACTTGTAGCTATCAGATCACACTGATCTTTTAGCCACCTCAAATTCACAGAACCTCCAACGGCATTCGAGCTAAAACTTGTGGATGTGCCGCACGCGTCACGCTGCTCCAATTCATATGATCCCAATCCACCACTTCCTAATGGTAGGTCGTCATCAAGAGCGACATCGATAACGAAACGAGAAGGTGCTTTGAAATCAAAGCCTGCACCAAATTCAGCTGCATCATCTCCATCTGCACCCTTCGCGTCTTCCTGAACAGATTCCTGAATGTTCACCCGTTGAAGGGAACGGAGCTTCTGAGCTAACTGAGCTAGCTTCTTAGAAACTGAATCCTGCACACTGTAGCCCACAATGCGCTCCAGTTCACTCCTAAGGAGGTAGACAGAACCATCAGTAAGGGGATGCTCTGCAGCATCTGCAACATGCTATATCATCTGCTGTTTCTATCACTCTAGGAAACATGGCGTGCGACACTCGGAGCAAAGCAGCATATACCTTTTCTGGAGGGGCCTACGACCGGTGTCAGGCTCCGCGGCATCGTCGCCAAACAGCCTGTACACGGCCTGAGCAACCTGCTGGAGTTCCTCGGACACGGCCTCCCCATTCAACAGCTCCACCACGGCGCCGATAAACTGCTTGTACGCCTGGCGCACCTCGCTGGGAGCTGCAGCAGTGGTGGCAATGTTAGGAAGGAAAGGGCAGGGAGGCTGCACACACACACACGCGGCGGAAGTTTAACGAATCGGGTCTGGCAGCAGAGCGGGGTTTTGGATGCGTTTTTTACCGTCGTCCCAGTTGGGCACGATCCTCCGGGCGAGCTCCCACTCGTCATGCGGCCTGCGGAGACAAGAGGAAAGCGTTAGGGGTTCCCGTGGTGGGTGATTGGGGAATTGGGGCGGGAACGAGGGGGAGACGGGGAGAGGGGGAGAGGAGACCTGGGGAGGGCGCGGGCTTGGAGGACGGCCTTGCGGGCGAGGTAGGCCTGGTCGGCGTCGAAGTGGGCACGGAGCGAGCTCGTCAGGCGAGGGAGCGGCGCGAGCATCTCGGAGTCGGATCGCCTCGGCGAGCCGGCGGCGGGGGTTTTGGGCGGAGGGAGGCGGCGGGGGATTGGGGGAGTGGAGAGGAGGCCGATGCGGGGTTGGTGAGGGATTGGCTTCGTTTGGAGCTGGGATCCCGTGCTGATGGAGGGAGCCGCGCCTTTGTTCAGAATGCGTCGCCTAATCGTCGCCTAATCGGCGACTAGGCGTCGGGGCGCACAGGAGAGGACGCCTGGGAGCGACGCCCAGAAAAATCGAGCTAGGCGCGCGCCCAGGAAAAAAAGGCGTCGCCCCGCTCGACTGGGCGTCGTCTCGGGTGGTTCGGGCGCCCGCCCAGGAAACTGGCGGGAAATCTGGGAGGGAATCGGTGGGAATTAGTAGAAATTGGCGTCTACCAGTGACGGGAATAGCAAATCCAGCGGGAGATAGAGGGAATAGAGCGGGAGAGGGGGGGAATCGACCACACCTGCAGCGAATCGAGCGGGAGACCGAGGCACATCGAGCGGGAGGTCGAGGCACATCGAGCGGGAGGGAGACCACATCGCCGCCGCCACCAAGCAGCTCCTTCTCCGGTAAGCCTCCTGCCCTCCTTTTCCTTCCTCTACTTCTCCTTCCTCTGTGCAGCTCCTCTCCTCCCTCTCCCGCCGCCCTCTCTGCAGCTCCTCTCCTCCATCTCCCGCCGCCCTCTCTGCAGCTCTGCTGCTCTGTTTGCTCTGATTGCTGCTCCTCTCTGCCCTCTCCCACTCTGTTCTTATAGTTCTTGCTGTGTTGATCTTGGACAGATGGCTGACAATGCTGAGCCCTATCATAATTTGCTGAAATATGATGCAAATATTCATTTTCCTATCATATTATATATTATTTATTATTATTACGCCCAACGCCCAGTTGTCGCCTAATCGGCGACATGTCGACTGGTCGACTCAAATCTTTGAGCTCGACTCGACTCGACTCAACGAAATCTGAACAAAGAGCCGCGCCGCGCCGAGCTTGCGCCGCACGGAAACGCCGGTGGACGGTGGTGGACTGGTGGTGTTTGGTTTCTGCCTCAGGCGGCCGTCGCTTCCCCTGCTCGCTGCGGTTAATCTCCCCGATTGCGGGGAATATATCAGGCCTCGAAAAGCCTGCTTCGAATGGTTAGAGGCCTAGAAGCGGCCCGGCAAATGAAGCCCAAACATTACTGCTAGCCACATCATCTCAGTTAGCCTGCACACGTTGCCCTAGGGAAACAAATGAGCATCATATGTTTGTTTCAAAGAAAAACATCATATTGTGAATTACTGCTAGCCACATCATCTCAGTCATGTTGTGAATTATTTCACTAATCTCTTCACGTCGGAAGATACAGAAACAATGCAGGGGTGCTGGAGGCGGTGCACTCTCGGATCAGTTCAGCTATGAATGAAGTTCTTCTGGCTCCATACACGGCTGAGGAAGTGAAGAAAGCTCTATTCAGCATAGGCGATCTAAAAGCACTTGGCCCGGATGGTTTACATGCTATTTTCTACAAGCGATTTTGGCATCTCTTGGGAGGCGATCTGATACATGAGGTGCTTAAAGCTGTGAATAATTGCGAGATTCCAGATGGATGGAATGATACCACCATTGTAATGATACCTAAAGTTAAAGCCCCAGAGAGAGTGACTCAATTCAGACCTATCAGTCTGTGCAACGTGGTGTACAAGGTGATATCCAAAATGCTGGCGTCAAGACTCAGGGGTCTTCTTTCTGAGATCATTGGACCAACGCAAAGTGCATTTGTTCATGGGCGCCTTATCACAGATAATGTGTTGGTGGCGTATGAATGTTTTCATGCTATCAAGAAAAGGAGGCAAGGAAAGAGGGGTTTTTGTGCGGTCAAGCTAGACATGCATAAAGCCTACGACCGGGTAGAGTGGGGTTTTCTGGAGAAGGTGATGCTAAAAATGGGGTTTGATCGACGTTGGGTCAAACTCATTATGAAGTGTGTGACGACAGTTCGTTACAGAGTCCGTATCAATGCCGAAGAGAGTAAAAGTTTTACACCGTCAAGGGGATTACGGCAGGGGGATCCCCTCTCACCGTACTTGTTTCTGCTGTGTGCGGAGGGTCTGACGGCTTTGATTGCAAAAGCAGAGCTAGAAGAGCAGCTCGTTGGGGTGAAGGTCTGTAGGGAGGCGCCAGCCATTTCAAACCTCCTATTTGCAGATGATTCTCTTATTTTAATGCAAGTAGACCTGGGGAATGCGAATTGTCTGAAAAGAATCCTTGACGATTACTGTACTGCGTCGGGCCAGATGATTAGTGTGGACAAATCAAGCATATTCTTCAGCCCAAACACTAGGGTTGAAGAGAGAGCTGATATTTGCACCACTTTGGACATATTGACTGAAGCATTGACGGATAAATACCTGGGACTTCCGGCTATTGTAGGAGCTGATCGGAGTGATTGTTTTCAGTTCCTGGTAGACCGGATCTGTAAAAGGATAATTGGGTGGAAGGAGAAACTGTTATCGGCAGGGGGGAAAGAGGTGTTGCTCAAAGCAATAGCACAAGCTATACCATCATACGTGATGTCGGTCTTTAAGATTCCACAAAAAATTTGTAAAGGAATCATAGCAGCGATGTCAAAGTTTTGGTGGGGAGGTGGTGCTAATCAAAGGAAGATGCACTGGTTAGCTTGGTGGAAGATGTGTGTGCCAAAATCAAAAGGAGGTATGGGTTTCAGAGATATCCATTGCTTCAATTTAGCTCTATTAGCAAAACAAGCGTGGAGACTAATAGAGGACCTAGATTCTTTATGTGCCAAGGTTCTCCGAGCTAAATATTTCCCATCAGGAGATTTATGATACGTCTCCAACGTATCTATAATTTTTGATGCTCCATGCTTGTTTTTACACCATTTGCCTACTGTTTCGTTACACTTCGTGGCACTTTTATGCATTTTCCGGAACTAACCTATTAACAATTTGCCACAGTGCCAGTTCCCTATTTTCTGCTATTTTTGTGTTTCAGAAGTGATACACAGGAAATATTCTCGGAATTGGACGAAACAAGTTCCTGAAGTCTTATTTTACCCGGAAGTTTCCAGAGATCTGAAAGAGAGTAGGAGGGGGGCCACCAGGGCCCCACACATAGGGCTGGCGCAGCCAGGGCCTAGGCCGCGCCACCCTGGCATGAGGGCGCCTGGCTCCTCCTCTGACATCGCCCCTTCGCCTATAAAGACCCCCCGACGGAAAAAACCTAAGTACCCAATCAATTTTCCAGAACACATCGCGATCCGCCGCCGTCGTCGACCCGAAGATCGGGAGGGTCCAGAAGCTCTTCCCGGCACCCTGCCGGAGAGGGGAATCGCCACCGGAGGTCTTCTTCATCGCCATGCTTGCCTCCAGAGCGATGAGTGAGTAGTCTACCTTGGACTATGGGTCCATAGCAGTAGCTAGATGGTTGTCTCCTCCACCATGTGCTTCATGTTTAGATCTCATGAGCTGCCCTACATGATTGAGATCACCGTTATGTAATTCTACATGTTTGGTTTATTGGGATCCGATGAATATTGGCGTTTATGATTAAGTTGATGTACTGAATATTATCTTATGTTATCTCTATGTTGTTTATGATCTTGCATGCTCTCCGTTGTCAGTAGCTATCTTGGCCGAGTAGTTGCTAGTGACTCTAAGAGGAGGTATTTATGCTCGATAGTGGGTTCATGCCTCTATTTAACCTGGGGGAGTGACAGAAACCTCTAAGGTTGTAGATGTGCTGTTGCTACTAGGTTGTAGATGCTTGTACTTCTTGGATATTTATTGGGGGTTGCGTGGGAATCCCCAAGCTTGAGCTTTTGTCCATTCTTCAACTCATCTCATCATTCTCCAATCCCTACACTTGAAAACTTTCTTCATACAAAACTAAACACAATTCTATTAGCAACATTAGTGTAAGCATAACATATAATCAACCTCTTTTTGCTTCAGGTTTCAACTCAAAACCACCACATATATAGCAAATACTACTGTAGCAACTTCCCCAAAAGTTCTGTGATCAAAAGAACTCAAAAGAAAGCGATAAAGCGGCAAACACAAATATTGGCAGAAATCTGTCAAAACAGAACAGCTGACAAAGTTCGAATTTTTGAGGGGTTTTCTGTTGCTCAAATCAAAAAGTGTTCAACTAACTAAAGTTTAGATATAACCTGGGGCATATGCACAAGAAATCGCAGGTCCAAAAGATATACAGAGAATTTATACGAATTTTTACGGTGTACCACCGAAAACAGTTTCAGGACAGCAACATCCCCAAATCTTTACCTCACTCGAATTAGAGGCTTCTCTTGGCACAAAAACGAAATAAACAAGATAAGGAGCGGTCATTACAGTAGTAATAACTTCCAAGACTCAAATAAAAGAAAAAGTACTGAAAGTAAAAACATTGGGTTATCTCCCAAGAGTGCTTTTCTTTAACGCCTTTGAGCTAGGCGCAGTAATTTGCAAAGATGCTCATGTGAGCGACATATAAGAGCTTGAGGCAAAGGCGCCATATAGGAACTTAAAGCAATAGAGAGCATCAAAAAGCAGATATGAAGCACATTTAAATCTAAACCACTTCCTATGAAAAATAGTCTTGTAAAGAGACAAGTCATAAAAGCGCAAAGCAAAAAGCATAGGAAGGCAAAACAAGTACAACTTCAAGAATTGCAACATAAAGAGGGGAAACTCAATATTGTTGAGATCCATCAAACCATGTTTCCATCTCTCATAATAACTTTCAGTAGCATCATGAATAGAACTAACAATATAACTATCACATAAAGCATCCCTATCATGAGCCACATGCATAAAAGAATTAATACTCACCACATGAACAATAGTAGTAGGAGTAAATTCAATAGAATAATTATTCTCATCACCATAATCATCATAAATAGGAGGCATATTGTAATCATAACTAATTTTATCCTCAATAGTAGGTGAACTGAAAATATTATACTCATCATCATAGCCATCATAAACTAGAGGTTTAGTATCATCACAAGCTAGAGAACTACTATGTCGCAAAGCATATTCTTCAAACATATCATCATAAGAAGGAACATCACATATGGGAGATAAAATATTATCAGAACAAACTTTCTCCACTAAAGCTGAGGAACTAAAAATATCATGCTTAACAAAACCAGCTTCCCCAAGCTTAGACTTTTCTATAGCATTATCAACAACGGTGTTCAAAGCATTCATACTAACAACACTATTAGCATGCAAATTAAGCTCCAAAGGTTTTTCAATTTTCTCTTCAAACACTTCATATCTAAACTCGGGAAAAAGACTAAAAAACTCTTTGTTTTCCATTAAGCCTAACTAATGAAAATAAAAACAAGAAACAAAAAGATATAATTGCAGAATCTAAAGGAAATAACTCCGAGCACTCACACAGGAGGATGCGAGTACCTTTTACCTTACCTCCCCGGCAACGGCGCCAGAAAAGAGCTTGATGTCTACGCACGCGTCTGTTCTTGTAGACAGTGTTGGGCCTCCAAGTGCAGAGGTTTGTAGAATAGCAACAAGTTTCCCTTAAGTGGATCACCCAAGGTTTATCGAACTCAGGGAGGAAGAGGTCAAAGCTATCCCTCTCAAACAACCCTAAAATTACGATACAGAAAGTCTCTTGTGTCCCCAACACACCCAATACACTTGTCAGATGTATAGGTGCACTAGTTCGGCGAAGAGATAGTGAAATACAAGTGGTATAGATGATTATAATTAGTAAATGCAATCTGGAATAAAAATGGTAGCAAGCAAACAAGTAACAAAACAACAAGTAAACGGTGTGCAAAGCTTGGAAACAAGGCCTAGGGATCATACTTTCACTAGTGGACACACTCCCAACAAATATAACATAATTGAACAAATAAATAACTTTTCTTCACTATGGTACTCTGAATTACTCTCCTATTGAATAACACTAATCATTGCGTAGGGCTACGAAGCACTCCTCAAAGTTCATCAAGTACTTGATAAACACCACTCATAGAGATATCCAAATCAAATCACAACTCAAGATAGATATTATTGCAACTTAGACCAAGTACTGACACGGTGCACACACTGTCAACATTACACCATGAAAGGAGGAAAAGATCACTTCAATACTATCATAGCGATAATTATTCTCATAATCCATAAGAGATCACAATCGTAGCCTAGACCAAGTACCACCATGATGCACGCACTGTCACCGTTACACCATGGCAGGAGGAATAGATTACTTTAATAATACCACTAGAGTACACATAATATCTGAATAATAACATCTACTTGTTCAACATGATACAAAGCTCACGATCACATAAAGATCACATCATGGGAGAGAGAGGTGAACCACATAGCTACCGGTAGAGCCCTCAGCCCCGGGGATGAAATACTCCCTCCTCATCATAGGAGACAGCAAGGTTGATGGAGATGGCGGTGAGGTCGATGGAGACAGCGGAGACGGCGATGGAGACCGATGGAGATGGCTCCGGGGGCACTTCCCCGTCCCGGCAGGGTGCCGGAATAGAGACTTCTATCCCCCGAAATTCGTCGATGGTGGCGGCGGAGCTGCGGAACTGTTTCTAGAAAATTGCCGACTCCTTTAGGGTTTTCCGTCCCGAGGCTTCTTATAGGCAAAGGGGCGTCGTCAGGGGGCAGCCAGGGGCTCCTCACACCAGGGTGGCGCGACCAGGGCCTGGGCCGCGCCACCTATGTGTGAGGGCGGCCTCTGGCCCCCCTCCGGCTCTCTTTTAGTCTTCAGGAAGCTTCCGGGAAAAATAAGACTTCTGAAACTTGTTTCGTCCAATTCCGAGAATATTTCCTGTGTAGCTTTTCTGAAACACAAAAACAGCAGAAAACAGGGAACTGGCACTGTGGCGACTTGTTAATAGGTTAGTTCCGGAAAATACATAAAAGTGCCACGAAGTGTAACGAAACATCGGGTAAATGGTGTAAAAACAAGCATGGAGCATCAAAAAATTATAGATACGTTGGAGACGTATCAACCGGTGAGATTGACAACCTCATCGTAAGTTGGGAACGAAGTACTTGGTTGTGTTGTGTGCAGGTTCCGCGTTGCAGCCAGCAAGCAAGCTTGGACGAGGCGCCATATATAAGTTGTCCGAAGCTGTCGCAAGCTAGTCCGCATCACCTTCAGTCGTTTGTCTCTCCTCTCCAAGAACGGTTAAACCTTGGTTTCTTAACTGAGGGAAAACCAGCTGCTATACTCATCACACCTTCCTCTTGGGGTTCCCAACGGGCTGGTCATTCACCACGCACAAGGACTGCCAAGCTCCCACATCAACTAGGAGCATCAGCTATTTTTCTGGCGCCGTTACCGGGGAGGAAGTAGAAGACTTCTGCGAGGGGAGTTTTCGCACGCACATCCTTTACTTTGTTATTGTTTTGCTTTACTTTATTTATTTTACATGCATCGTTTTATATCAAAAACCCAAAAAAAAAATAGAATCCTTGGTAGTTGTTATTTCTTTACTTTTAGTTTATCATGTTGATCCCTAAGTACGTTCTGGAGGACCTCTCAGTAGGTAGTGGTTCGATTATTGGCAAAAGTAACATTGAGGAGTTCTTTAATCACATTAGTATGCATAAGGAAGTTGAGGAAAAATCTTTGGTTGAGCTAGCTCCTAGTATTGAAGTTGCTTCTGCTTATTTGATTCAGATGTTGGAAACTAGGTTTGCTAGTCTTAATCCTTTTATGCAATACATGTTCCTTAAGCTTCATGAAATTGAGAATCCCGAAAAGAAAGCTTTTATCTTGGAAGCTTTGCGCCTAGAATTTAAAGATATCGTTATTGAAGCTAGAAAAGTTCTTAAACGTTTTAATAAACTCGGTTCACCTATAAAGGTTATTAGTACAAATGATGAAGGAGCTGAAATACCTATACCTAGCAAGCTCTTGGGATTGTCTGAAGCTTTCGAAAATAATTTTGACTGGATCTGTCCCAAAAATCTTTTTTGTGATTTGAGTGAACCAAAGCATGATCACAAAGGGTCTTCTAAAACTTATGTGGATGAAATACAATTCCTTATTGACAAGACCTCTGCAGTTGATCTTAATGCTTCTTCTGAAAATACTTGATTCGCAATTTTCTGCGCCTAGCTCAAAGGCGTTAAAGAAAAGCACTCTTGGGAGATAACCCAATGTTTTTATTTTCAGTACTTTTTCTTTTATTTGAGTCTTGGAAGTCATTACTACTGTAATGACCGCTCCTTATCTTGTTTATTTTGTTTTTGTGCCAAGAGAAGCCTCTAATTCGAGTGAGGTAAAGATTTGGGGATGTTGCTGTCCTGAAACTGTTTTCGGTGCTGAACCATAAAAATTCGTATAAATTCTCTGTATATCTTTTGGACCTGCGATTTCTTGTGCATATGCCCCAGGTTATATACAAACTTTTGTTAGTTGAATACTTTTTGATTTGAGCAACAGAAAACCCCTCAAAAATTCGACCTTTGTCAGCTGTTCAGTTTTGACACATTTCTGCCAATATTTGTGTTTGCCACTTTATCGCTTTCTTTTGAGTTCTTTTGATCATGAAACTTTTGGGGAGGTTGCTACAGTAGTATTTGCTATATATGTGGTGGTTTTGGGTTGAAACCTGAAGCAAAAAGATGTTGATTATATGTTATGCTTGCACTAATGTTGCTAATAGAATTCTGTTTAGTTTTGTATGAAGGAAGTTTTCAAGTGTAGGGATTGGAGAATGATGAGATGAGTTGAAGAATGGACAAAAGCTCAAGCTTGGGGATGCCCATGCATCACCCCAATAAATATCCAAGAAGTATAAGCGTCAAAGCTTGGGGATGCCCCCGAGGCACCCCTTCTTCATCGGCAAAAATTAGGTCACCTTTCAAAACACTATATTTTTATTGCTTCATGCACTATGTGTTTTTCTTGGAGCGTCAGTTGTTTTAGTTTTCTTAGTTAGCTTAGTTTGTTTGCTGCAATAAATGGTTGGGCCCCAACAAATTTCTTTTGGAGGAGATGTACTCGTTTTCATTTGCCAAGAACGCTCTAGTTTTCACTCTTATTAAAAATCGGGTGTTCTTCTTTTTTCCGTTACTGCTTTTGGTTTTCGTTTTTGCCTTGAATTGCGTTCAGACCTTGTCATATCTTTTCATCAAGGTGTATTTTTGCCTCTGATCTTTATTGGTTTTCATCAAAAGAGGTGTTTATAAAAATTTCAAATGGTGTTGGAAAAGAGAAAAAGCTTTATGCAAAAAAGTGGTACAAGAAGGAGCTTGTTTAGACTGCGGCTTAGGCTTTTTCATGTCATGCTTGATGTCTTTTTGATAGTATGCTTAGTGGTTTTGCTGTAGCATGACTTCTCTCAAATAACTGAGATTGCTTAATGAGCCTTTGAAAAAATCATGCGTTGTTTTTATTGTTTGGAAGCATTATTTTGGTTTTCTCCTTGATGCTTTATTTGGGTTGACTTGGCGCATGCTCACACATGTTAGACTCTTACAAAGTCGCCAATAGCTTCTATGATCATTTAGTTTTTGACTTTTGATGCCATCTTATGCTTCTTTTAATGTCGCTTTGTCGCTTTGCATGATTATGGCCATTATTGCTCTCTTAGTTGGTCGCTCCCAGTCTTTTGCGAGCCCTCGCCTTGTAATGAGTATGAGCTCTACTCGTGCATCCAACTCCTAAAAGCCAAAGTTTTCCAAAGTGTCCAACATACATACCTACTAGCAATTTGTTATTCCAAGTAAATTTGACTTGCTTTTATTTTCTCTTCAAATTAAACTCTTACCAGTGTTATGCGAAATTCGGTCAGTAAAGCTCTCACGAACCGGAAGGCACACTTTACTTTTTCCTGTTCTTAAAAATTTGACATTGTGGTCTCTTATGTTGAGTTGTTATGCTTGAAAGTTGTAAGTTGGAGACTAGCCCAGCCATGCAGTCATGGGCAAGCTTTCAACATTGCACTTCTTATTTGAGTTGATATCGTGATCTTTTGTTTATGGATGCCCGCGGTGTGAAATGAATTGGGAATCTTGTGGGGATCATGGAGTTTGTATATGTGTTAGGGAAACGCCGGGCCGCTAATCTAAGCCATGCATAATTCATGGTGGACATTTGCAGCATACCCATGGTGAACATTCGATGACGCATCTCACAATAAAAAGCTAAACAAATGGCAAATAAAAGAGATGTCGAGGTGTTCATTGTCTGCTTGTCCTGTCATTTTGGTGTGGGTGTGTTCCATGTTATCGGGCACGGCGGTACCCCATTGGCGGTTCTCAATGATATGCATATACTTACAATGACAAGAGCCTTGCTTGGGACTCTAAGTAAAGTAGCATGAGGTTTGGGTACTCGTATTCACGGGACACGAGGTTTTCAACTTATGATTTGTCAAGCATATGCATCATAATTGTTCTCGCATTAACTTTAACCATTCAAGATGCTTATGATGGGGGCAATGAGAGCTCAAAGCCGGTAAGTACCATAATTTTGAAGGTTATAAAACTTGCAATCACTGCTTCCCTCTGCGAAGGGCCTTTCTTTTACTTTTATGTTGAGTCACCACCTTCTATCTTTATGCACCATTAAGAGAGCATAGTTGTCATTCTTAGTGTAATATGCATTGTCCCAAAGTTCATTGATTGATTCATATTGTTGGTTTCACTTGTTCTTAAATTATTTGTATCTAGTCGCCCTCTTAAACTTGAAGGTGTCCTATGCATTTATGTTTTGCTCTCTTTGAAGGACAAACTGAAAACCATTTGTATGTTTTTCCTTATGATTTGAACACACATTTGACTTTCATTGTTTCATTTTCATGATCTTTTGTTTGTGTTCATTTGCATGTTTACAACATGGTTGCTAAGTTCTTATTGTCAAGATTATATCTTTCATGCCCATGTTTTAAGTTCTTATGATCCCAGCGCACAAATGCTTACATACATGATCAAGATTGTGTAGGTGCATGTCACCTCAAAAATTATTCTTTTGTTATCACTTACCTACTCAAGGACGAGCAGGAGTTAAGCTTGGGGATGCTTGATACGTCTCCAACGTATCTATAATTTTTGATGCTCCATGCTTGTTTTTACACCATTTGCCTACTGTTTCGTTACACTTCGTGGCACTTTTATGCATTTTTCGGAACTAACCTATTAACAAGTTGCCACAGTGCCAGTTCCCTGTTTTCTGCTGTTTTTGTGTTTCAGAAGTGATACACAGGAAATATTCTCGGAATTGGACGAAACAAGTTCCTGAAGTCTTATTTTACCCGGAAGCTTCCAGAGATCCAAAGGAGAGTAGGAGGGGGGCCACCAGGGCCCCACACACAGGGCTGGCATGGCCAGGGCCTGGGCCGCGCCACCCTGGCGTGAGGGCGCCTGGCTCCTCCTCTGACATCGCCCCTTCGCCTATAAAGACCCCCCGACGGAAAAAACCTAAGTACCCGATCAATTTTCCAGAACACATCGCGATCCGCCGCCGCCGCCGACCCGAAGATCAGGAGGGTCCAGAAGCTCTTCCCGGCACCCTGCCGGAGAGGGGAATCGCCACCGGAGGTCTTCTTCATCGCCATGCTTGCCTCCGGAGAGATGAGTGAGTAGTCTACCTTGGACTATGGGTCCATAGCAGTAGCTAGATGGTTGTCTCCTCCACCATGTGCTTCATGTTTAGATCTCATGAGCTGCCCTACATGATTGAGATCACCGTTATGTAATTCTACATGTTTGGTTTGTTGGGATCCGATGAATATTGGTGTTTATGATTGAGTTGTTGTACTGAATATTATCTTATGTTATCTCTATGTTGTTTATGATCTTGCATGCTCTCCGTTGTTAGTAGCTATCTTGGCCGAGTAGTTGCTAGTGACTCCAAGAGGGGGTATTTATGCTCGATAGTGGGTTCATGCCTCTATTTAACCTGGGGGAGTGACAGAAACCTCTAAGATTGTAGATGTGATGTTGCTACTAGGGAGAAAACAACATTCATATGCTCAAGGGCATATGCTTTGTTTACATTACACACTTTGCTTAATGCAATTATCTGTTGTTCGCAACTTAATACTTGTGGAGTTCTCGGATTGATTCGCCACAAGTGGATTATTAGTCATAGATGCAGTTGGATGGCGGTCTATGTATTTTGTTGTAATGCCCAGAGTAAATCTCATAGTGATCTTCTTGACATATCACGTTTATCTTTATTCTATCAATTGCCCAACTGTAATTTGTTTACCCAGCATGTGTTATTTATCTTATGGAGAGACACCACTAGTGAACTGTGGATCCCGGTCCTATTTCCATCATATTGCTATCACCTGTTTACTTTACTCGAACTGTTTACTTTATTCGCATACTCTACTATTTTCCGCTCATAACCTTTGTTTCAAGCAAACCGGTGAGATTGACAACCTCATCGTAAGTTGGGAACGAAGTACTTGGTTGTGTTGTGTGCAGGTTCCGCGTTGCAGCCAGCAAGCAAGCTTGGACGAGGCGCCATATATAAGTTGTCTGAAGCTGTCGCAAGCTAGTCCGCATCACCTTCAGTCGTTTGTCTCTCCTCTCCAAGAACGATTAAACCTTGGTTTCTTAACTGAGGGAAAACCAGCTGCTATACTCATCACACCTTCCTCTTGGGGTTCCCAACGGGCTGGTCATTCACCACGCACAAGGACTGCCAAGCTCCCACATCAACTAGGAGCATCAATTTACTTAATGCTGAGATGAAGAAAGGCAGCTCAATTACTTGGCAGAGTATATGGGCAGGTATACAAACTTTCAAAAAAGGGCACATTTGGAGAGTTGGGCAAGGTACATCAATTAATATTTGGGATGATGAATGGATCCCAAGTAGCCATTCAAGGAAGGTTATTACACCAAAGGGGCAACATATTCTTACAAGGGTAAATGAGCTCATTGACCCGACCACTAACACATGGGATGCAGACTTGGTGAATCAGATGTTCTGGCCTGTAGATGCAAGAAGAATATTGGCCATTCCATTATTCTCGCACATGATGGAAGATTTTGTTTCCTGGCATTTCACCAAAACGGGCATTTTCTCGGTCCGGTCTGCTTATTTTGTAGAGTGGGAAAGCCAGTTTGGCCACAGAGTAAATCGTCCGGATGATGGACCAATGAATGAACATCCGATGTGGACCATGATATGGAAATTGAGAGTACCTAGCAAGGTTAAAATCTGCATATGGCGGATCATGCAGGAGACACTACCATGCAGGGTGGTTTTAGCCAACCGGCATATGAGAGTTAGCCCCCAGTGTCCGTTGTGTCTCATTGGAGCTGAAGATATTAAACATCTTTTGTTTGAATGCCAGAGAGCTCGCCGGGTATGGGATCATCTGGGACTTGGGCAGGTAATCGATAATGCATGTGCTATTGATCGAGCGGGACAGGCGGTCCTTGAGCATATCCTATGCAATGAGGTCCATATGTCCTCGCCATTTGGAAATGCTAGCATCCCAGAGCTTGTTGCGGTTACATCTTGGTACTTGTGGTGGGAAAGGTGCAAGGCAACAAGAGGCGAAGCTTTACAGGACCCGGAGAGGACAACAAGGGCGATAGATGCCTTATACTCAAACTACTTCGCTGCAAACTCCCCTAAGGCGAAACCGAAGAGGGAAGGCTGGGTGAAACCGCTCAGTGATCACGTCAAGGTCAACGTGGATGCCTCTTTCGATGCGGATCAATTGAGAGGCACAACTGGAGCGGTGATTCGGGACTGCAAAGGCAACTTTGTTGCGGCATGCAATACGAAGCTGGAATTTGTTCTTGATGCGTTATCTGCTGAAGCGCATGCACTGAAACAAGGTCTAATCCTTGCAGAGACAATGGGATGCAACCGTATCATCATATCATCAGATTGTAGCGATGCGATCAAAATTATGCAAGACAGAGGTAACTCAAGCGGCGTTGCGGCGGCCGTCTTTGATGACTGCTACCATCTATCTTCTGAATTCTCGAGAGTGTTGTATGAACACTCTTTTTGGGAAGCTAATGCAGTAGCTCATGAGCTGGCTAAGCTAGCTAGAGGATCAACCACTCAAGTTTGGCTTGATCAGGCCCCAAACTTTCTTTTACCTCTGTTGCGATCTGATGTAACTCTTATAACTGATAAATAAAGGTGGTTTTTTATGTTAAAAAAAACATCATATGTTGACCTTCATGGCGATGGGGCTCCACGAAGAAACAGCAGTTAGCATACTTGTAGGCTATATCAAGCAACAAGCATGCATTTGGTGGATCATTGAGGAACAGTTGTGGGACTTGTAGCAGGCATTGAGGTCCTGGGATATGTCAGCTTGATGGTCAAATTTTTAGTTTCTCGAGGCAGCTGCAAGCTATAGCATAGCGAGTACTGTAGTGGCAGTATGACATGTTCAAAGATGGCCCATCTTTGAAACACACTGAACTTTTGAGCGATACTGGTGTTGATTCCCCCTACCAGCCGCTGGCCCAAACTGATGGTGTCTTACTGTTGCGTTACACTGCTCACTTCGTCGGAAGCAGCAGCATCTGGATTTTAGAAACAGGTTTGCTCAAGATACAAGATTGCTTCTTGTCTCAAAATTTCTTAACACTAAATCAACTCGACTGTTTACCGGATGTGACACGTAATCAAACAGCTAAGCTTCGAAACGTGCATTTCGCGCTCATTTTGAGCTGTTCTAGAATGGAATTCATATAAGGCGCACACACTCAAACGCCATTCCAAGGCTCAAAAAATTATTAAGCCACTGGATGTAGGATGATTAAGGATGGAGATGAAATGAGCAATGCTCCCTATTTGAAAAAGAGTAGCAACGTAACGCCAGTTTGGTCAAACATGTCATCTAAGAGTAGATACCGAATTGCTTCTGACACTTCAAATCATCAAACAAGAAGCTGTTTGACTCATTTTTTGTTATCTGTCTCCATCCATCTGCATTCAACACCCCTGGTGCAGCTTCAATTTTTATTTTGCCTCCTTGACCATGTACCGCCCCGTGTGCAACAGCTCCAAATCTTGTTCTCCATCCTTGACCATGGACCCCTGGTGCAGCTTCAAATCTTTTTTTTTTGCCTCCTCGACCATGGAACCCAACAGTGTTAGTTCCCGACGCCTAATTCCATGGGCCCACACAATATCTTTGTAAAGGTCCAAGTAAAACCAATCATGGCGCTTAAGTCCATAAAGATGTGCAACAACCACCAACTGTTCTGCTTCGGACTTCGACAACATTTGAAAGAAAACAGGCATTAGCTCATTTACTTGTAACGAGAAATTTACATCACATGCACATCCACAAGCTGAGAATACATTATTTTCGAGAAACCTGAGAATACATTTGCTAAACACTACGATTTACCTCTTCAGAATCGCCAGTCACGATTTCATCTTCAGGGTAACATATTAACTTGAGAGCAGATGCAAGCTTCAGCATATCCCAATTCTTAGAATCAATTCCTGATACCTCTTTAAGCTCCTTGCTACCATGCTGGAACGATGCAGCACGTTCATCCTCAAAAAGATCACACTCATACACGAGAGATGCAATATCAATGATAACTGAGTTAACCTGCATAAAAGGACTAATACTTCAACTCTAACAGAAGAACACAAAGGGCAAAGTTTTCTGCTAGAATGTCGTACAAATACTTGTGTCAGTGTCTGGAAGAGAGAAGATCACAAACTATTGGGAAGTGTAAGGGCATGTACAACGCTCCATGGTGGACACCTGCCCCAGCTAAAAACGTCAGCACAATTAGTCCAGCTAGACTTAACCTACTGCTTGCAGGCCAAAGCTACTTCTTGCAGAGGATCATGCTGCCTCACCGATAAAGCAAGAGAGAAAGGGATAAAAAGCAAAAGAGCAGAGAAAAGGCAATAGGACATGCGTGTGCTACTCTCGTGTGGGAGAAAAAGGCAGGTTTTATGGATTAGAAAAAAGTGGTCCACCAAATGGTAGCCTCATGCCGTTGCGTTGGACAGTGAGAAATCCATGCCATAGCCTTAACGTTTTTTTCCTACGTGTATGCACGAGGCGACCGTATGGTACTGCTTCCATTGCTCATGCCCTAACAGTACATGACAGGGAGCAAACCATCTCAGATACAGGAAAGGAAGTGATGAGCTCACCAAGTTGGCATCAACCTCAAAGCCATAACGATCCAGGACCAACTGCATTCCTCAACTAATCTGGAGGCGGTCCTCATTAGTCAGTTCTAGCTCTTCATCGGGCACTAAAATCTTGATGAGATTCTTCAAGCCCCACATTACTTCCAGCACAGCTTCATCAAACAGGCAGTGGATTCCCTGGCAAAAAAATCCAGAACAAAATTTGTGCTCAAACTGTTCACCGGCGTAAGCATACAAGGGAAGTTTACATACAAAGGAAGCTTACACTCACCAAACTTGCTTCAATGATGTCTTTATATTCCTGTTTTCCAACAGCAAGTTTCTGGCCAGGACAGAGAGATATCTTGATCATCTTAGCAAGCTTAGAACAAACACCATTACTATTAATGGCACTGGCCTTGTCCTCGAAAATTTTAAATTCTTTAGGAATAATAACCTGATCAAGGAATAAACAAATACGAGCAAGCATGTTAGCAGGGGAACCAAAGAATCAGTCCCATGCCATGTCTGATGTCTCAGTCATGACTAGAAAGGATGCATGTTAGCAGGTCAAATGTAAAGATGTAGCCTATGAAAGTCCTCATCATCAAATTATTGCAGTGTAATTCAGAATAGCTTCGTGTGCTAAGATAATGCGATTTATGCCATTTTAAAAACATATCATTGTTGTATCGTTTGGTAGAAGTATCCTATTGCCCGATATTCAACTGGTTACCCTTTAGTCTAACTGACATGTTAAATATTTTCAATCCCAATAATTATAATTATAATACTTGTAACAGTAGACATATAGTTAACGCTTTTACCCAATTTGCAGTCACATTTACCCTTTTTAGCTTCTCATACTGTATTTACTATTGTCCGTTGCTCACTCAACTAATCTCTTTTCCATTCGTCTCTAAAATTAAGAGGGGAAATTAAACATAGGTTTAAGAACATGGGAATATTATGCAAGATTGAAATAAGAGGTACTGACATGTTGAGCCGTATCCTCGTTGATGAATTCTGACCAGATATTCTGCAATAAGTCCGGAAAAAATAGGTGGATGACAAAGATGACAAGGCAAGCAAGTATATCAATAAATAAAGGGAGGACTAAGAAAGCAAGAGGGGGGAAATAGGTACCTCCAAGGCTTTTGGACGAAAAAGTTTGACCCCATTATAATGCATGAGTGCAAATCCAGAGGGTGTCTCAAAGAGCACCAAGATTGTCCCATAATGCCCTAGCCAGTCGGCTGTTGGGGGGGGGATACATAAATAAATTAAGCAAACTCAGGCAAGCACCAAGATTGTAGAGCATTCAGATGGATATCAAATGTTAAGTCAGCAGCCGATTACAGCGGCGGGAGGACCCCATCCCCGCCGGATCAGCACCTTGGCTTAATGCCTTAATTCCTTCGCCGCCAAATACTAACTCGCGAGCGCAGAATTTGCCTCATCTCTAAAGCCCTCGGTTCTCACTGGGTATATGGTAGGGCTAGGGTTTTTCATTTCTTATTCTGAACACTCACGTATGGGACTATGGGTGGCATTCAGATTGAGAAAGGAGAAGAGGATGGAGGCGAGAAACTCACCAAAACCGATAGAGGACGTCCCAGGGGGAGGAGGGGGAGAAGGAGCAAAGGGAGCGGGGGCAAGACGACGACGATCCCTCTCTTTCTTTGCGCGTTTCCCCATCGAGGTCCAGATCCAGATTGATGAGGTTGAAGAAGAGGCAATTGCTGCCGCGTAGGGATGGGAATGGTATGATTTAAAGAGTCCAATGAGAGTCCGTCGCGAGGATCTTCACCCGGGTGATCAGGAGCATAATAAGGGGGTTCGGATCAGCGTGATACGAATCAGATGTTACTATGTTAGGATTCCGAGTGGCTATCGATGTGACAGGCTTACGTGATCTCGGATACACATACACGGGTGGACGTTTGAGAAGAAGGTCGTCAGGGGCGGATTGTTCGATTTTTGTTACCATCATATCATTAGCAAAAAAAAAATCAAGAACATGCAAGCTTGCATGTCATGTCATTAAGATAGGAGGGTTTTTATAGAGCACACACAGGCCCGCCACCGCTAAGACACCTAGGAGCTACTCCTTGCCCCGACCTGCTATCTGCCAAGCTAAACTCCATGCCTGGACTTCATCTTTGATCAACCTAATCAGCGTCTCTTTTGTTGCCGATTGTCTGTCGAACACCCTGTTGTTTCTCTCCAACCAAATCCTACGGCAGCAGGCAATGCTGATGCTCGCAAGCTCGATTCTCTTGTTCTTTGGTTGACAAAGTTTTAAACTGCTCCCTGTTGACAAGATGCCACAGTGCCATGCTTGTTTTTACACCATTTGCCTTGTGTTTCGTTACACTTCGTGGCACTTTTATGCGATTTCCGGAACTAACCTATTGACAAGATGCCACAGTGCCAGTTCCCTGTTTTCTGCTGTTTTTGTGTTTCAGAAAAGCTACACAGAAATATTCTCAGAATTGGACGAAACAAGTTCCAGAAGTCTTATTTTTCCCAGAAGCTTCCCGAAGACCGAAAGAGAGCCGAGGGGGGCCAGAGGCCGCCCTCACACGTAGGGGGCGCGGCCCAGCCCCTGGCCACGCCCACCTGGTGTGAGGAGCCCCTGGCTGCCCCCTGACGACGCCCCTTCGCCTATATAAAGCCTCGGGACGGAAAACCCTAAAGGAGTCGACGAAATTTCCAGAACAGTTCCGCAGCGCCGCTGCCGTCGAAGCCAAATTTCGGGGGACAGGAGTCTCTGTTCCGGCACCCTGCCGGGATGGGGAAGTGCCCCCGGAGCCATCTCCATCGGTCTCCATCGCCGTCTCCGCCGTCTCCATCGACCTCACCGCCATCTCTATCAACCTTGCTGTCTCCTATGATGAGGAGGGAGTAGTTCATCCCCGGGGCTGAGGGCTCTACCGGTAGCTATGTGGTTCACCTCTCTCTCCCATGATGTGATCTTTATGTGATCGTGAGCTTTGTATCATGTTGAATAAGTAGATGCTACTCTTCATTATTATGTGTACTCTAGTGGTGTTATTAAAGTAATCTATTCCTCCTGCCATGGTGTAACGGTGACAGTGTGTGCATCATGGTGGTACTTGGTCTAGGCTATGATTGTGATCTCTTATGGATTATGAGAATAATTATCACTATGATAGTATTGAAGTGATCTATTCCTCCTTTCATGGTGTAATGTTGACAGTGTGTGCACCGTGTTAGTACTTGGTCTAAGTTGCAATAATATTTATCTTGAGTTGTGATTTGATTTGGATATCTCTATGAGTGGTGTGTGTCAAGTACTTGATGAACTTTAAGGGGTGCTTCTGTAGCCACTACGCAATGATTAGTGTTATTCAATAGGAGAGTAATTCAGAGTAGCATAGTGAAGAGAAGTTATTTATTTGTTCAATTATGTTATATTTGTTGGGAGTGTGTCCACTAGTGAAAGTATGATCGCTAGGCCTTGTTTCCAAGATTTGCACACCGTTTACTCGCTGTTTTGTTACTTGTTTGCTTGCTGCCATTTTTTTTTCATATTGCATTTACTACTTATAATCATCCATACCACTTGTATTTCACTATCTCTTCGCCGAACTAGTGCACCTATACATCTGACAAGTGTATTGGGTGTGTTGGGGACACAAGAGACTTTCTGTATCGTAATTGCAGGGTTGCTTGAGAGGGATAGCTTTGACCTCTTCCTCCCTGAGTTCGATAAACCTTGGGTGATCCACTTAAGGGAAACTTGCTGCTGTTCTACAAACCTCTGCACTTGGAGGCTCAACACTGTCTACAAGAACAGACGCGTGCGTAGACATCAAGCTCTTTTCTGGCGCCGTTGTCGGGGAGGTAAGGTAAAAGGTACTCGCATCCTCCTGTGTGAGTGCTCGAAGTTATTTCCTTTAGATTCTGCAATTACATCTTTTTGTTTCTTGTTTTTATTTTCACTAGTTAGTCTTAATGGAAAATAAAGAGTTCTTTAGTCTTTTTTCCTGAGTTTAGATATGAAGTGTTTGAAGAGAAAATTAAAAAACCTTTGGAGCTTAATTTGCATGCTAATAGTGTTGTTAGTATGAATGTTTCGAACACTGCTATTACTAATGCTATAGAAAAGTCTAAGCTTGGGGAAGCTGGTTTTGTTAAGCATGATATTTTTAGTTCCCCAGCTTTAGTGGAGAAAGCTTGTTCTGATAATATTTTATCTCCCATATGTGATGTTCCTTCTTATGATGATATGTTTGAAGAATATGCTTTGCGAAATAGCTTTTCTTTAGCTTGTGATGATACTAAACCTCTAGTTTATGATGGTTATGATGATGGGTATAATATTTTCAGTTCACCTACTATTGAGGATAAAATTATTTATGATTACAATATGCCTCCTATTTTTTATGATTATGGTGATGAGAATAATTATTCTGTTGAATCTGCTCCTACTACTATTGTTCATGTGGGGAGTATTAATCCTTTTATGCATGTGGCTCATGATAGAGATGCTTTATGTGATAGTTATATTGTTAGTTCTATTCATGATGCTACTGAAAGTTATTATGAGAGAGGGAAACATGGTTTGATGGATCTCAACAATATTGAGTTTCCCCTCTTTATGTTGCAAATCTTGAAGTGGCACTTGTTTTATCTATCCATGCTTGCTACTATGTGCCTCGTTGATTTATTTTCTTACAAGATTCCTATGCATAGGAAGTGGTTTAGATTTAAATGTCTTTCATACTTGCTTTTTGATGCTCTCTATTGCTTTAAGTTCCTATATGGCGCCTTTACCTCAAGCTCTTATATGGCGCCCACATGAGCATCTTTGCAAATTACTGCGCCTAGCTCAAAGGCGTTAAAGAAAAGCACTCTTGGGAGATAACCCATTGTTTTATTTTCAGTACTTTTTCTTTTATTTGAGTCTTGGAAGTTATTACTACTGTAATAACCGCTCCTTATCCTTTTTATTTCGTTGTTGTGCCAAGAGAAGCCTCTAATTTGAGTGAGGTAAAGATTTAGGGATGTTGCTGTCCTAAAACTGTTTTCGGTGCTGCACCGTAAAAATTCGTAAAAATTCCCTGTATATCTTTTGGACCTGCGATTTCTTGTGCATATGCCCCAGGTTATATCCAAACTTTCATTAGTTGAACACTTTTTGATTTGAGCAACAGAAAACACCTTTAAAAATTCGACCTTTGTCAGCTGTTCTGTTTTGACAGATTTGTGCCAATATTTGTGTTTGCCGCTTTATCGCTTTCTTTTTGAGTTCTTTTGATCACAGAACTTTTGGGAAAGTTGCTACAGTAGTATATCCTTAATATGTGGTGGTTTTAGGTTGAAACCTGAAGCAAAAAGGGTTGATTCAATGTTACGCTTACACTAATGTTGCTAATAGAATTATATTTAGTTTTGTATGAAGGAAGTTTTCAAGTGTAGGGATTGGAGAATGATGAGATGAGATGAAAATGGACAAAAGCTCAAGCTTGGGTATGCCCATGCACCCCAAGAAATATCCAAGAAGTACAAGCGTCAAAGCTTGGGGATGCCCCCGAGGCACCCCTTCTTCATGGGCAAAAATCAGGTCACCTTTCAAAACACTATATTTTTATTGCTTCATGCACTATGTGTTTTTCTTGGAGCGTCAGTTGTTTTAGTTTTCTTAGTTAGTTTAGTTTTGTTTGCTGTAATAAATGGTTGGATCACATCATGTTGGTTTGGAGAGAGACATACTTCATTTTTCATTTGCCAAGAACACTCTAGTTTTCACTCTTATCGTTCAATGAGTGTTCTCTTTTTCTGCTTTTGGTTTTCGTTTTTGCCTTGATTTGCATTCAGATCTTGTCATATCTTTTCATCAAGGTGTATTTGGACCTCTGGTCTATGTTGGCTTTTATCAAAAGAGTTGTCTCAAAAAGGTTTGAATGGTGTTGGAAAAGAGAAAAAGCTTTATGCAAAAAAGTGGTACAAGAAGGAGCTTGTGTAGACTGCGGCCTAGGCTTTTGCATGTTGTGCTTGATATCTTTTTGATAGTATGCTTAGTGATTTTTGCTGTAGCATGACTTGTCTCAAATGACTGAGATTGCTTAATGAGCCTTTGAAAAAATCATGCGTTGTTTTTATCGTTTGGAAGCATTATTTTGGTTTTCTCCTTTGATGCTTTATTTGGGTTGACTTGGCACATGCTTACACCATATTGACTACAAAATAAGTCGCCTATAGCCTCTATGATCATTTGGTTTTTGACTTGTGATACCACTTTATGCTTCTTTCAATGATGTTTTGTCGCTATGCATGATTATGGCCGTTATTGCTCTCTTAGTTGGTCGCTCCCAGTCTTTTGCTAGCCCTCATTTTGTACTGAGTATGAGCTCTACTCGTGCATCCAACTCCCAAAAAGCAAGTTTGCCATTGTGTCCACTATAAATTCCTATGCATGGTATTTGTAAGCCATTCCAAGTAAATTTTCATGTGCTACCTTTCAAAAAACCTTCAAAATACTTCTCATTTTGTGACAGTGTTTTCAGCTCATGGGGACGTAGTGGTCGGATTTGCTATCTTCATATTGTCTCATTCCAAAAAGAAAAAAAAAGAGAAAAAAGAAAGAAAAAAATGCACTCCTCCATGGTATGTTTATGTTGGTGGGCACCCGATGGAATCGGTTAGCCATGGTTTGAAAAAGGAAAAAAGGTGGGGAGGAGTGCCAAGCTTTATAAAAGAGCACAAAAGTGCCAATCTCTCTCTCAAAAACTTGCTTCATTTTTGTATGGAAGATAGTAAGAACCCCATTGCCAGTCGTTGACAAAGACAACCACCTCTCAAAACCAATTTTTATCTCTCTGTTTTACAAATGAAAAGCTCTAGCACATGTTTAATCACTGCTTCCCTCTGCGAAGGGCCTTTCTTTTACTTTTATGTTGAGTCACCACCTTCTATCTTTATGCACCATTAAGAGAGCAAAGTTGTCATTCTTAGTATAATGTGCATTGTCCCAAAGTTTTCATTGATTGATTCATATTGTTGGTTTCACTTGTTCTCAAATTATTTGTATCTAGTCGCCCTCTTAAACTTGAAGGTGTCCTATGCATTTATGTTTTGCTCTCTATGAAGGACAAGCTGAAAACCATTTGTATGTTTTTCCTTATGATTTGAACACACATTTGACTTTCATTGTTTCATTTTCATGATATTTTGTTTGTGTTCATTTTCATGTTTATAACATGGTTGCTAAGTTTTTATTGTCAAGATTATATCTTTCATGCCCATATTTTAAGTTCTTATGATCCCAGCTCACAAATGCTTATATATATGATCAAGATTGTGTAGGTGCATGTCACCTCAAAAATTATTCTTTTGTTATCACTTACCTACTCGAGGACGAGCAGGAGTTAAGCTTGGGGATGCTGATACGTCTCAAACGTATCTATAATTTTTGATGCTCCATGCTTGTTTTTACACCATTTGCCTTGTGTTTCGTTACACTTCGTGGCACTTTTATGCGATTTCCGGAACTAACCTATTGACAAGATGCCACAGTGTCAGTTCCCTGTTTTCTGCTGTTTTTGTGTTTCAGAAAAGCTACACAGGAAATATTCTCGGAATTGGACGAAACAAGTTCCAGAAGTCTTATTTTTCCCGGAAGCTTCCCGGAGACCGAAAGAGAGCCGGAGGGGGGCCAGAGGCCGCCCTCACACATAGGGGGCGTGGCCCAGCCCCTGGCCGCGCCCACCTAGTGTGAGGAGCCCCTGGCTGCCCCCTGACGACGCCCCTTCGCCTATATAAAGCCTCGGGACGGAAAACCCTAAAGGAGTCGGCGAAATTTCCAGAACAGTTCCGCAGCGCCGCCGCCGTTGAAGCCAAATTTTGGGGGACAGGAGTCTCTGTTCTGGCACCCTGCCGGGATGGGGAAGTGCCCCCGGAGCCATCTCCATCGGTCTCCATCACCGTCTCCGCCGTCTCCATCGACCTCACTGCCATCTCCATCAACCTTGCTGTCTCCTATGATGAGGAGGGAGTAGTTCATCCCCGGGGCTGAGGGCTCTACCGGTAGCTATGTGGTTCACCTCTCTCTCCCATGATGTGATCTCTATGTGATCGTGAGCTTTATATCATGTTGAATAAGTAGATGCTACTCTTCATTATTATGTGTACTCTAGTGGTGTTATTAAAGTAATCTATTCCTCCTGCCATGGTGTAACGGTGACAGTGTGTGCATCATGGTGGTACTTGGTCTAGGCTATGATTGTGATCTCTTATGGATTATGAGAATAATTATCACTATGATAGTATTGAAGTGATCTATTCCTCCTTTCATGGTGTAATGTTGACAGTGTGTGCACCGTATTAGTACTTGGTCTAAGTTACAATAATATTTATCTTGAGTTGTGATTTGATTTGGATATCTCTATGAGTGGTGTTTGTCAAGTACTTGATGAACTTTAAGGGGTGCTTCTGTAGCCACTACGCAATGATTAGTGTTATTCAATAGGAGAGTAATTTAGAGTAGCATAGTGAAGAGAAGTTATTTATTTGTTCAATTATGTTATATTTGTTGGGAGTGTGTCCACTAGTGAAAGTATGATCCCTAGGCCTTGTTTCCAAGCTTTGCACACCGTTTACTCGCTGTTTTGTTACTTGTTTGCTTGCTGCCATTTTTATTTCATATTGCATTTACCACTTATAATCATCCATACCACTTGTATTTCACTATCTCTTCGCCGAACTAGTGCACCTATACATCTGACAAGTGTATTGGGTGTGTTGGGGACACAAGAGACTTTCTGTATCATAATTGCAGGGTTGCTTGAGAGGGATAGCTTTGACCTCTTCCTCTCTGAGTTCGATAAACCTTGGGTGATCCACTTAAGGGAAACTTGCTGCTGTTCTACAAACCTCTGCACTTGGAGGCCCAACACTGTCTACAAGAACAGACGCGTGCGTAGACATCACTAGTGAGATGCATTGTGTATTTGGCTACTAATTGTGGGGTTGCTGGAGTGACAGAAACCTAAACCTCCGTTAGGAAACCATTGCACCAGGGAGCGTAGGATCTTAGAGTTTAAGGCCGTGGTTAGATTTATCTTAATTATTTTCTTGTATTTGTGGATGCTTGCAAGGGGTATAATCACAAGTGTGTATTTATCCTAGAAAGGGTAGTGCGCTAGCACAGGTTCACCCCCATAACACTTATCAAACCAATAAAGATTATTTAGCGGCATGAAGCGAAAGCTCTTGACAGAAACTCCCGTGTGTCCTCGAGAACATTTGGTCATCATAAGTTACACAACCGGCTTGTCCTTTGCTCTAGAAAGGATTGGTCCACTCGCTGCAATTGTTATTACCGTCTTTTATTTACTCGTACTTTATTTACTTGCATTACCAAATACCCCTGAAAACCCGTTTGCTAGTATTTACAGTGAATCCTTGATCAAAACCATTTGTCAACACCTTCTGCTCCTCGTTGGGTTCGACACTCTTATTTATCGAAAGTACTATGATACACCCCCTATACTTGTGGGTCATCACTGGTCCTTCCAATCTTCTCCTACTCAGCCTGTCCCCTGTCGAGCAGCGATTTCTGAATGCAAGCCAGGCAAAGACTTTTTCCTTCAGCGGCGCCCAACTCTTCTAGAGCAACTTGGCATAATCGGCTTGTGTTGATCCTAAGAAGTTGTAGCAAATATTATATGGTAAAGATGCATAAGTTGTCTTCAACGATTACAAAACAAAGTCTAAAAGAAACTAGTAGATTATCGAGGTCTTCAAAATTGTTCTTCTTTCATGATGCAATCTTGTACTTTTCTGAAGGCAGCCACATAAATAGATATGGGTATCAAACGATGAACCTGTAAATATCAAAGAGGATTCTCCTATAATTTTAATTTTAGCCACACTGCCAAGGCTGCATGCACGCATGCAACCATTAGAGTAGTCATCCAACAATAGGAAGAGAACCACCACCGACATCATGGGAAAACAAACCGGATAGCCTGGTCGACGTCGCTAACAAGCCGAAACTACGAATCACCATTGTCGAGAATGTAGCAGCCGAGATATATATTACGAGGAAAAACCTCCTCACGACAAAAAGAAACGTCATGTAAACAACTTTTTTTAACAACAAATTTTGTCCTTTTGACATATGACACACAAAAAATTCGGTATCATGTGGAACAACTTTGTGAGCATATAAAATGATGAGATAAACGCGTTAATTAATTTGTCCAATTTTTTTAACACTTGATATATGTGTCAAAACTTTAACTACAATCCTGGTTAGTACCACTTTTCAAATTTGCATTTCTCAATTCATATGATCATATCTATTGATGGATGATGGATTTGATAGCTGAATCTTGACTTCCATTTTTCTAGTGGCTTGGTGGAGAATGTATGGAGGTGAGACACTGGATTTACAGAAGTTGGCTATTAGGATCCTTTCTTTGACCTCTAGTGCTTATGGTTGTGAGAGAAACTGGAGCTACTATGAGTAGGTTAGTTCATACACTTACTAATTCATTTTCTTCTCTTGTTCACTGTGAATTTGTGATAGGAACATATGTTGTTTTGTTGTACTATAGTTCTGTCCTTAATCTGGTCACTTGTAGATCCACACCAAAAGGAGAAACTGGCTTACCATAGACCGCCTTGATGATCTCTTGTGATGATCCAGTTCAACTCAAGGCTGTTGTCCAGGAGGAGAAGGATCGAGGAGAGGAAGAACATAGATGTCTTTCTCAGTTTTGATGCATCCGAAGCATAGGGATTCTTCTAAGAGGGAGGCGATGATCATGCTTTAGTGGTGTTTAGGGATGGAGATTAGACAAATGATGGCATACCTTGGGATGTGGTTGGAGATGCCATGGGAGCAAGTGAGCAGCTGGAACTTTGCAGGAGTAAAAGGGTCTGAGACCTTCATGATGAAGAGTTTGAGTCTGATAAGGAGGATGAAGAAGAGGACCCTGCTTAAGATATTGAGGTGATAGCATTTGAGGATGATGAGAACGATATTGATGTGGTGACTAGCAACAACTACATGGATGAGGAGTGACCAAGTGATCCATGATCATCATGGCGACATGGAAGCAAGAGAACTGTTGTTTGCTTGTTTGAACTGAAGTTTACCTATTTGCCTGCCTATTTGAACTTGCACCTGCTGTGATTGTGGATGTTTTCTTGTTATGTGTGTGTGATCATTGATCACCTTATCAGACTTATTATTTGATGTTTTCTACTATGATATTGCTAGCTTTGCTTGTTGTGTGCAATCTGGTATCAATTCATATTGCAAGCTTGCATTCTGCTATATCATTCATTTATTCACATATATTCTGCTATATCATTCATATTTTACATGCAAACTATGTTGAATGCTTGGAAACAGTCAAAGTTCTGCCATTTTTTAAAACGCTTAAAAAATCTAAGCAAGAGCTTGTCCCTACGCTTACGCTTTATGCTTTTTTGAGCCTTGGCTCCCGAGTGCCAAAACATCACTCCCAAATAACATAGGAGTTAATGCTGGCCACACAAATGAGGGAAAATGATAGATGTAGTTAAAAACATAGAACAAATAAGGAAAAATCTTTCTTAGGGAAGGAAAGAAAGATAAAAGTACTTCCTCTGTTTAGAAATATAAGATGGTTTAACTTTGTGAAGCTAATGTATCTAGACATTTTTTTAGTGTATAGATTTGAACGAACCTATATACTGAAAGATGTCTAGATACATTCACTTCACAAAACTAAAACATCTTATATTTTTAGACGGAGGGAGTATGTCTAAACCTAGTAGAGTTGATATGTTCAAGTGAGAGAATAAGATGAAGAGACAACTTCTGATAGTGATACTGACAATGAGGTAGTTTTGGATACTAGTCCTCATATGTATAAGTTTAACAAATCCACCAACAAAACATGGTTGAGCTAGCTAAAAAAGGGGGAAGGCCCCCCAAAAAATAAAGATCAATGACAAGATTTTTTGCAGATATCGGGGAAGTGGAACACTATGAAAAAGCAATGATTCCCAAGAGAGACAATTAGGGAAGAGGGAGTGTGCTTTTTTTTTGCTTAGTGAGACCATAAAAAGTTCATACGCCAAGAATTGGTTCAATATAGTTGCTGGCCATAGAATTTTTGAGGGGCAATGGGTCGCTCCAAAAAGTAGATTAGGTGGCCTCCTTGCGGTTGATAGTGATCTACATGAGCAGTTGGACAATGAGGTTGGGGGCATTTTCATCAAGATGCATTTATTCGACAGGGTTTCCAAGAACGACATCTTGTAATAGTATATGGTCATGCCCAACCTAAACATAAAGATAGTTTCACGGCAAGAATGGCTCCCTACTTGGTGGATTTTTTTGGATGATCGTGTATTCTAACTAGAAATGGAGCAGCGCTACTCGCGCATCCAGGGCACTCCCAGGGGCACATCGATCATATGCGTTCTTTTCCCATAAATGGAGCAGCGCTACTCGCGCATCCAGGGCACTCCCAGGGGCACATCGATCATATGCGTTCTTTTCCCATGCGACAGTAAAAAGTTTTGCCTTCAGCCATTGGATCAGTAGAACCTTTTAGCACCAGGTTCTTCTTTCAGTGAGTCCATGACATGTGGGTTCGGGTGTGCGTAGGGCCACCGAGAGGAAGAAGAAAATGCGCCTCGTCATGGTCGCCTTTGTCTCCCCTGATTTACCGCGCACGCACGATGGTTGCAACTGTGCACGGCGTCAGCGGACGCTTTTGCACTGTGGGCGCTGTCAGCACATGCTTTACATGTTTCACCAAACATTTAACTCGTCTGCTGCTGCTGGTGGTACCCAGGCCATCGTGGGGTATATCTGGCAGTGGGTTGGGTGTGCTTTTTTTGCGGTGCGAAGCAGGATTTTGCGCTCTGCCCACGCCGCATGGCACGACGTGGTGGGCCTCACGCGTGGACTTCGTTGGCCAGAAGAGAAGAGCCGTTGAGGTATGTATACTCTTTCACTGCGTGTGGGCCAAAAAGATATCGGGCCCACATGGCGGTGGCAGGGGTACTTTTGGTGGCAGGTGAGGCCTCAGTGTGTTCGATGCGGACCCATCTCTGAGCCCAGCTCTCTTTTTAGTCCTCGTCTCTCGATTTGTTGGACGCTGCCCCATTCCCCTTTCTCTCCCCTGCTCGTCTCGCGTCGCCGTATCTGCCTTCTGCGCGCCTCCCCTGACGAATTCCTCAAACTGTGTGGCACAGATGGAGTTGGCTCTTGCTGCTGTGTACGGTTGAGGTCGGTTCCTCGTCTGTCGTCCTGCTCGTCGATGTGTTGCCGATCTCTTCAGGCTTTCTTCGATTGCGTTGTTTCTAATTAGCTTCTTCTGTTTTGCATGCAGCTTTCCCTTGCCTCGTCGTCGTGCTCGCAGTGGAAAACGAGGAGGAAGACCAACCGACGCAGTCTCGTGAGTCCCCATTCTTCCATTGGTGATTTCTGGGTCGTGCGCATTGGGTGTTCAATGAAATGCTTCCCCTCTAACTTATTGTGGTTTCTTTGCTTGTTTCTTCTTAGGTTGCTCTGTGTGCGCGCCAGCTGCTTCTTTCGCCTTCTAAGTAAAGGTTAGTGTTCGCGTTTGCTGTGTGTTCGACCAAATGCTTTTCCAAATCCAAATGTGTTCCCTGTAATTTAGTCTCTGTTCTTTGTTTCTTTTCTCGCAGCCTGCTCTGTTCGTGCGTGCCTGCTGCCTCTTTTGCTCTCCAAGCAAAGGTTTGTCTCCTCTTCTCTCCTCTCAGCTGTGCGTGTAGATTTGCTTATGTCTGCGTTCCTTTGGTTTGTACGGTGGCTTATGCCATGATGTGAGTCTATACGTAAAAAGGCCTCTTTCAACTGCTATTCTTCTGTCTTACCATTTACTACCGTGGCTTACTTTGTTCCTACGGGTTATCATGTTACCAGCAGCCTTGTGCCATGATGTGAGTCTATATGTTGTCGCTTTCCCTGTGACCTTCTTCTGTTGTTCGTCATGGTTGGCCCTCGTGTTGTTTGTCCGAGGCCAGCTAGGGTGGTTCGGCCTCCTGCTGGTCCTCCCAGAGCTGCTAGGCGCCGTCACAGAGCCCCTTTGGTGCACATGCCCGCAGGATTTATTTTTGCTGGCCTCCCAAAAAGAAAATGTATGGGCTTCTCTGTTTTTGTTACGATGGTTCTATGTTCCTTCCGTTTGAATTTTGTGATGTCTTTGGGTGTATGTTGTGCCTGTTGCTCCTATAGGGGATGGTTTTTTCCCTCTTGTTAGTCGTGAGGTTGCTACTAAAAATCGAAAGAGGCGAAAGGTCATACACGATAGGCTGCTTGGCTGTATTCCAGGTGCTTGTCTTCTTTTTACCTTACTGCTTGTTTAGGTCAACTCCTTCTGTTGCTTAGCCACTGTGTGTGAGGTTCTGTGCGGGCACATTTGTACAGATGCTCCTTTTACTTCCCCCTTAGAGCCTTCATGGACAGGGTTTACTGTGGAGGAGGCTGAGCTTTTAAAAGGTAATGTGTGTGATGTGTTTCCTCATGTTCCCCGTGATGGCTTTGATGCTATTGTCATATATTTTGTTCTAAAACCACAAAATCTCCCAGCTGGCCATGCAGAGAGGTCTTTTTATGGAGGACCAGACTATAGGTGTGGGCGATGTAAAGCGAGCTTTTGGTATCAGGAGAGGGTGGAATTAGCCTCTGCGATCACAGAAAGGCGAGTTGTCTACAATAACTGTTGCAAGGGTGGGAAGGTTTTTATTGAGCCTTTCAAGAAGCCTCCTGAATTTCTTCAGGACCTTCTTAAATTTGATGGTCCCCCGCGTAGCAAACTGTTCATTGATAAAATAAGGCAATACAACTGTTTATTTGCTTTTACTTCCATGGGAGCGACTATAGATCTTTCGGTGAATAATGGTTGTGGCCCAAATGTTTTTAAAATATCTGGAAGTGTTTGTCATCGGATGGGATCACTTTTACCTCAGCCGGGACAGACTCCTAAATTTGCGGAGCTCTATGTATATCATGGAGGGGATGAGGTTCAGAATAGAATTAACGCTTTAAGTAAAGATGATAAAACTGAGGGAGGTCTAGATAGGTTAATTGTTAAGGGCCTTGAAGACATGGTTAATACCTATAATTCTCTTGTCAAGAAATTTCGCATGGCTAAGCAAGTTTTACAAGAAAATGAGTTTGCTGATGTTTCTATTCGTATAGTTGCGCCTGGTGAATCAGATGGGCCTCAGTTCAATCTTCCTTCTACAGATGAACTTGCATGCTTGGTAGTTGGTGAACTAACTTTGGAAACTCCTAGGCGTGATATAATAGTACGTGGCAGGGGTACTGATTTGCAGCGGGTTTCATCTCTACATCCTGCTTACATGTCTTTACAATATCCTCTGTTGTTTCCATATGGCCAGCGTGGCTTTCAGTTGGGTGTTAAGTACATTCAGGTAGATGGTTCAGACAGGATAAAAAGGAAAAACTTGACGATGCAAGAATTTTACTGCTTTTGTTCACACTATAAGGAAGGCCAGAATAACCCCTATTTATCATATGGTCTATTGTCTGATCAGGCTATTGTAGATTCCCGAGTGTGTATAGATGAGTCTAGACTGCATTTTATTCTTCTAAGTAACGATTATTTAAGATCAGAGAGTTTGCAAGGCCTTGTAGATGCTGTTGGGGCGGGTCGCATGGATGGAAGCTCTGTTGGTAAAATAAACATACTTCCTTCATCATATACTGGTGGCCGCCGTTATATGATTGAAAATTTTCAGGATGCGGTAGCTATCTCTCGTGTGCATGATTGCCCTGATATTTTTACCACTTTCACGTGTAATCCTAAGTGGACTGAAATTGCGGAGGCACTTTTGCCTGAGCCTGGCCAAAGGCCACATAACAGAGCTGATGTTACTGTTAGAGTCTATCACATGAAACTTGTTGAGTACCTCCATGATATTAGGTCTGGAGCAGCATTTGGCAAGGTTACTGCGGGTAATTTAGCCTCCTGTCCCTTTGGTCTTTGTTCCATCGGTTGTCATTTCTCTGTTTGCCTTATGTTTTAATTGAATCTTTTGTTTCCAGTGTTGCATACCGTAGAGTTCCAAAAAAGAGGGTTGCCTCATGCGCATATACTTGTTTGGCAAGACAAAGAGGAGCGAGCTGAGGTAAGCCCTGCTTTGATTGATTCGTTCGTCTGTGCGGAGATTCCAGATCCTGTGGCAGATCCTCTTGGGTATGCCCTCGTTTCTGAATTCATGATGCATGGACCATGTGGGGCAGACAACCCTAAATGCCCTTGCATGAAAGATGGGGTGTGCTCAAAAAAATATCCTAAGCCATTTTAGGATGAAACATCCATTGATGAGTCTGGTTTTCCAATCTATAGGCGTAGAGACAACAGTCGTTTTATCATGAAAAATAAGGTCAGGCTTGATAATAGGCATGTTGTTCCTTATAACATGGCATTGCTTAAAAAATATCAGGCTCATCTAAATGTTGAATGGTGTAACAAAACGCATGTCATCAAGTATCTCTATAAGTATGTTACTAAAGGACCTGATTATTCAAAGACTCTATTTGAAAGGATACAAAATACCGGTGATCCAGATGATGGCATTGATGAGATCCAGGAGTATCGAGAATGTCGATATGTATGCTCTCATGATTCCTTTTGGAGATGTTATGGGTATGATATACATAGCAAACTACCTTCTGTAGAAAGACTTGTTGTTCACTTGTTAGGAAAGCATGTGGTGCGTTTTTGTGCAAAAACCAATCTTCCCGCGCTTATTAATAATGACCTGCTGAAAAGAACTATGTTGACTGAGTGGTTTGTTGCTAACGCTAGATATAAATCTGCCCGTTCTTTGACATATTGTGACTTCCCCACAAAATGGAATTGGGTAGTAGACAAGAAAATATGGGTTAAAAGAAAAAGGAAAGACAAAATTGGCAGAATATATTACGTACATCCTTCGACTGTTGAACTTTACTATCTTAGAATGTTGTTAATGCTTGTGAAAGGTGCAAAAAGCTATGCTGATATTAGGACTTACAACGGTTTTTTGAACGACACGTTTAAAGATGCATGTGCTGCCAGGGGACTTCTGGGCGAGGACACCGAGTGGTACTGTGCTTTTGACGAGGCATTGAAATGGGGTATGGGCAATCAGTTGCGTCAGTTGTTTGTTACCATGATTATTTTCTGCGGAGTCCTAGATGAAAACTGCTTTTTCGAAAAATATTGGACTTTTTTGGCCGAAGACATTCAGTATAGAATACGCTGTTCTCTTCATGATGATTCCTATGTTGTTCCTACCGATGAATTGAAAAACATGCTTCTAGATGAGTTATCTGTTTTGTTTTCTAGGAATGGCTGTAATATTTTAGATCATGCTTTGCCTTTGAAGTCTGTCTATGCTGCTGGTTCACATATTAATAACATGATTAGTGATGAACTTGCTCAGGACTGTGAAACACTCATTCAAACCGCTGAGGCTATGCAGGAAAAACTTAACGTTGATCAAAGAATTGCTTTTGAAACTATTGTTGCGCGGGTCAGGGATAATAAGCCTGGGTTTTTTTTTTTGTCGGGGCACGGTGGTACTTGAAAAACGTTTCTTTGGAATGCTTTGGTTGCATACCTTAGGGGATACAAAAGAATAGTTTTAACTGTTGCGTCCTCAGGTGTTGCATCACTTCTATTGCCTGGTGGTAGGACAGCTCATTCTAGATTTAAAATTCCTATTGACCTTGATGATAATGGGGTGTGTGACATTCGGAGATGTACGATGCTTTCTGCTTTAATTGAGTTAGCGTGCTTTGATGACACATAGGAGATGCTTTGAGGCGCTGGACCGAAGTCTAAGAGATGTTCTGTCTGAGAATGATTCTAAGCTTGCTGATGTACCATTTGGAGGTAAAGTAGTTGTCTTGGGTGGTGATCTTAGGCAAATTTTGCCGGTCATTCAGGGCGGGACACATTCACAGGTTATAAATGCTGCTGTTACTAATTCTCCTCTATGGCATCATGTCACAGTTCTTCATCTTAATTTTAACATGCGTCTGGCTGTTAAAAGTACGGATCCCAATGTGCAGGATGAAGCAGCATCTTTTGCTCAATGGGTTCTAGACATTGGTAATGGCAGTGTTCCTGCTGTTGCACGGCAAGGAGAGACTGAACCAACCTGGATCACCATCCCTGATGAGCATTTAGTACATACCGATGGTGATAAGATTCCTGCCATTGTTGACTCTGTCTATATAGATTTCTTAAACAGGTTCTCTGATCCTAACTATCTGAAAGAAAGAGCTATCTTAACACCCACTAATGAAATTGCCGAGGATGTCAATAAGCATGTTCTTTCTATGGTGCCTGGTGAGGAAAAAGAGTATTTAAGTTGCGACTCAACAGGGAATTCTGCTGATGGAATACGTAACATAGATATCTTCTATCCTGTTGAGGTTTTAAATAATATAAAAGTTAACAACTTCCCTTATCATAAGTTAGTGCTTAAAAGGGGTGTTCCCATTATGCTTCTTAGAAATATAAGCCAAACAACCGGTTTATGTAATGGAACACGTCTTGTTATTACTAGGCTTGCTGAAAAAGTCATTGAGGCCATTGTAATGACTGGTTCTATTATTGGTGATGTTGTCTATATACCAAGGATATGCCTAACAGTTAGGGATCCCAAGTGGCCATTCACTTTACATCGCCGGCAGTTCCCTATTAGAATATGTTATGCTATGACTATTAATAAGAGCCAAGGGCAGACTCTTGCAGCTGTTGGTTTGTATCTCAAAACTCCTGTATTTACTCATGGTCAGTTCTATGTGGCAGTGTCTCGTGTGACTTCTAGGAAAGCTCTCCGAATATTAATAGAGAACGAGGATGGTACCTGTGGCTCTGAAACTAGAAACATTGTGTTCTCTGAAATTTTTCAGTCCCTTGTCCATGCATGATCTTAGTTCATATTGAAATATGTAATTACTTTTGGTCCTGGTTCTGATTTAGCACAATTTTGAGGTTGCTGTTTTGCTTTCGTAGGCCATAGTTGACTGCAGACTTTTGGGTACATGCTTACTTTTGTCATAACCTAGCTTACAATAGCCTTTTGAATTACTGGTCTCTTCGTGATTCTCTCATGGAGCATTGGCTTTGGTAATTTTGTCAACAGATAGCTGCGTATGTTTTCACCAGGTCTTATGCTTTTGCTCTTTTGGCACTCTTTGTTTCGGGTTCTGTTCTTGTAGAAATAAAAGGTGATTCCAATGAGATTTTGTTCCCTTCATGTCTGAACTCCTTCAACTCTGTTTAATTTGTAGTTTGTTTTCTTGTATTGTTCTTGCTAACTTCTTCAGGGTTTAACTATCCTTATTATTTTGCTTCAGATGGCGCATAGCCTGCTCTCTCAGATCCATGACGGTAGTAACCAGTGGACAGTGTGTGCGCTTGTTTCACGCCTGTGGCACTACCGTGGAGGAACTGATGTTGGCCCTATTGCACATACTGACCTGGTTCTCCTTGACACAGAGGTCAGTGCTACCTCTGGATTCTTAGTTCCTTCCTTCCTGCTGTTCTACCTATAAAACTTATATGCTTTTTTTTCCAGGGAAACCATATGTATGCTCAGCTCCCTCCAGCTACCTCGGACCGCTTAAAGGATGTGCTGCAGGAAGGGAAGGTTTATGTTATAAGGAAATTCCTCTGCAATCCATCAAGGCCATCCTTCAGGGCCGTAGAGAGCCCTTTCATGATTCAGTTCACAAGGTATACCACACTTGAAGAGAGGCCTGGCTTGGAAGTTAACTACCCATTCTGCACCTACAGCCTAACTGCATTTGCAGACATCCCAGATCCCAGTGGACCTCCCGCACATTTCATTGGTCAGTTCTGTTCGACTTTATACTGCACGTTTGGCTGCTCCTGTTTAGCTACTCTATTTAGGTACTGATTTCCAGTTTTTCCACTCTGCAGATGTCATTGGAAAGATCAGCCAGGTTTCTGATGTCACAACTCTTCAGTCCATGTACCAGACAGTGCCTTCTAAGACGCGGACAATCATACTGACAGACCTCACGTAAGCTTCGATGCCTGCTACTTATTTTTGCTCCTCTGTGTCAACGAGAACGTTGGCAAACCCATTACTAATGCATTATGCGGCTGTCTATTCTCTTGCATGTCACTGCATAGGGGCGCCGAGATGAGACTCGTTCTGTGGGGTGACCGTGCGGTTGAGTTTGATGCTGACACGGTTCGTGCCATGGGTGAAAAAGAACCAGTCATTGGTATTTTTGTGGGGACATTGCCTAAGACAGCACGTGGTAAGCATTATGATTTTCATCATTTCTTTACAGTGGCATGTTTTCAGTGCCATACCTTCCCTGTCAGTCTTTGTGCATAATGGCCATTCCTCTGCAACCTACCTACTTAGAGTCCATCTACTTTGGTGCTACATGTTGCTGAAACTTACATGATACCTTCTTTGCCCTTGTACAAAAAAACCTTTCCATTGGTGCTTGCGTACTCATACTTTACCCCTTTTGCTATTGTGTTACTATACTGTAGGTGCTAAAATACTAAGCGATAGCTCTGCTTGTCGCTGGTACATTGATGAGGACATACCTGATATTAATTCGTTCCGTGCAAGGTCTGTTGTCCCAAATTACTTTATTCCTGTTGCTATTAAGTTTCCTTTCCATTTGTTTTGTCTTACATTTGCTCTTTCCTAGCTGCAGCCTTGGAGATCAGTTTACTCCCATAGCAGCCTACACCCCCACAGGCCCCAATGCCCCTATAGCCCGTGTCTATGAGGATCCTGTTGAGCTGTCAATGGAACTGCTCAACAAGGTTGACCCTTTTGTTGATATGGTGAGTCCACAAGGTTGACTGTTTTTTGACCTGTTAATAAAATTATATGCTAGCCTCACCATAATAGCTTTTTGGGAGGGAATTCTCAGTATACTAAAGTTGGCTTTAATTCAATTTACAGGAAAAGAGGTTTCTTTGCAGTGTTACTGTTAACAGGCTTGCCCCTGATAACCGCTGGTGGTTTGCCTCCTGTTCCAGTTGTCGCAAGTCTGCTAAGTATGATGGCTATCAGTACCAATGCTCAGGGCTGAATTGCTCGTGTGTTAAAGCTACACTAACGTGAGTACTTTACCAAGTTTTTTTTTACATGAGTACTTTACCAAGTTGATGTTCAGTTTTCCTGGTACACGCCAGCTGGTGGTTGTTTCTTCTTGCTTGATACTTGTTACATGTCTAATTCTTATTTCATTTTTCCCAGGTACTGTCTTTCTGTCTTCGCATCTGATGACACGGGTGAGGCTGAATTTGTGCTCTTTGACAAGGTCGCGGCAGTGGCTGTGGGTAAACAGGTTATGACCTTGCTGCGCCAACGGTACCCAGGTCGTTCCTCTGCGGAGGACATAGCCCAGATTGCTAGGCATGATACAACTATTCCACTGGAGATTAATGCTCTTATTGGACAGAAGTTCAAACTTTTAGTCTGCATTTCCAAAAAGTGCCAGACTAGCAATAGCGAAGACTTGTCCTTCCAAGTCTGTAAGATTGAAGAGACATACAAGCCTGAGTTACCGCCACTTGCTTTTCCTGCTGCCTTGGGGTCTATAAGCGCTTCATCATCTGCTAGCAGCTTCGGCACAAAGCTCCCACCCCTAGGTTCACCTAGGTCAGCTATGCAACACACGCCTTCGCCGCTTGGCCATGCTGGATATGGTTCACCTATGTGCCAGGTACTTTCGGTGCAGCTGTCTAATATATGTTATGTGCTTTCAAATGATTTGTTTTCAGCTCTATAAATACTAACATTTCTGTACTAAAAAACAGGCACCCGCTTCAACTGCTGCTAACCTAGGGCCTGCTACTCCAGCTAAAGGGTACTGTCTGTATGCTTCCTCTTGCTTCCTCTAAACTCTGCTTACCTTTTTCTTTATACTCATGCTTAATTTTGTAATCCTATGATAGCTCAACTGCCCCTAAGCGTGGCGCTAAGCGTTCTTTGTTCACAAGCCCTTCCAAAGTGCAAGAAAAGGCTGGCACAAAGAATGCTCTTCCAGCTGAAGAAGCCGCAGAGGTTGAGTTTCCTTTCCTGTGGTTATATCAAAGCTCACACACTTGTATTGTTTCTGTTTTAAGTTCTTCATGTGGCCAGATTGTTCAGCCTTTCGTGGAAGCTGTGGCAGATGATATCGAAATTGCTGTTGAGAACAAAGATGATGGAGTCCAGCTTCCCAAAACTAAGAGGTATTTGCTTGTCCCCTTGTATTGTTAGGTTTCGATGCTTTGGTTACGAGCTAAAGATATTGCTTGGTTCCATGCCTGCTATCATCAGCATGTTGGTTCTTATATTTCTGTGGAACCCAATTGGTACAAAAATGCTAATTGTATGTTTGCCTTGGTCAACATTATATAACTGCAGAGATACTAACTGTTTCTCCTGCTGCCATCTTAGGACTAGCACTAATTCCAAGGGAGGCGGATCGACCAAGAAACCAAAGGCGCAGTGACTGGTCTGCTAGGTCTGCAGACACTTTTGGATAGGGTATAGCTTTATTTTCACAGCTGTTTACTGCTCTTTTGTATATGTAGTTTGCAGTATTTGCATTTGTATGGGCAAGTGATAGATTCCTGTTTGCTTCTCTTCCTGGCCAGTGTACTGACAGTTCTTTTTCTTATATCTATTTACCAGATCCTCAGGTATAGAACCCTATCTATGGACCTGGTTCTTCTTGCAAGCTTGATTTCGCATGGACCAGCTCTACATGTACTTACTATTTTAGTACTGCTCGCTGCATCGACATCTGCTGCTACTCGGCTTTCTTCCTTTCTGCATTGTCCACCTTGATGCAAAACGGTGTCCCTATGGATTCTGTGTTATGCTGTTTGCCAGACTTCATGCTTTTACTGTCATGCCTCTAGACTGCTGGTAGATTGTGTTCTCTGCTGCAGTTCTGGCTGGATGTGGTAGCAATTGAGATGGCTATGTTAAGGTTATTTTGTAAAACGTACGCTGGTCTAGAGGCACGCTTTTGTAAACTCTATGATTCAGTATGCCCAGGCTATGTGCTAGACTATGTCTGCTTGTATGCAGAGCGCGACGTATGCCCAGTTTGAACTTTATATGTTTTTAAGTATTGCCCATGTGTGTTTGTTTACGTCAAGTTTTTCAGTCATATGCTTGAATCGAATGTTATATCTACTCTATACGTTCTGGTTTATATTGTCTTGCATTATCAGATTAATCAGAAGGCAGCAAAGTAGTATATTTTTTCTGTCGATGAGCATCTGTTGTCCATGAAATATGGTCAGATTGTTATTAAAACAGTCTAAATTGGCAGACATTAATACTTTCAGTTCCAGGTTGTAGCCTTTGTTCTGTCCCCGGATTGTTATTAGTACAGTTCCAAATTGGTGGGCGACGATGGTGCTGGGGAAACGTGGTGGACGGTGTGCCCTTGCTCCGTCCCCGGCGCGGCGAGTACGCGCACGACTCCGAGTTGGCTCTCGAGGTGGAGACCGACGACAGTTCGATTTCACGCTCATATCGGCCATGGAACGCGGAACTGTGGCTGGCCCCGTGGATCATCCAGGATGGAAGAGTGTTCTGAGCCGTGGATCCCCTCACACACAAGTGAGTCTCATCTCTCTTCTCAATTTAGATTTTAAATTTTGGCCTGATGTCGCCGTTGCCAAACTAGGCCATGGCTACATAGCATTTTTATGTGACCAAACCGAGCAGGCGTAGATATGTGTTTCCCGGCGCTGCAAATTGTCATTTTTTCTTTGCTTTTAAAATGGAAAAAAAATAGTGCTTACCTTGATCCGCCCGTAATTCCGTCAGGCCCATCTCCCCTACCCCGACCCAGCTCTGTGAAATTCGTAAGGCCCATTCTATGGTCACAGCTAGGGCAACGTGTCTGCATCTCCTGCTTTTATACCTTTCTTACATCGGAAGGAGGCAGTCGCTCTGTTCTTTACAGCCGACAGGGTTACCTTCTCTTATTCTTTGTCTTCCAGGTGTGTGGACCTCGTCTTCGCAAGATCCAGGTAAGCACTTTTAAACTGCTTTGATTGGCATATATGCCTCACTTTCCTTGCTAAGAGGTAGGCATTTGGACCTGCAACTTACATAAATTAAGCATGTGATTTCCACGAAAAGAGGCTCAGATCTACTTTTGCTGTTCATTATTTTACCTTTTTTGTGTGCAGATGGAGTGCATTCCAATTTCAGCCCTACGTATTGGTAATCATGACCAACGCATACGTGTGAGGGCATCCAGGGTATGTCACTATCGTGGTGGCCTTGAAGATGGCGAGGTCAAAGAAATCCGTATGGTTCTTATAGATGAGGAGGTCAGAAACTATGCCTTGCCCATTACCTGTTGCACTGTACTATCCCATGTATCAATCTCCGTATTTAGGTTTTCTTGTAGCCATGGCAGTTTCTATTTCCTTGCACTGCTTTTATTGGCCATTTTTATATTACTGTCAGCCATTTATGCCCTTCAGAAAAATGGTGTTGCCCTCTTGTGCTTCCTATCTGCCTGCAAGGCTTTCCGAAGCCACCCGTTAACAAAACATAGTTTCCGATTTCGTATATGTTTATTGGCCACACAGAAAATACAGCAAATTGATTACCTTTTAGCTACAGCTTCCCTATCGAGCTGTACTCGCTTCTAACCTGGTTTGTCACAGGGTCATTCTATTTATGCTGTTGTCCCAACCGACCTTGTTGCACAAAATATGAATGCTTTGCACGAAACAGCTGTGTACGAACTTGTTTCCTTCAAGGTATCTGCCCAGCCGACATTCGTCAACCCAATTAAAAACCCACTGGTTCTTCGGTTCACGCAGCACACAGCTATACAGTTGGTGCTGCGTCCAGACGACATGTTTCCAGAATGGACATATAGGCTAACGTCGATTACAGATTTGCTTGGGGCAAACGAAATTCCTACGCGGTTTGTAGGTGCGTAAGTCCATTTGGTTTTTACATTCTCTTCAGAATACTATTTCATCACCATATTACCATATAGTTACCTGAAATGTGGCAACAGATGTTATTGGAGTTATCCGTGGTATCTCTGATGTTGCCACTTTAAACATGCCTGGAAGAGATGTGGTTGCTAGCAGACGTCATATAGTTCTCGGTGACGGCAGGTGCCATTCTTTTATTCGCAGCCTTTGGTGTACCTTTTGTTTTGATTCCGTTTTAACCATTTACTTTGTTTCACATTATTATGTTTTACCTTCGTAGTGGCAATGCAATCAAGATCACTCTATGGGGCGAGGCTGCTTTTCGGTTCAATGGGCATGCCGTACGGTTTCGTGGTCAGGAAGAATCGGTTGTTGCCATTTTTGTTGGTGCCACTATTTATACATGCGAAGGCATGTGTTCTCGCACCAGTTCTCTCTTTTTAGGCCTTTTTGGCTTTCTCTGTAAATGATTGGTCTTTAAATTCTACATCTAAAGTGCATGTTCTCTAAATGTAGGTTCCAAAGAGCTGGCAGGTGCAACTGCGTGTAGATGGTACATCAATGAAGATATAGAAGACATTAATATACTACGCGCCAGGTGCAAAGACATATAAAATGTTCTAATTTATAATATCTCGCGTGTTGTCGAACCTCGGGACTATCGGGCTCAAACACCGAGTGTCACTCTACGCCGATGATGTCGTGGTTTTCGCCAGGCCGGGGGAAGATGAGCTTGTAGCAGTACGTGGGATCTTGGACTGTTTCGGCGAGGCATCCGGACTCAAGGTGAACTTTGCTAAGAGTGCCGTGGCCCCGATACAATGCCCCGAGACGGCAGTGGAGCTTGCCAGGAGCACCTTCTCGTGCCAGGTGATGACACTGCCTTGCACGTACCTCGGTCTCCCGCTGTCCTTGCGCAAGCTTCGCAAGTCTGACCTCCAGCCCGTCCTTGACAAGCTCGCCAACAAGCTGTCACTATGGAGAGCTAGATTGATGACGAGGGAGGGACGCGCGGTCTATGTACATGCCGTGATGACGGCGTCCATCATTTACCACCTCATGGCCCTTGACCTCGAGCCGTGGTTCCTGCAAGCGGTGGACAAATTGCGCCGCGGTTTCCTCTGGGCCAAATCCGGCGAGGCCCATGGAGGATGCTGCGCTGTCGCCTGGGACCGCGTCTATCAGCCCAAGTATTTGGGAGGACTAGGCTTCCACAATCTGCGCTTCCTGAACACGGCGCTGCGCACGCGGTGGCTGTGGTTGCAGAAGACGGATGCCACAAAACCCTGGAACGGTCTCGACCTGGCGATCAGTGGTGCGTCTCACCACCTCTTCAACGCGTCGGTGGCGATCACCGTTGGAGCAGGCACATCCCTCCTCTTCTGGGAGGACGCCTGGATCGGGGGCCTAACGGCGGGCACCATCGCGCCGACGCTGATGAAGCACGTCAGGCCAGGGATTCGGCGAGTGCGCACGGTGACCGATGGTACGCAGGCCAACGCTTGGGCGCGTGATATTTCTAGAGAGCTAACGGTGGAAGCGCTCCGGGATTACCTCAGGCTGTGGGGAGCGGTTCAGGACGTACCACGGCTGGCCCGAGAGGACGCCGATTCCTTCCGATGGAAGTGGACCGCTAACGGTTCTTATTCCTCGAAATCGGCTTACCTGACGTTGTTCCACGGAACTACGGCGCTGCCAGGTGCGACTCATGTGTGGAACTCGTTCGCCCCGCTCAAGTACAAGATGCACGCTTGGCTTGCGTTGCGTCGGAGGTGTTGGACTGCGGATCGCCGGCGGAGGCGGGGCATGCCGACGCACATCATGTGCCCGTTGTGTGGCTCGAGGGAGGAAACCCTTGACCACATCACTCTGCAGTGCCCATTCGCTCTTGCGATCTGGACCGGGGCAGTCACAACTCTAAATTTACCTAACATCGTGCCCTCGGAGCGCGCCGAGATTGGGGAGTGGTGGCCTGCCGCGACGGCTAGGTTCGCGGCTAAGGAGAGGAAGACCGCCAACTCCTTCATCATGCTCGTCATGCGCACGCTTTGGCTTGAGAGGAATGCGCGCGTTTTCGAACGCTCGCCGACCACGGCACAAAGCACGCTTCGTTTGATGCTCGAGGAGTGGAACACTTGGTTGCGGTGTAGGCGTGGGTCTCAAAGAGATACCGGTTAGCGGCGCGTGTGTCGGTGGTGGGCGCCCAAAGCGGCGCCGCCAGTGGAGTGTGTTTTTCCCCTCTCACTTTGGCTTTGTATTCGGCCATCGGCCTCTCTCGTTCACTTAATATAATGACGCGCAGATCTCCTGCGGGTTCTCAAAAAAAAAAAAAAAATCTTGGGGTGATCCTACCCCTCTACTTACCTTTCTTTGCAAACATCTAGAATAATAAAGTTTATACTGATTTGTGTGGATCATGTTCATGCACTTGACTTCTCTTGCAAACAGCCTTCAGTCTTCCTTCCAACCGATTGAACACTTGCCTGCGCCTCGCCAAATGACCTTGAGGCCACTGGTGAATGCTACCTATCCAACAAGACCTCTCTCTGTACTGCTCAACCTCGACCTTTTCCATAACCAGGTCTGTACCACTGTCTTTTTAATATTACCACTGCCACATAAACTCAGTGTTTCTGTTAAAACTAGCGCTGCTTATACTCCTACGTGCTACATGAGGTTTGCTCCAGTACAACCCCCCCCCCCCCCCCTAAACTCAATCAAGCCCATATTCAAAACCCGGTATACCTACGTATAGGCATGTGGATCGAGGGTATACCCACGTATAAGCATCCGATACTATTCAAACTGTATCACATATGTTCGTCCTTCCCCGATCCATCTCATTTACGTGTGGCCAACCGCACGATCACTGCCATTGTTGGACCTCGCGACCGACGCCGGACGGCCTTGCCCCTAACACCGGACAGTCCCGCTTCCTATTTCTGGTCAGGCCGGACAAGTCGCCGAACAACTTGCCGGACAGTCTTGCTCCCTCGCATGTTTGTTACCAATAGCTGGACATATACCTGACATGTCGCCGGACCAAAAATAAAGAGCCGGACAGTCCGGTGTCAGGGGCAAGACTGTCCGGCGGCGGTCACGAGGTCCGACGATGGCAGTGATCGTGCGGTTGGCCGGGACGGCGATGATCGGCGCCGACACATAAATGAGATGGATCGGGGAAGGACGAACGTATGGGATAGAGTTTGAAGAGTATTGAATGCCTATACGTGGGTATACCCTCGATCCACATGCCTATACATAGGTATACCAGGTTTTAGATATGGGCTTGGACATGGGCTTTGTTGAGTTTGGGGGGGGGGGGGGGGGGGGGTTGTACTGGAGCAAACCTCCGTGCTACATGATGGTATATTTCAGGTGCATTGTTAGAATTTGGAGACTCACGCCTGGACAACGATGGTGGTTTGCTTCCTGCACACGGTGCGGCCGTGCAGCCACACCTGCTGATCCTTCATCCACGCAAGCTCACAGATACGTATGTTCAGACGCTGATTGCCCGTGCACGAATGCAACACTACAGTAAGCTCTGCGTAATTCCTTTTGTCTCCCGTGCTCTATGCTATGTATGGTCTTGCCGCAACAGTACGTTAATGCTAAGTTTTTCTTCCCAAACTAGGTACCGTTTACACCTCCTCGGTTCAGATGGGACGGGGGAGGCTGAATTTACTCTAGCAGGACAAGTTGCTCAAGCCATCGTTGGCATTTCACCTCGCAACCTTATATTAAATAATTATCCAGGCATCCAGCCGGTTACAAATCTTGCTGTTGCAGCGGCCCAAATTATGCACACCCCCCACCTCAGCTGGCCGCGGTTGTATCCTGTAGATACAAGTTCGTTGTTCATTTCACAGCCAACAGTTTCCAAGGAAGGTGGGCATCATTCCCTGTTCATGCTGTGGAAGCACTGGTTGCTGACTTAGTGCCTACTGTCTACACATTCTGATCCAATTGGTCACTGAACTAACGTTTTAAAGAAGTGTTGCTTGTAGTATGTAATTCGTAGTGTTGTACAGCTATGTTATGTAACAGGTATTCTGCTTGTAATGCTTCTCTAGAAGATCTGTAATCTTATTTAGTATTTGCACTCTTATTAGGTACTTCTCAATGTAATGTTAACTCTAAACGTATTGCTCTCTTCGGTCTCTATAATGTTACTATACGTCTCATCTTGGTATGTATGTATGATCCAGGAGTACCGGCTGGGTGCCTACTGCCGCCGCCAGCAGCACATGCCATGAACTCCGATCTAGGAACAAGACGAAGCTAGGGTTACGATCTGGAGGTGTCGATTTGGGAACAGCTGAGCAATGTGCGACATGGATAACAGCACTGGCACTTTTGGGATATGGCACTTGAACTGTTGGCCCGTTTACACCGAAGGCCATATCTTATTCTATATACCCTTCATTTGACTCTGCATTATTTACGCTTCTCTGTTTTTTTGATAAAGAGTATATATTATTTGTGTATGCTTCTCTGTTATTAGCTATAGGTGAAGGTCACCGTTCAAGAAAATTACAACCAGCATGCTAAACTAATATAAATTAATGTATGATATAAATCATCATATCATATCTGATTAGTCCCTGCATACAATATACGATGATAACAACCAGAACATATTTTGAATCTATGGGTGGCATGTGTCCCTTTTGAAAATATTACAAAAACAAAAATTACAGCGGTAGTCGCAAAAGGTTTTGATTCCGCCGGTTGCGCCGGTGGCGCAACGGGTCATCTAGTTTATGTAAACATTGCTCAAATTGGCATACTCACTTTCTCGTGTATTGACGTGTGTGTTTCTTACTTAGTTGAAGGATGCGCTAAGGTTGTTTCAAGAAGATAACAATGATTAATATTTCAACATGCATGACACATTGCTTTAGAAGGATCGAAAGTTCCCCCAAATGGAAATCAACTAGAGGACTCTCTATAAGAAGGGCGGAAGCATCATTGATGTTGATGGTCCAACACCCTCCTCGATGACCTGACAGGGGACTCCCAACCGGAATAAGAAGGAAAATCTTGCAAGGAATGCGGCGGCATCATTGGAGGTGGTGCAAGCATCGATGCTATATGAAAAGTCATATTGGAGACGCAAACCAAGAAGATTGAGATCAAGAGGGAGAAGTTCGAAGCTGCCAAAATGGAAGCCCAAGCGATCATGATCTAAGCCAACGCCGCAAGAATAAAGACGATATCAAAAGCATCATAATTTGTGCTGAAAAATGAAATATGAATCAAAGATTGTTGCTTAACCATTGGGGGCACAACTAGAGATGCTCTATATATTAGGAGTGGAATGGATTACAATTGTTTGACTTTTTTTGTGTAACATATGTGTTCTCATTCATAAGATAAAATCAAATTACAAGGCACGTACATACCGACCTTACAGAACTGAAAAGATAGGATAAACCTATGCAAAAAAACCAGCGACTATCATCCTTCTTCGACACCACCGAAGCAACCACCAAAGGGATGGAAGACAGATCACCTCATCACCTGAGCTCGACGCGGCTCCATTGCTGATCAGCAGCTTTTCGGATCTCCAAAGTAGTTTGCGAGAGGCAAAGCTATTGCCGTTGAAAGAATTAGACTGAGGCAACATGTCCTCGGACACACGATCGAACTCTAGAACTGACAACCCCGCACGACTACATCGTCGGGGGAGTAAATCATAACTGCCAGCCTCCATCCACAAACCCAGCATCAGCATAGGATACACCATCTTCCATCTGTCATATGCGCAGACAACCGTCTGTGCGTACTCCTGGACAACACATCCTCCATGCTCCACCATGACGTCGGAGCCAACGCCATAGTAATGGGGACAAAGCAGAAGGATGGACACACCTGATGGGATCGCCGCCTCTGCCTCGACGACACCATCCAAGAAACTTAAAGCCGACAATCCGAGGAATCAGCAAATACACGATGTCATCAACTCCGAGACGCCGCCATGAAGGACACCGCTGGTGTGGGAGTGGTGCTGAGGCATATTTATTCGTCCGGGCGCTGCTCCCACCACCCCAACAGCGCCCACGACCTGCAAAATCAAACCCTAACTACAAAGCGGAGAGATCGGATCCCCCCTCCTCGCCACCGCCGGAGCAGGCGGAAGGAGAGAGGACCAGCATGAACGTCGGTGGAGATCAGGCGGAAAGAGGCGTCGCCTCCCTGATCTCCTTTGGCGGCTAGGTCAGGGAGCGAAACAGTGAGCTATTAGTATATACTCCCTACAATTGTTTGACTCCAGCGTCTAACTTAAATACTGTAATTATAAATTCAACTGTTACCATAATCATACACGTATTGGACAGATATTACAACATCTGCTTTCTACCAAACTCAGTGTGCATATCAAGCGGTTAAAACAGATTTAAATAAAGGAGAACCCAACGAACCATCATTGGAATGCTTATAAACCAAATCGAGATCTATTGAAGAAAATGTGGCATTTACTGGAGTATAATCGCTATATACTGTAGAACAGTTAAAATAATATTAAAAGGAAAAAATATAAGCACAAACCTTTTAATGTTGTACCTTTCACTCACACACACACACGCATAGTAGAAGCAAACACATTACTACCTTGCCGAGATATGAACGGAAGCAGGCGATAGCATTCAAAAGCTTGAGTAATTACATCTCGATTTCTTTTGACCGTTAAATTAAATCTCGCTCCTTCGCAATCGCACTGCAGCACCAACAACCCGTCAACCAACTACCCATGACACGTAGGCCCCACTGCCCCTTCCCCACATGTATGTATAGAGTAAATGTGCTAAGAGAATGAACTGATGATTTTATTGATGAATAAGGGGTATTTATACTCCTGGAAGAGGTGCCATGCAATGGCGGTTTACAAGGTTCATGCCTCTTCAAAGGGATGCAGCGTTTGGACAAAATAACTGCCTACTTAGCTTAGGATCTAAGCTAATCTAATTAACTGCCTAATTAGCTGAATAATTAAGCTATTTTATTTCTAACACTCCCCCTTGGACAACGCTATATCTTGAAAACCCCTTGTATAATCTTCAGGATCTTCTTGTATAGTCTTGGAAGTCTTCTTGTGTAGGCTTGAGGATGTCCTTGTAAACAACACTCCTCTTTGTAAATTATATCATCTTGAAAATCATCATCTTTAAAATTTCTCCCCCAAAAACCCCATGGGTAAAATATGAGGAGAAGAGTATTTGATATGTTGTTAAAACTCCTTAAAACCCAGTGGGAAAATAAGGAGAAAATGATACAACATATAGTGATTGTTATCTCCTTAGACAACTCACATGAGAAAAACCTTGAAAAGGGAAAACCTCATTAGTGAGTTTAGAGAATAACATATATGCCTTTGTACTTCCTTCTAAAAACCCCAATGGGGAAAATAGGAAGGATGACATATATCTTGAGTAAATATTGCAAAGAGTGCATTATGACATGCCACCGAAAACTCCTTTAAAACCCAATGGGAAAAATATAAGGAGAAAGCGATATGGCATATCTAAACACTTGTGCATATATATATTGTCTCATTAAAAACCTTTTATGAGAAATCATTAGGAAAAACTCATCAAGGGAAAAAAGAGTACAATATACATGATCTGAAGATCATCAGCGAGTTATAATTAGGGAGTTTACTCCCCCTGAATTGTGCAAACCTCGAAGTTGTCTTATACCAATTCCACGACATAGTTATGGAAAACAGAACTTGGTAATTAAAGACATTGTGAATAAATATGTTAGATTTTCACAATATATGTTTGCAAGAACAATATCCCCACTTTGGGAAATGCTATTTTACTAGCAATTTATTTTGCAATATTGTTCTATATATAACCCACATGCATTTGTGTAATACAAGTGTGATTTATCTTGATAGATATGATATTGATTCCGTTGAATCCTAACCACATGATTTTGAAAGTGGTCAATCATTCTGTGAAGCCATTAAAGTCTATTTGAAGACTTTCTATAACAGGCTCTTCTAACGAATTCAGTCTATGATATGGCTTTATAGGGATCAAATAATTAGCCAATATATGTGTGTCACAATATAATCATACCTTGATGTTCCTGAAGGAATCAATCAAGATATATATATTGAGTGCCTTGAAGATACCGAAGGATATTACTTCACCCAACGTTTGGTTGGATTTTGCACTTTAATAAACTGACAACAAAAGTATTGTCACATATGATGAAGTTTGTGAGTAGGGATGTAGGCGGATGTCTGTGTACACAGCCGAATCTATCCACCTAATCCAATTCTAGTTTTAATCACTGGACCATTTACTCTCACTTAGCTAATATATTTTCACCTGACGGTTGTCCGTCATGTCCGCCGGACCATCCGTCTGCATCGCTATTTGTGAGGTATGGAACAACAGGTCCCAATATCACTTCATCATTGATACCATTAATGAATGGTTTGTACCTTGGTAGGGATAGCATGACCATATGTGTTGATATGGTTTATCCATATTTACTTTCTACCATATTTTATGGATAAGTGAAGACTGATAAATATGTATTCCCGAGGGGATATACTCAAGTTGTGAACCTGATTGGTATTTGGTTTAATCCAAATCTCCGTCATAAGATGATTGCAAGAACCTTTCATGTATTATATATAATTTGATGATAAAGTCATCTACATGTACAAAGGTCATGTATAATCCAATTAGGGATTTTCTTTATGAATAGATGTAAGCAATCATCATTATTTGAGTAATCCTTATGAACAAGGAATTCTCTTGGTCGGTTGTACCGTATAATTTTTCAGACTATCTCTTCAAGTCATAGAGTGACTATTGAAGATTTACACAAATACATGTTGGAATTTTGTTTTGGATTTAAGCCCTGAAGGGACTTTAATATAAGTATCCAAAATGAGTGATCCATATGTGTATGGATCCATCAACTGCACGAATAGTTTATTTGTAACTGCCAATAATAGTAATATCAAAACTTAATCCACATATACCAAGAGGGTATGTTGCATCATAATTGATGTCGGGTCTCTGCGTGAACCCTTGTGCTACAAGCCTCGCTTTTTCACCACCTCATTGTTTTCGTTATTAACGAAAGTTATTGATCTTCCAGATGAAAGATCTTTATGAGGAGTAGGTATTACTAAGGTAGATACCTCTCTTTTATTGAGCGAGTGCTATTCTTATTTAATTGCTTCCTTCTAGTTGAACCAATATACGAGTGCATGAGGCACTCTGCCATGGACTTTGGTTCAGGGCCCTAAAGGTTTTAGCAATTTTAAGAATAAATATATGTCGACAAATGTAGGCTTTTATGTTAAATGATTCTGTTGAATCAATGGATTTGTGGAAATATCATTTACATCATTTAACTCCTCATGATTTTCCATAACAATGGAGTCAACGTGTTTCGATGTCCAACACTTAAAATTGTGTGCACATTTATGTTGGTTTGGATGATGAGCATCCATTTTGTGTTATTCAACTTGAGGTTGAATTACATTTACAGTTTGAGCATAACATTTCCTCTATGTTCGTGGATACATATGAGAATTTAAATCCCATGTGACAAGATTTCTCCCCCTTTTGCTCTCATTTGGGGAGAAGAGTGGTTGAATTAGGTACCTCCACTCATGTTGCATATTGGTTGCATGAATAATATGATGTAGTGACATCTTTATTCTCTGTAAATGAATGTGGCAGATTTGCAACGTGTTGCAAATTTATGACTGAACTTGATGTTTAGATTTTTCAAGTACGTGAATGTAAGGACTAAATGTCTATGACATTTCTAATTTATTTATCGGCATTCATTGTGGTACAATCTCCCCCTAATGCTGAAAATTTCCTTATTGCAAATGCAATCAACACACGGGCTATCAATAACTCCCTTGTTAGGGTCAAGTATTTGACGGATAAATAATTATACTTAGTTATTTCTCACATATATCCCAATTTGATGTGAGAGCCCATGATGTATGTTGGGGTGGTGATATCGGTACATGACCGAATTATCACAGATGGGAAATACTTGTTTGATTTCCACGTACTTAGTGCAAGGGGAAACAGTATGATATGCAGTTATTATGATCTTGATCAGATCTACGCCATGTAAGGACGCATATTTCCAACAAGAGGTTGGTATAATTAAATTTTCTTGATGTGGTCATTTTAATTAGTTACTCTTTTGATAAAGAGTTTAGTTCCACCATTTTGGGTATGTACATGAAGTACTTAATAAAATCATAAATGCTCATTAATATAACATTCACATGGTTTTAATCCATATCTTAGGTTAAATTGTTCTAATTTGATAATTGAGCAATTAGTTTAGTAAGATCATGGATTTGTGGAGAGTAGAGTCCCACATAAGGCCATCTATAGGATGCGCCTATGGATTTACCATGGAGTACTTATATGGCCCATATAATGATTGAATAATCCACCTATATCTTATTGTATATATTAAAGATTTTGAGTGGCTCAATTCTAATTTTAAGATGAGAGAGCCTTAAAAATAGTAATTTCTCATGGCACATGTGGTGCGCATAAAATCTGATGACTTGAGAATTTTGCAACTTTTAAGTTGTGACCAACAAGATTGTTGATAATTTTTCGTATCATCCCAATGATGGGGTGACTAAGGCGATTATGCAAAATGCTAAATTTATCAACATTTGAAAAATTATTTTGTATGCAACAAAATTAGCATGAATTTGGTTCAAACATTTAATTGTCATGTCGAAAGAACATGATATTATTGGACAACATACCACATGTAGTAGTATAATTATAGGCTATGTGACATAATGGGATAGTTATGAGATTAACAAGGTCACCAAAATGTCTTGGGAATTTTCTTCTGAAAGCAAATTATTATCACATATGAGTGCATCTCTTACGGAGCTATACTTATGTTCTCTTTCTGATGAAGATTATAAGTACAATATGCAATAATATTATTTTCTGGTGCTTATCGAAGTGAGTTTCAAAGTTGTCTCATTGAACTCATATTAATTGATGCATATGTGGCATAACCTAACCAATGATATGGGAATTGGAAATGCATATGTGTGATGATTCATACAATAATATATTTTTTATAAACTTGATAGTTATCTTATCCCTTTCAATAGTGCATTTGAAATGCATCTTATCCCATTGTTTCTGTTTGTCATTTTACCTCCACTTTACATTCATTTCTCATGATTTTAAGACCAACGAGATTCTTAGTACTTTGAGTACTAGTACAAATTTCAGGTAATTGTATATCATTATAGGGTGTATTTAATGATTCTTCAGAAGAACATATTATATAGTTTTAACCTGAAATAAAGACAATAATGCCGATGCATTATTATAAAAGTAGGATGTAAAGTACATTAGAGGTTTTGATCAGATCTTTGTAAAAAGTTTCTGATCACAAAATAACAACTTTGAGTAGATTATATAGACAATAGAAAGAGAAAAAGACCCACAACATAGTAAAAGTCCTCAAAAGTGTTTGAGAAACTATTACCATTGCGTTTATGCATCTTATATCTCCTTGATGGAGATTTAGAGGAAAATCGATACTTAATCAATTTTTCTCATGTATGTGAGTTCAACAATTTCCACTACTGGAAATGATAGCCATGTCCGGTATGAGATGATCATACAACTCATTTACTATGTTAGTAAATTTAAATTTAAGAAAAATGCTTCGATTGAGCATATATTAATGGTAAAAGTGATACCATAATGACCATAGAGTAGACATTCAGTGTTGAGACACCAAATGATTTATATCAATAATTTGGACTTTATTCCCAAAGTGATGGGTGATGTTATATTTAGTGCCAAAACATAGATATATATTCCACATTTGTTATTCATGATAATATAATTATCACCATTTGATGTAGAACTTTTAGTAGTTTATGAGAAATATTTATTTATCATGGATTGTCTTGATAGACATTTCAACAATGTCCATTGATTATAGATCTCACATCATACCAATGTAATAGAAGCATGAAATAATCATGCATGAATTGTTTTTACTATGATGGTAAATTTATTTTGGTAAACAACAAGTATGTTCTAGATGAACATTTGGAATTTAAGCTGATGCTTATAAGTCATATATGTGTAGATCTTCAAATTTCAAGTTAACACGTTGTAGATAATCTCCATTTTTTATGGAGTACATCTCTTAGTAGTAGGAAGCATAGTCTGACAGGTATCAATAGACGCCTTATCCTATTACCTTGTGTTATACTTTCTTATCAAATTATTTGGAAGAGCACTTTGTAGGTAATCTTATTATCGTAATGACGGATATGTACGCCTCATAATAATGGATAATCTGCACTTTATGCAGTAGATGCCATCACCTTGTGTTTCACAAATAATATTCGAGATAGTCACATATATTTTTATCTTATATTTTATTAATGAGAAATTTTGCAAGAAAATTAAATTTCAAGTGCAAAATTAAATTATTGTACCAAATAACATGTTATAAAATGCTAGAGGCAAATATATTAATAACATGCCATGACATATTTGTAAATTATCTCATTGTCGATTCTACCTCATATTTTGAGTGAGAATTTTGCAAGAAAAAATGTAAATCACTAAGTTTCATCCAATTCTTGTAATTGGTTATAAAGATAAGGGCCTTTGTAAATCATAAAACCAGGAGGTTAAGGTTAATTTCATTAATCTAAAAAATATTAATATGTACAGCTCCACGTGCGAGGGCACAAATACAAGTCTAGAGGACAGTTACGTGAAACATTGGATGCTCACATAAATGTAACACCACAAAAAAGGACTAAATTGAAAAGGTCCCGAAGGGATTGATGGCACGGTATTGAAGGTGCTAGAGAACTTGATTGCGTTTGTTGATGAAGTAAATGACCGGCCAGTTGAAAACCCCAAGAGAAGGTTTGATGAATATAGCAGCAAGTTTTCCCTCAGTTATGAAACTAAGGTTATCAATCCAGTAGGAAAAAGCCAATACTCCAAAAGGTGATGCTTGCTAGCCTAGTGACACTCCAACAAGGGCGCCGTTAATGATATCTTGTTAGTGCGTCTTCAACTAGTAGCAATGTGGAACCTGCACACAACACAACCAAATACTTTGTTCCCAACTTACAATGAGGTTGTCAATCTCACCAGTTTGCTTAAAACAATGGGTATGAGCGTATCGAGTGGAAAGCAATAATAGTATGCGAGTAAAATAAATAGTGCGAGTAAAGTAAACAGGTGATAACAATATAATGGAAATAGGACTGGGGTCCATAGTTCACTAGTGGTGTCTCTCCATAAGAAAAAATAACACATTCTGGGTAAACAAATTATAGTTGGGCAATTGATAGAATAAAGACAACGTGCATATGTCGAGAGGATCACTATAAGATTTACTCTAGGCATTACAACAAGATACATAGACCGCCGTCCAACTGCATCTATGACTAATAATCCACTTGTGGTGAATCAATCTGAGAACTCCACAAGTATTAAGTTGCGAACAACAGATAACTGCATTAAGAAAAGTGTGTAATGTAAACAAAGCATATGCCCTTGAGCATATGAATGTTGTTTTCCCCCTAGTAGCAATAGCACATCTACAACCTTAGAGGTTTCTGTCACTCCCCCAGATTAAATAGAGGCATGAACCCACTATCGAGCATAAATACCCCCTCTTGGAGTCACTAGAAACTACTCGACCAAGATAGCTACTAACAACAGAGAGCATGCAAGATCATAAACAACATAGAGATAACATAAGATAATATTCAGCACATCAACTCAATCATAACACCAATATTCATCGGATCCCAACAAACACAACATGTAGAATTACATAACGGTGATCTCGATCATGTAAGGCAGCTCACGAGATCTAAACATGAAGCACATGGTGGAGAAGACAACCATCTAGCTACTGCTATGGACCCATAGTCCAAGGTAGACTACTCACTCATCGCGCCGGAGGCAAGCATGGCGATGAAGAAGACCTCCGGTGGTGATTTCCATCTCCGGCAGGGTGCCGGGAAGAGCTTCTGGACCCTCCCGATCTTGGGTCGACGATGGCGGCGGATCGTGATGTGTTTCTGGAAAAATGATCGGATGTTTAGGTTTTTCCCGTCGGGGGGTTTTTATAGGCGAAGGGGCGGCTCCAGAGGTGGACCAGAGGGCCCTCACCACAGGTGGGCGCAGGCCAGGGGCAGGCCGCGCCCCTAGTGGGGTGGCCGCCCTATGGCCCCTCTCCGTCTCATCTTTGGTTCTCTGGAAGCTTCGGTAAATTTCCGGATGTTCGGCTTTTGTTTCGTCCAATTCCGAGAATATTTCCTGTGTAACTTTTCTGAAACACAAAAACAGCAAAAAACAGGGAACTGGCACTATGGCATCTCGTTAATAGGTTAGTTCCGGAAAATGCATAAAAATGCCACGAAGTGTAACAAAACACTAAGCAATTGGTGTAAAAACAAGCATGGAGCATCAAAAATTATAGATACGTTTGATGCTCCATGCTTGTTTTTACACCATTTGCCTTGTGTTTCGTTACACTTCGTGGCGTTTTTATGCGATTTCCGGAACTAACCTATTGACAAGATGCCATAGTGCCAGTTCCCTGTTTTCTGCTATTTTTGTGTTTCAGAAAAGCTACACAGGAAATATTCTCGGAATTGGACGAAACAAGTTCTAGAAGTCTTATTTTTCCCGGACGAAGGACGAGGACCGAAAGAGAGTCGGAGGGGGGCCAGGGGCCAGCCTCACACCAGGGCGGCGCAGCCCAGCCCCTGGCCGCGCCCCCTGTGTGTGAGGAGGCCCTGGCAGCCCCTGACGATGCCCCTTCGCCTATATAAAGCCTCAGGACGGAAAACCCTAGGGGGGTCGGAAATTTTCCAGAAAGAGTTCTGCAACTCCGCCGCCGCCATCGACAAATTTCAGGGGACAGAAGTCTCTGTTCCGGCACCCTGCCGGGACGGGGAAGTGCCCCCGGAGCTATCTCCATCAGTCTCCATCGCTGTCTCCGCCGTCTCCATCGACCTCACCGCCATCTCTATCAACCTTGATGCCTCCTATGATGAGGAGGGAGTAGTTCTCCCCCGGGGCTGAGGGCTCTACCGGTAGCCATGGTGTAACGGTGACAGTGTGTGCATCATGGTGGTGCTTGGTCTAGGCTATGATTGTGATCTCTTATGGATTATGAGAATAATTATAACTATGATAGTATTGAAGTGATCTATTCCTCCTTTCATGGTGTAATGTTGACAGTGTGTGCACCGTGTTAGTACTTGGTCTAAGTTGCAATAATATTTATCTTGAGTTGTGATTTGATTTGGATATCTCTATGAGCGGTGTTTGTCAAGTACTTGATGAACTTTAAGGGGTGCTTCTGTAGCCACTACGCAATGATTAGTGTTATTCAATAGGAGTGTAATTCAGAGTAGCCTAGTGAAGAGGAGTTATTTATTTGTTCAATTATGTTATATTTGTTGGGAGTGTGCCCACTAGTGAAAGTATGATCCCTAGGCCTTGTTTCCAAGCTTTGCACACCGTTTACTTGCTGTTTTGTTACTTGTTTGCTTGCTGCTATTTTTATTCCAGATTGTATTTACTACTTATAATCATCTATACCACTTGTATTTCACTATCTCTTCGCCGAACTAGTGCACCTATACATCTGACAAGTGTATTGGGTGTGTTGGGGACACAAGAGACTGTCTGTATCGTAATTGCAGGGTTGCTTGAGAGGGATAGCTTTGACCTCTTCCTCCCTGAGTTCGATAAACCTTGGGTGATCCACTTAAGGGAAACTTGCTGCTGATCTATAAACCTCTGCACTTGGAGGCCCAACACTGTCTACAAGAACAGACGCGTGCATAGACATCAAGCTCTTTTCTGGCGCCGTTGCCGGGGAGGTAAGGTAAAAGGTACTCGCATCCTCCTGTGTGAGTGCTCGAAGTTATTTCCTTTAGATTCTGCAATTATATCTTTTTGTTTCTTGTTTTTATTTTCACTAGTTAGGCTTAATGGAAAATAAAGAGTTCTTTAGTCTTTTTTCTGAGTTTAGATTTGAAGAGAAAATTGAAAAACCTTTGGAGCTTATTTTGCATAGCAATGTTATTAGTACGAATGCTTTGAATCCCGTTATTGCAAATGCTATAGAAAAGTCTAAGCTTGGGGAAGCTGGTTTTGTTAAGCATGATATTTTTAGTCCCCCAGCTTTAGTGGAGAAAGTTTATTGTGATGATATTTTATCTCCCATATGTGATGTTTCTAATGATGCTTGTGCTCCTCATCCTTTTAAAATACCTACGAAGATTGTTTAACATGTTATGGATAACTGCTATTTAGGAGATGGAACTGTCCATCCTGGTGATCTTTTGCTTTTTATACATGAATTATGCGAGTTGTTCCAGTGTGCAAGTATTTCAATGAACCAAGTTAAGAAGAAGCTATTCTCTTTATCACTGAAAGGCAGAGCTAAGGAATGGTATAAAATACTGGAGGATGGTCGATCTATTGACTGGGAGGAAATTGAACCTCTCTTTTATTCTAAATTCTATCCTTCTAGTCAGGTTTATAAAGATAGGAATTACATTTATAATTTTCATCCGCATGATGAAGAAAGCATTGCCCAAGCATGGGGAAGATTGAAGTTACTAATGCACAAATGTCCTATTCATGATCTTCCCCGTAATATTGTTATTAATAATTTTTATGCAAGGCTTTCAGGATATTACAAGGACTATCTAGATGCATGCTTTGATGGGTCTTTCACAAGCAAGGATGTTGACACCAAGTGGGATCTGCTTGAAACAATTCAAAACAATATTGAAGGTTGGGATAGCGACAAAGGTAAAGGATTAGGTATGAATTACGAGTTTGATTGCATTAAGTCTTTCGCTGAAACTGCTAATTTTCAAGAGCTTAGTGCTAAATATGGTCTTGATCCTCAAATTATGGTTGATTGCTTTAAAGCCTTTGCTTCCCATATGAATGTTCCTAAAGGAAATGAGGACGTGTATCATGAACCTTTTAAGGACACTTGCATAGAAAGTGATATTGTTATTGACGATTGCAATAAATATGTTCAAACTTCTAAAAGTCGTATTTCTTATAAGCATGTTAATTTTTGTGGAATACATAGACCTTGTGAACAGAGTTACAACAAGGAAGATTATTGCATCACCCACGCAAATGAAGAAACCAGTATGTGGCTCAAGGATCTAGATGAGCTTGGTGAAAAGGTTTGTGAACTTTATCCTTTTCTTTATGAATTTTGCGGTAAGAAGGGTCACTTTAATTTTCAATGCCCAATTAATCGAGTGAGTACCGCAGATTTGTATTGTGATGATAAGATTACTTTCAATCAGTATGATGAGCTTACTTTGTTTTTGAATTGTGAAGAGATATCTAGAAAGATTTCTTTGGTTGATATGAGAGATGTTGATATTAATAGCATCCTTCGTGGTTGTCGTCTCTATTGTGCTAAAGATTATCTCGCAAATACCTACTTACAAGATCTTATAAAACATGATGTTTTGCCAAGCTATGACAGGACTAATAGATGTTTCAATCTTATTAATAGAGAGGAGGAATCCTCCAAGGTTTCTTCTGTTGTTTCTGTCAACAAACCAGATTATGTGGAGAAGATGCCTTTGCCTCCTAAAGAATATGTGGAGAAGATGCCCTTCAAGTCTCTCCCTCCTAAAGGAGAGAGTAAGAAGAGTATGAATAAGAAGAAGAAGAGGAGTAAAAGGCGAGAGGACACGGTATCTTCCCCTAAGCGTTATGATCCTGCTATAGATTATGATAATTCTGATTGGGATGATGTTCCTATGCCTGTTACCTATGTTAGTGATCATGATTGTGAAAAGCACTCTACTTTTGATATTGAAAATCTTTTTGGTACCAATTCTAAGGTTAATAATTGTTGTACCATTAGTGCTATCCATGTTCCTTCTTATGATGATATATTTGATGAGTATGCTTTGCGACATAGTAGTTCTCTAGCTTGTGATGATGGGTGTAATATTTTTAGTTCACCTACTTTTGAGGAGAAAATTAGTTATGATTACAATATGCCTCCTGTTTTTGATGATTACGGTGATGAGAATAATTATTATGTTGAATCTGCTCCTACTACTATTGTTCATGTGGGAAGTATTAATCCTTTTATGCATGTGGCTCATGATAGGGATGCTTTATGTGATAGTTATATTGTTAGTTCTATTAATGATGCTACTGAAAGTTATTATGAGAGAGGGAAACATGGTTTGATGGATCTCAACAATATTGAGTTTTCCCTCTTTATGTTGCAATTCTTGAAGTTGTACCCGTTTTGCCTTCCTATGCTTTTTGCTTTGCGCTTTCATGACTTGTCTCTTTACAAGACTATTTTTCATAGGAAGTGGGTTAGATTTAAATGTCTTTCACATTTGCTTTTTGATGCTCTCTATTGGTTTAAGTTCCTATATGGCGCCTTTGCCTTAAGCTCTTTTATGGCGCCCACATGAGCATCTTTGCAAATTACTGCGCCTAGCTCAAAGACGTTAAAGAAAAGCACTCTTGGGAGATAACCCATTGTTTTATTTTCAGTAATTTTTCTTTTATTTGAGTCTTGGAAGTTATTACTACTGTAATAACCACTCCTTATCCTTTTTATTTCGTTGTTGTGCCAAGAGAAGCCTCTAATTTGAGTGAGGTAAGATTTGGGAATGTTGCTGTCCTGAAACAGTTTTCGGTGCTGCACCGTAAAAATTCGTGAAAATTCTCTGAATATCTTTTGGACCTGCGATTTCTTGTGCGTGTGCCCCAGGTTATATCCAAACTTTCATTAGTTGAACACTTTTTGATTTGAGCAACAGAAAACCCCTCAAAAATTCGACCTTTGTCAGCTGTTCTGTTTTGACAGATTTCTGCCAATATTTGTGTTGCCGCTTTATCGCTTTCTTTTTGAGTTTTTTTGGTCACGGAACTTTTTGGGAAGTTGCTACAGTAGTATATGCTTTAGATGTGGTGGTTTTAGGTTGAAACCTGAAGCAAAAAAGGGTTGATTCATTACTATGCTTACACTAATGTTGCTAATAAATTTGTGTTTAGTTTTGTATGAAGGAAGTTTTCAAGTGTAGGGATTGGAGAATGATGAGATGAGTTGAAGAATGAACAAAAGCTCAAGCTTGGGGATGCCCATGCATCACCCCAAGAAATATCCAAGAAGTACAAGCGTCAAAGCTTGGGGATGCCCCCGAGGCACCCCCTTCTTCATCGGCAAAAATCAGGTCACCTTTCAACACACTATATTTTTATTGCTTCATGCACTATGCGTTTTTCTTGGAGCGTCAGTTGTTTTTGTTTTCAGTTTTCTTTTGCCTTGCTTGCTGCAATAAATGGTTAGATCACATCATGTTTCTTTTGGAGGAGATGAACTCGCTTTTCATTTGCCAAGAACACTCTAGTTTTCACTCTTATCGTTCAATGAGTGTTCTCTTTTTCTGCTACTGCGTTTAGCTTGCATTTTTCGCCTTGATTTTTGTTCAGATCTTGTTTTATCTTTGCATCAAGGTGTATTTGGACCTCTGGTATATGTTGGTTTTCCTCAAAAGAGTTTTCTCAAAAAGGTTTGAATGGTGTTGGAAAAGAGAAAAAGCTTTATGCAAAAAAGTGGTACAAAAAGGAGCTTGTGTAGACTGCGGCCTAGGCTTTTGCATGTCGTGCTTGATGTCTTTTTGATAGTATGCTTAGTGGTTTTGCTGTAGCATGACTTGTCTCAAATAACTGAGATTGCTTAATGAGCCTTTGAAAAAATCATGCATTGTTTTTATCGTTTGGAAGCATTATTTTGATTTTCTCCTTGATGCTTTATTTGGGTTGACTTGGCGCATGATCACACATGTTAGACTTTTACAAAGTCACCAATAGCCTCTATGATCATTTAGTTTTTGACTTTTGATGCCATCTTATGCTTCTTTTAATGTCGCTTTGTCGCTTTGCATGATTATGGCCGTTATTGCTCTCTTAGTTGGTCGCTCCCAGTCTTTTGCTAGCCTTCGTTTTGTACTGAGTATGAGCTCTACTCGTGCATCCAACTCCTAAAAACAAAGTTTTCCATTGTGTCCACTATAAATTCCTATGCATGGTATTTGCAAGCCATTCCAAGTAAATTTTCATGTGCTACCTTTCAAAAAACCTTCAAAACACTTCTCGTTTTGTGACACTGTTTTCAGCTCATGGGGACGTAGTGGTCGGATTTGCTATCTTCCATATTGTTTATTCCAAAAAGAAAAAAAAAAGAAAAAAAGAAAGAAAAAGGCACTCCTCCATGGTATGTGAATGTTGGTGGGCACCCGATGAATCGGTTAGCCATGGTTTGTGAAAGAAAAAAAGGTGGGGAGGAGTGCCAAGCTTTACAAAAGAGCACAAAAGTGCTAATCTCTCTCTCAAAAACTTGCTTCATTTTTGTATGGAAGATAGTAAGAACCCCATTGCCAGTCGTTGACAAAGACAACCACCTCTCAAAATCAATTTTTATCTCTCTGTTTTACAAATGAAAAGCTCTAGCACATGTTTAATCACTGCTTCCCTCTGCGAAGGGCCTTTCTTTTACTTTTATGTTGAGTCACCACCTTCTATCTTTATGCACCATTAAGAGAGCATAGTTGTCATTCTTAGTATAATGTGCATTGTCCCAAAGTTTTCATTGATTGATTCATATTGTTGGTTTCACTTGTTCTTAAATTATTTGTATCTAGTCGCCCTCTTAAACTTGAAGGTGTCCTATGCATTTATGTTTTGCTCTCCATGAAGGACAAGCTGAAAACCATTTGTATGTTTTTCCATATGATTTGAACACACGTTTGACTTTCATTGTTTCATTATTCATGATTTTTTGTTTGTGTTTCTTTTCATGTTATAACATGGTTGCTAAGTTTCTATTATCAAGATTATGTCTTTCATGCCCATGTTTTAAGTTCTTTGATCTCAGCACTCAATGCTTTACCTATATGATCAAGATTGTGATGGTGCATGTCACCTCAAAAATTATTTCTTTTGTTATCACTTACCTACTCGAGGACGAGCAGGAGTTAAGCTTGGGGATGCTGATATGTCTCAAACGTATCTATAATTTTTGATGCTCCATGCTTGTTTTTACACCATTTGCCTTGTGTTTCGTTACACTTCGTGGCATTTTTATGCGATTTCCGGAACTAACCTATTGACAAGATGCCACAGTGCCAGTTCCCTGTTTTCTGCTGTTTTTGTGTTTCAGAAAAGCTATACAGGAAATATTCTCGGAATTGGACGAAACAAGTTCCAGAAGTCTTATTTTTCCTGGACGAAGGACGAGGACCGAAAGAGAGTCGGAGGGGGGCCAGGGGCCAGCCTCACACCAGGGTTGCTTGAGAGGGATAGCTTTGACCTCTTCCTCCCTGAGTTCGATAAACCTTGGGTGATCCACTTAAGGGAAACTTGCTGCTGCTCTACAGACCTCTGCACTTGGAGGCCCAACACTGTCTACAAGAACAGACGCGTGCATAGACATCAATCATCTATGTAAGCGTTGTGCGCTGGGATCAAAAGAACTTAAAACATGGGCATGAAAGACATAATCTTGATAGAAGAAACTTAGCAACCATGTTATAACATGAAAGAGAACACAAACGAAAGATCATGAAAATGAAACAATGAAAGTCAAACGTGTGTTCAAATCATAAGAAAAAACATACAAATGGTTTTCAGCTTGTCCTTCATGAGAGAGCAAAACATAAATGCATAGGACACCTTCAAGTTTAAGAGGGCGACTAGATACAAATAATTTAAGAACAAGTGAAACCAACATCATGAATCAATCAATGAAAACTTTGGGACAATGCACATTATACTCAGAATGACAACTATGCTCTCTTAGACGGTGCATAAAGATAGAAGGTGGTGACTCAACATAAAAGTAAAAGAAAGGCCCTTCGCGGAGGGAAGCAGTGATTAAACATGTGCTAGAGCTTTTCATTTGTAAAACAGAGAGATAAAACTTGGGTTTTGAGAGGTGGTTGCTTTTGTCAATGACTAGCAATGGGGTCTTACTATCTTTCATACAAAAATGAAGCAAGTTTTTGAGAGAGATTGGCACTTTTTGTGCTCTTTTATAAAACTTGGCACTCCTCTCCACCTTTTTTCCTTTCTCAAACCATGGCTAACCAATTCCATCGGGTGCCCACCAACATTCACGTACCATGGAGGAGTGCCTTTTTTTCTTTCTTTTTTTCTCTTTTTTCTCTTTTTGGAATAAGACAATATGGAAGATAGCAAATCCGACCACTACGTCCCCATGAGCTGAAAATAGTGTCACAAAACGAGAAGTATTTTGAAGGTTTTTTCAAAGGTCGCACATGAAAATTTACTTGGAATGGCTTACAAATACCATGCATAGGAATTTATAGTGGACACAATGGCAAACTTGGTTTTTAGGAGTTGGATGCACGAGTAGAGCTCATACTCAGTACAAAATGAGGGCTAGCAAAAGACTGGGAGCGACCAACTAAGAGAGCAATAACTGCCATAATCATGCAAAATGATAAAGCAACATTAAAAGAAGCATAAGATGGCATCAAAAGTCAAAAACTAAATGATCATAGAGGCAATGGCGACTTTGTATGAGTCTAACATGTGTGAGCATGCGCCAAGTCAACCCAAATAAAGCATCAAGGAGAAAACCAAAATAATGCTTCCAAATAATTAAAACAACGCATGATTTTTTCAAAGGCTCATTAAGCAATCTCAGTCATTTGAGACAAGTCATGCTATAGAAAAACCACTAAGCATACTATCAAAAATACATCAAGCACGACATGCAAAAGCCTAGGCCGCAGTCTACACAAGCTCCTTCTTGTAGCACTTTTTTGCATAAAGCTTTTTCTCTTTTCCAACACCATTCGAACTTTTTTTAAACAACTCTTTTGATGAAAACCAACATGGACCATAGGTCAAAATATACCTTGATGTAAAGATATAACAAGATCTGAATACAAATTAAGGCGAAAATCGAAAGCTAAATGGTTCTAGAAAAAGAGAACACTCGTTGAACGATAAGAGTGAAAAATGGAGTGTTCTTGGCAAATGAAAAGCAAGGCAACTTCTCCAAAAGGAATTTGTTGGGGTCCAACCATTTATTGCTGCAAACAAAACTAAACAAAACTGGAAACTAAAACAACTGACGCTCCAAGAAAAACGTGTAATACATGAAGCAATAAAAATATAGTGTGTTGAAAGGTGACCTGATTTTTGCCGATGAAGAAGGGGTGCCTCGAGGGCATCCCCAAGCTTTGACACTTGTACCTCTTAGATATTTCTTGGGGTGTGTGGGCATCCCCAAGCTTGAGCTTTTGTCCATTCTTCAACTCATCTCATCATTCTCCAATCCCTACACTTGAAAACTTCCTTCATACAAAACTAAACACAAATCTATTAGCAACATTAGTGTAAGCATAACAATGAATCAACCCTTTTTGCTTCAAGTTTCAACTTAAAACCACCACATATAAAGTATATACTACTGTAGCAACTTCCCCAGAAGTTCCATGATCAAAAGAACTAAAAAAGAAAGCGATAAAGCGGCAAACACGAATATTGGCAGAAATCTGTCAAAACAGAACAGCTGACAAAGGTCGAATTTTTAGAGGGTTTTCTATTACTCAAATCAAAAAGTGTTCAACTAATTAAAGTTTGGATATAACCTGGGTCATATGCACAAGAAATTGCAGGTCCGAAAGATATACTGAGATTTTTCACGAATTTTTACAGTGCAGCACCGAAAACTGTTTCAGGACAACAACATCCCCAAATCTTACCTCACTCAAATTAGAGGCTTCTCTTGGCACAAAAATGAAATAAAAATGATAAGGAGAGGTCATTACAGTAGTAATAACTTCCAAGACTCAAATAAAAGAAAAAGAACTGAAAGTAAAACATTGGGTTATCTGCCAAGAGTGATTTTCTTTAACGCCTTTGAGCTAGGCGCAGAAAGTGCGAATCAAGTAATATCAAGTGATGAAGCATCAAGCTCATAATTTGCTCTAAGAATAGAGTCAAAAAGTAATTTCTTTCTCTTTCTAGGGAAGTGTTCCATACCTTTCTTGAGTGGGAATTGATATTTGATGGTGCCTTCCCTCATATCAATGATGGCACCTACAGTTCGAAGAAAAGGTCTTCCCAAAATAATAGGACATGAATCATTGCATTCAACATCCATGACAAGAAAATCAACGGGAACAAGGTTATTGTTAACCATAATAAGAACATCATTAATCCTTCCCAAATGTTTCTTCTTAGCAACATTAGCAATAGGAACATCATAATAACACTTTTCAAGAGGTGGTAAATCAAGCATGTCATAAATCTTTCTAGGCATGATAGAAATACTAGCACCTAGATCACATAAAGCATGACAATCAAAACCATTAACATTCATATCAATGATGAGTTCCCAACCATCTTCTAACTTCTTGGGAATAGAAGCTTTTTGCTTCAACTTTTCATCCCTAATTTTCATAAGAGCATTGGTAATATGCTTAGTAAAAGCAATATTTAAAGAACTAGCAGTGGGACTCAAAGCAAGCTTTTGCAAGAACAAAATAACTTCAGATATATTGCAGCCATCAACATCAAAATCATTAAAGGAAATAAAGCTATCATCTCCTACACTCCGATAAATTTCAGCACTCTTTTGAGAAAAAGTTTTAGCAGTTTTAGGCTTTTTAACACAAGGAGTGGAAGTTTTCTCTACACCAATCAAAGTAAGAGGATTGCTAGCATTTGGAGCAACATCATTAGAGGTAGTAATGGTACATACCTTCATCTTCCTAGCCATCTCATCTTCTCTTTCCCACCTGGCATGCAATTCTGCTAGCATCCTAACATTTTCATCAATTCTAACTTGGATAGCATTAGCAGTGGCAAAAGTATTGTTCTCTTTCACATCATTAGGCAACACTTTTAATTTCATAAGTTCAACATCATGAGCAAGGCTATCAACTTTAGAAGTAAGAATATCAATTTTGCCTAACTTTTCCTCAACAGACCTGTTAAAAGCAGTTTGCTTACCGATGAAGTCCTTGAGCATTACCTCAAGATCGGAGGACGCGGTCCTAATGTTGTTGGAGGAATTACCATAAGAGTTACCATAACCATTACTATTGGTAGAAGGATACAGCCTATAATTGTGAAGGAAATATGCCCTAGAGGCAATAATAATATTGTTATTATCATATTTCTTGTTCATGATAATGTTTATATTCCATGCTAGAATTGTATTAAGCGGAAACATTAATACTTGTGTGGTTTATGAACAACACCATGTCCCTAGTATGCCTCTACTAGACTAGCTCATTGATTAATGATGGTTAAGGTTTCCTAACCATAGACATGAGTTATCGATTAATAATGAGGTCATCTCATTAGAAGAATGATATGATGGACAGACCCAAATTAAGCACAGCAATTAGATCGTGTCATTATGTTCACAATTGCGTAGCTTTTCCTATGTCAGTATCCTATTCCTTAGACCATGAGATAATGTCACTCCCTGGTACCGGAAGAAAGCTTTGAGGTCATCAAACGGCATCCTATGAGAGGGTGATCATAAAGGTGTCTCTCAGGTAATCGGAAAGTACTTGTTGGGTTGCATGTATCGAGATGGGATTTGTCCCTCCCATGTCGGAGAGATATACTCCGGGCCCACTCGGTAATCAATATCATACACCGTTTGCAAACACGTGATTAATGAGTTTAATCACAGGGTGATATTGGATTGCGGAACGAGTAAAGAGTACTTGCTGCGAATGAGATTGAACTAGGTATGGCGATGCCGACGATCGAATCTCGGGCAAGTAAAATATCGCGAGACAAAGGAATTTATATACGGGATTATTTGAATCCTGACATCGTGGTTCACCGATAATGATCTTCGTTGAATATGTGGGAGTCAATATGGATTTCCAGATCCCGCTACTGATTATTGATGGTGATCATGTCCGCACATTCTCGAACCCATAGGGTCACACACTTAACGCTCATCGACGCTAGGGTAGTTTCGGGATTTATGGAAAATGTTTTGGAGAGTTACGGAATTGTTCCGGGAAGAAGATTAATGGTTTATTAATTAGTTGAATTAATAAATATTAATACATATATTTATTTACTGGAAATAAATAGGACTAAAAAGTAGTCCCTAAATAGTTTTGCTAACGGGCTAATTTTATAGTCCATTGAGACAAACTATTAAATAAAGAAGTAAAAGGTAAAAGAAAAAGAAAGAAAAAAAAGGCAAAGAAAGGGCGAGCTGGCAAGGCCTGGCTCAGCGTCGCTAGCTGATCGGGTCTTGGCCAAGCATTGGCTTTGACTCATACGATGGATCATGAGCGCTCTTGGCTTTGGGCCTGCTTGGCCTTCGGCCATGCAACATGCATGCCACGCGACAGCGCAGCGCTGCGCGCGAGGAAGCCGGGGATTGCTTCGATGCGGCGTTACTTGCGTTCAACGCAATATTTGTTTGCTGTTCGGTCAAGTAAACACAGCCGTGCATTGCAAGTTTTTGTGCGCCCGCACGTCTATAAAAAGCACGACCCGGCCATGGTTTTAGGTCTGACCTAATACAGAAAATTGTTTCAGCCGGCGTTATCGCTGCTCTTTGTAGTATTTTCTTGCCCTAGTTTGACTAGATCTTTAGCCTTTCTTCTTCCACCTCGCGCGCGTAGGCGAAGCCCTGCCCGCAGATACTCTCCACCATAAGCACCACGCCGTCGTGCTGCTGATCCCATCTACCACTCCACCACACCTTGCTGGACCAAGGAGGAGGAGTCGTCGTTGCGCTGTACGTGTGCAACGCTCGGAGGCGCCGCCTGTTGTGGCGCTTGGATCGGATCGGATCGCGAGGAGGAGACGCTAGTACGACTACGCCGACCACGTTCATATGAACGTTTCCGCTGTGCGATCTACAAGGGTATGTAGATCTAATCTCTCTCACTCGTTGTTTTGCATCTCGTAGATCAGATCTTGGCTGTTCTTGTTCGTCTTCGTAGGAAAAATTTTGTTTTCTATGCTGCGAAACCCTTCAGTGGTATCAGAGCGAGATCTATGCGTAGATGTTTTACACGAGTAAAACGCAATAAGTTTGTTGCGGGCGTTGATATTTTCTGTTGCAAACCTCTATTTTTGTACTTCTTATGGCGCGGTATAGTGAGATCGAAGCGGTCCAGGCCAACTTTACGCGACCTCGTTCGCGAGACCGGCTCCGCACTTAACGTGTGGCTTGTTCCACACATGCGGCTGGTGGATGCCAGTTTCTCTCAATATAGTTGTCATGGGATTTACAATGGACGTTGGCAACCATAATATCACCGTTGTGGCTTTGCGTAGGTAAGAACCGTTCTTAAGCGTAGCTCCCATAAGCCACGTAAAACATGGAATCAACAAATTAGAGGCATCTAACTTGTTTTTGCAGGGAGTGTTTGTGATATGGTATTGCCATAAGATGTGATGTGTATGATATATGTGATGTATGCGATGATCATGTTTTATAATGTTTCACGACTTGCATGTCGATGAGTTCACAACCGGCAGGAGCCATATGGTTGTCTTTATAATTTTGTATGACCTGCGTGTCAACCTTTTATATGCCATGTAATAGCTTTACTTTATCGCTAAGTAGTTAGCAATAGTCGTAGTTGCTATTCATGGTGGAGGCAATCATGGTGGAGTGATGGAGATCATGCCGGCGCGCATAAGATGGAGATCAATGCGTGAAGATTGGCTATACCATGTCACATATTGTATATGCATGTGATGTTTATCCTTTATGCATCTTATTTTGCTTTGATCGCGACGGTAGCATTATAAGATGATCCCTCACACTTAATTTCAAGATAAAATGTGTTCTCCCCTCGTATGCGCCGTTGCGAAAGATCGTCGTTTTGAAGCATCACGTGATGATCGGGTGCTATAAACTCTACGTTCACATACAACGGGTGTAAGCCAGATTTACACATGCAAAAATATGCGGGTTAAACTTGACGAGCCTAGCATGTACAGACATGGCCTCGGAACACACGGACCGAAAGGTCAAGCATGAGTCATATGGATGATATGATCAACATGTTGATGTTCACTATTAAAGCTACATCATCTCACGTGATGATCGGTCTTGGTGTAGTGAATTTGGATCATGCTTCACTAAACAACTTCGAGGGATGTTGAATTTAGTGGGAGTTCATTAGTAATTCGATTAACTTGAACTAATTATCATGAACTAAATCTTAGTGTATTTGCATAAGTCGTTGTAGTCTTTGGCAACTGTTTTCCACCGACACTTAGTTTAATTGAGTTAAAAGAACTATAGAATTCTGGATAGTCACTCGACGGACTAGTACCGTTTAGTAAGAATGTCAAGACTAAAGATTAAGTCCAATTGCAAACTTTAGCAAACCTCGCTTGCTCCATACGATTTAATAAGTTGTATTAATCAAAGAGCAAGGATTCAAGTTTAGTATCTAAAGATCATACATTTGCCTTCATGAGAAATTGATCTTCAAAATTGTTTGAGAATCAAAGTGATCTTGGAGCTGAAAGAATTGTTTCAGAAACAAACAAAAGGTGAAAGATATTTGATATCTAAAACTTTGATTGCTTGCAAAATGATGAAGTATAATTTAGTAAAAGAACATATGCTCATATTGTATGAATATATGCAAAGATTGAAGATGCCAGGCGTCCCGATCACCCAAAAGTTTGGGAACTAATATTATACTTGCATTCATCCTTATAAGCTATAGTAGTTTCATCATGAAAGTTGTCATGATAAGATGAATAAAAGGGTATTGGCTAAATTGTTTTTGCTATACCAAAAGATTGCTAAAGAATGGAATCTAGAAGAACGCCAATTATATGATGATGGTGATCCACCTCAATGTGCAAAATCCAAGGTCGTTAGTACTTGACTAACATCCTTTGGATTATGTGTCAAATGCTTGACGCTACTGTTGATGTTGATAGATTCTTCTAGTGAGAGGAAACGCTAAATAGGATCTGCAAAATATTTGGTAGAAAAGGAAAAGACTGGAAATGTCCAGCTCAGGTATATAATTGATATACATGTTATAGATATATTCTTTGCTCGTTAACAATGTAATTCTTGAGTATTCGATACTGATTTGTTGGTATGAAATGTCATACAAAGCAACACAATGCAAGAAGTACAATGGCCTAAATAACCAGCAAAAGAATGTGGTAGTAATGCACGTCGAGAAACAAATAAAAGTGTTATTGTGTTTCCGTTGGCATCAAAACTAACCTTGAAGATTTATTATGAACTAAATAATTGTTATCTTGTTCTGGTATTATGAGAACAATTGTTGTTCATGTTATTACCGTCTTCCATAATCGATGGATAGATTACTATAAATCCTTTTGGTAAAATAGAACATCTATAACACTGATGCTAAAAGTCGCAAGACAAAACGAATTTCACTTAAATTTGAAGCACCGCTGTTTAAGTCATATTGGAAACAAAACATGAAAGAAATTCCATGTTGATGGATTTTCAAGTCATCTAATTTTTGAATTGATTGACGCTTGTGAGATTTTTCCTAAAGATGATTAAACTCCGTTCATGGGCCATGGACAGAACAATCGACTACCTAAATGAAGATCGTACATGTTGATGTATGTAGTTCATGGTGTGAAGTTGGGCGTGGTGTATTTTCTATTTCATCAATGACTCGAATAGATGCATGGTATATCTATTTGATGAGATAAAAGTATGAAATGATTGAAACTGTTCAATTTATGAAGTGGAAATTATTGTAACAAGAAAATTCAAGTTTTATGATTGGATCATAAAGGAGAATATTTGAGTTACAAGTTTAGCAAACATCTAAGAGTTAAGTGAATTGTTTCACAAACTTGCATCTCGTGAAATGCCATAGGAGTATGGAGTTTTCGATGGATGTAATCAAACCTTGGTTGACATGGTTAGATCAATGATGAAATAAAACTGCCAATATAATTTGTGGATTATGCTTTAGAGACTACCGCTTTTACTGAATAGAGTGCCATCACAATCTGCTGAAATGACACCGTACAAGTTATAGTTGTCTTTTCTTAAATTTTGGTATGCAAGGCATATGTGTAAAATGTTTACAACCAAAATCGGATTAGTAAGTCTTTGTAGGTTATCCCAAAGAATGTCGATGGGCATTCCTTCTACTATGAACCCAAACACATAGTGATTGTCGCTAAAAAAGTGAATTTCTTATGAAGGAGTTTTTCACGAAAGGTTTAAGTGGGAGGAAAATAGAACTTGATGAGGTTATTGAATCTGAGCAAGATGATCAGAGTAGTGCAACACCGGAAAATGTTCTGGAAGCGGCAACTGCATTCATGGCTCACGCGTCTACAATGTGTTGTAGTCACAACATTGAAGTTCCTATTTAACCAAGTTGGTCGTAATCAAATATCAAGATTTGAGGACGAGATATTATTGGATAATAGTAACCAACAATATACAGAGAAGCGGTGATGGGCCCTGACTTCGTCATATGGATTACTCTAGCAACAGTTACATATTGAGATATGATAGTTGAATAAACGAAACAACGTTCCTCTACCAGAATGCACACCAAGGACGTGTACCTGACACGACCCAATGGGTTTTGTTGATTCAAAGGTTGCTAGATGTGTATGAAAACTTCAATGGTAGAAGTAAGCATAGCGAAGTTGGAATCTTCAATGATGAAAATGTTAAAGGGTTTAATTTCATCAAGATATTGAAGATGCTTGTATTTACAAGAAAGTAAGTAGGAGCGCTAAGACATATTTCTAATGCTTTATGTAGACGACATATTGGTCATTGGAAATTATGTGTTTTTCTTGATATTGTGAAGTTTTCATTGAAATTGGATTTTGATGAAAGACTTAGGTAAAACCAAAATATTCAGCATCAATGTCTATGTAGATAGATTGAGGCTTTAATATAGTTTTGCCAGAGTACATAGATGATATATTGAATTTGTTCAATATGGAAACAATAAGAATGGTTCTTGTTGCATGGAAGAGGTTGAAGCAAGAATCAAGTATTTTGACACTCGATGAGTGAAACCACAAGAATGACTTTATCAATCTTGTACACCATGATATGTATATCCAGATATGTCCGATGCTCTAAAGGTTACGAGCATTCATATGATGATCGTTGGACAATAGTAAGAATATTCTTATGTGCTTTCGAAGAAGTAAGAATATGTTCTGTATGCAGTAGTGACAAATGGTTCATTGCAATGTGTTACATTGGCTTTGTCACATATACAATTGAAATTTTATCTCAATTTTAGGCTATTTGTTCTGAGTTATAAGGTGGCACAATAAGATGGAAGAAAGTTCCATGATGACTTGGATGAGTTCCAATGTGAAGACATTGTGAGGGATACTGCAACGAAGGCTAAGTATATTTGCTCTAGAAGCAGCAAGAGAACTAGGCGTAGTTCTAAGTGTGCTAGTACCATGTAGTTCTATTGTATGACAATAGTGACAACATAGTCTCGGCCAAGAAACAAAGGTCTCACCAGAAGACTAAGTTTATACGATGCCATCTCATATAAGATGAGTAATGCGTGCTGACGCAAAAGATATGCAAATACAAACGGACATGAAAGTGTCAGATCCATAGATAAGGTTTACCACGTGCAACGCGTATGAATAACACCGGAATGCCATAGGTGTTAAAGGCGCAATTGACTAGATTATTGACTCTAGTGCAAGTGGGAGACTGAAGGAAATATGCCCTAGAGGCAATAATAATATTGTTATTATCATATTTCTTGTTCATGATAATGTTTATATTCCATGCTAGAATTGTATTAAGCGGAAACATTAATACTTGTGTGGTTTATGAACAACACCATGTCCCTAGTATGCCTCTACTAGACTAGCTCATTGATTAATGATGGTTAAGGTTTCCTAACCATAGACATGAGTTGTCGATTAATAATGAGGTCATCTCATTAGAAGAATGATATGATGGACAGACCCAAATTAAGCACAGCAATTAGATCGTGTCATTGTGTTCACAATTGCGTAGCTTTTCCTATGTCAGTATCCTATTCCTTAGACCATGAGATAATGTCACTCCCTGGTACCGGAAGAAAGCTTTGAGGTCATCAAACGTCATCCTATGAGAGGGTGATCATAAAGGTGTCTCTCAGGTAATCGGAAAGTACTTGTTGGGTTGCATGTATCGAGATGGGATTTGTCCCTCCCATGTCGGAGAGATATACTCCGGGCCCACTCGGTAATCAATATCATACACCGTTTGCAAACACGTGATTAATGAGTTTAATCACAGGGTGATATTGGATTGCGGAACGAGTAAAGAGTACTTGCTGCGAACGAGATTGAACTAGGTATGGCGATGCCGACGATCGAATCTCGGGCAAGTAAAATATCGCGAGACAAAGGAATTTATATACGGGATTATTTGAATCCTGACATCGTGGTTCACCGATAATGATCTTCGTTGAATATGTGGGAGTCAATATGGATTTCCAGATCCCGCTACTGATTATTGATGGTGATCATGTCCGCACATTCTCGAACCCATAGGATCACACACTTAACGCTCATCGACGCTAGGGTAGTTTCGGGATTTATGGAAAATGTTTTAGAGAGTTACGGAATTGTTCCGGGAAGAAGATTAATGGTTTATTAATTAGTTGAATTAATAAATATTAATACATATATTTATTTACTGGAAATAAATAGGACTAAAAAGTAGTCCCTAAATAGTTTTGCTAACGGGCTAATTTTATAGTCCATTGAGACAAACTATTAAATAAATAAGTAAAAGGTAAAAGAAAAAGAAAGAAAAAAAGGCAAAGAAAGGGCGAGCTGGCAAGGCCTGGCTCAGCGTCGCTAGCTGATCGGGTCTTGGCCAAGCATTGGCTTTGACTCATACGATGGATCATGAGCGCTCTTGGCTTTGGGCCTGCTTGGCCTTCGGCCATGCAACATGCATGCCACGTGACAGCGCAGCGCTGCGCGCGAGGAAGCCGGGGATTGCTTCGATGCGGCGTTACTTGTGTTCGACGCAATATTTGTTTGCTGTTCGGTCAAGTAAACACAGCCGTGCATTGCAAGTTTTTGTGCGCCCGCACGTCTATAAAAAGCACGACCCGGCCATGGTTTTAGGTCTGACCTAATACAGAAAATTGTTTCAGCCGGCGTTATCGCTGCTCTTTGTAGTATTTTCTTGCCCTAGTTTGACTAGATCTTTAGCCTTTCTTCTTCCACCTCGCGCGCGTAGGCGAAGCCCTGCCCGCAGATACTCTCCACCATAAGCACCACGCCGTCGTGCTGCTGATCCCATCTACCACTCCACCACACCTTGCTGGACCAAGGAGGAGGAGTCGTCGTTGCGCTGTACGTGTGCAACGCTCGGAGGCGCCGCCTGTTGTGGCGCTTGGATCGGATCGGATCGCGAGGAGGAGACGCTAGTACGACTACGCCGACCACGTTCATATGAACATTTCCGCTGTGCGATCTACAAGGGTATGTAGATCTAATCTCTCTCACTCGTTGTTTTGCATCTCGTAGATCAGATCTTGGCTGTTCTTGTTCGTCTTCGTAGGAAAAATTTTGTTTTCTATGCTGCGAAACCCTTCAAATTGTTACTAGCAAAATTGTTCCTATAAGCATTGTTGTTAAAATTATTATTTCTAATGAAGTTTACATCAACAAGCTCTTTTTGAGCAACCAAAGAGGCCAAAGGAACATTATTAGGATCAACATGAGTCCTATCATTAGAAAGCATAAGCATAATAGCATCAATCTTATCACTCAAGGAAGTGCTTTCCTCAACAGAATTTACCTTCTTACCTTGTGGAGCTCTCTCGGTGTGCCATTCAGAGTAATTTACCATCATATTGTCGAGAAGCTTTATTGCGGCGCCCAAGGTAAGGGACATAAAAGTGCCTCCAGCAGCTGAATCCAATAGGTTCCTTGAAGAAAAATTCAGTCCTGCATAAAAAGTTTGGACAATCATCCAAGTAGTCAGTCCATGAGTGGTACAATTCTTGGTCATAGATTTCATTCTTTCCCAAGCTTGAGCAACATGTTCATTATCAAACTGACTAAACTTCATAATATTGCTACGCAAAGCTATAATCTTAGCAGGAGGATAGTATCTACCAATAAAAGCATCCTTACACTTAGCCCATGAATCAATACTATTTTTAGGCAAAGACAGCAACCAATCCTTAGCTTTTCCTCTCAAAGAAAAAGGAAACAATTTAAGCTTAATAATATCACTCTCTACATCCTTATATTTCTGCATCTCACATAGCTCAACAAAATTGTTGAGATGAGCTGCAGCATCATCAGTACTAGCACCAAAAAATTGCTCTTTCATAACAAGGTTCAATAAAGCAGGCTTAATCTCATAAAAATTTGCAGCAGGAGCAGGTGGCGCAATAGGAGTGCAGATAAAATCACTATTATTAGTGCTAGTAAAATCACACAACTTGGTGTTCTCAGGAGTAGCCATTCTAGCAAAACTAAAAGCAGACAAGTAAAAACAACTATAAATGATACTAATTTTTTGGTGTTCTTGATAAAACGAAACAAGTAAAAATAAAGTAAAGCAAAACTTAAAACAAAGTAAAGGATGTGTGTGCGAAACTCCCCTTGCAGAAGTCTTCTTTTTCCCCGGCAACGGCGCCAGAAAACTTGTTGATGGCGCGGTATTGAAGGTGCTAGAGAACTTGATTGCGTTTGTTGATGAAGTAAATGACCGGCCAGTTGGAAACCCCAAGAGAAGATTTGATGAATATAGCAGCAAGTTTTCCCTCAGTTATAAAACCAAGGTTATCAATCCAGTAGGAAAAAGCCAATACTCCAGAAGGTGATGCTTGCTAGCCTAGTGACACTCCAACAAGGGTGCCATTAACGATATCTTGTTAGCACGTCTTCAACTAGTAGCAACGTGGAATCTGCACACAACACAACCAAATACTTTGTTCCCAACTTACGATGAGGTTGTCAATCTCACTGGTTTGCTTGAAACAAAGGGTATGAGCGTATCGAGTAGAAACCAATAATAGTATGCGAGTAAAATAAACAGTGCGAGTAAAGTAAACAAGTGATAGCAATATAATGGAAATAGGACCGGGGTCCACAGTTCACTAGTGGTGTCTCTCCATAAGATAAAATAACACATGCTGGATAAACAAATTACAGTTGGGCAATTGATAGAATAAAGATAACGTGCATATGTCGAGAGGATCACTATGAGATTTACTCTGGGCATTACAACAAGATACATAGATCGCCATCCAACTGCATCTATGACTAATAATCCACTTGTGGCGAATCAATCCGAGAACTCCACAAGTATTAAGTTGCGAACAATAGATAACTGCATTAAGCAAAGTGTGTAATGTAAACAAAGCATATGCCCTTGAGCATATGAATGTTGTTTTCCCCCTGGTAGCAACAACACATCTACAACCTTAGAGGTTTCTGTCACTCCCTCAGATTAAATAGAGGCATGAACCCACTATCGAGCATAAATACCCCCTCTTGGAGTCACTAGCAACTACTCGGCCAAGATAGCTACTAACAACGGAGAGCATGCAAGATCATAAACAACATAGAGATAACATAAGATAATATTCAGCACATCAACTCAATCATAACACCAATATTCATCGGATCCCAACAAACACAACATGTAGAATTATATAACGGTGATCTCGATCATGTAAGGCAGCTCACGAGATCTAAACATGAAGCACATGGTGGAGAAGATAACCATCTAGCTACTGCTATGGACCCATAGTCCAAGGTAGACTACTCACTCATCGCGCCGGAGGCAAGCATGACGATGAAGAAGACCTCTGGTGGCGATTCCCCTCTCCGGCAGGGTGCCGAGAAGAGCTTCTGGACCCTCCCGATCTCGGGTTGACGACGGCGGTGGATCGCGATGTGTTTCTGGAAAAGTGATCGTGTGTTTAGGTTTTTCCTGTCGGGGGGCCTTTATAGGCGAAGGGGCGGCGCCAGAGGTGGACCAGGGGGCCCTCACCACAGGTGAGCGCGGGCCAGGGGCAGGCCGCGCCCCTGGTGGTGTGGCCGCCCTGTGGCCCCTCTCCGTCTTCTCTTCGGTTCTCTCGAAGCTTCGGTAAATTTCCGGATGTTCGGCTTTTGTTTCGTCCAATTCCGAGAATATTTCCTGTGTAACTTTTCTGAAACACAAAAACAACAGAAAACAGGGAACTGGCACTGTGGCATCTCGTTAATAGGTTAGTTTCGGAAAATACATAAAAATGCCACGAAGTGTAACGAAACACTAAGCAAATGGTGTAAAAACAAGCATGGAGCATCAAAAATTATAGATACGTTTGAGACGTATCAGGGATAAGATGCCTTCTCTCCCGTGCGGTATAGACTGAGATTTATTCCCCAAATTACAGTGTTGATTAGGAGAGCCAAACTACGCCAGTGTGTCCGCCGTCCGTCACCGCTGTCGTAGGCTGCTGCCTGCTGCACCGTTAGGAGCCGCTGGCTCGTATGCCGGCGTGCCTCGGCAGCCGCGCTCGGAGGAGCGCTGCGGCGCGTGTTGGCCGTCGGCCGTGTCGGCCCGCGGGAGCGAAGTGCCTGTCGTCGTCGCCGTACGGCGGAGGACTCCTGGTCTCCATACTTGCTCAAGAGGAGCAACGCCGGGGAGTTGTGTGGAGGGTCGGTCGTGGGCGAGGCTGCGCCGCATGTGCGACTGCAGTGCGTTGCGCCGTCGACCGTTGGGGTCGCCTCTGCCGCTACTAGACGGTGACGCCACCGCGACGAGCAGGGCCAAGGGCCATGGCTTCTCGCGAGGAGAAGCGTCGGGGCCAGGGTCGCCTCCGTACTTGTGGGGGCAAGGCCGATGGCCGCTTCCGTGGGCGCCGGAACGGCGCGAGGGCCCCCATTGGTGCTCGTCACACGGTCGGTGGTTCGAGTTCATGGACGCAGCGCGCCGAGTAAAAGTGCTAAGAGAATGAACTGATGCTTTTATTAATGAATAAGGTGTATTTATACCCCTAGAACATGTGCCATGGCGATTTATAAGGTTCATGCCTCTTCGAAGGGACGCAGCGTTTGGACAAAATAACTGCCTACTTAGCTTAGGATCTAAGCTAATCTAATTAACTGCCAAATTAGCTTAATAATTAAGCTATTTTATTTCTAACGATGTAAACGCCTCAGCCAGACGCAGAGTCGTTGCAAAAGTACCTGGCAGCAGCAGACGCGGGCTACCATAGCCGTCCGATCCGTCCACGCGTACCGCCGGATGCGGCCTCGCTAAATTGGTATCTGCCAGTCACTTCACGCCGCTGCGGGGCCCGGCCTGCTGTTGAGAATAATTATCTTCGATAATTATGGATTAATCTCCGCTTAATTAGGAGAGGCAGTTCCACTCTTGGGAACCATCACACCCGCTCCTCCCGACGGTTTCCTTCTCGGAACGACGTCTCCAGAGAACCGACATATTAACGTCTGTTCAGATTGTATAAATAGCAAGTATCATCATCAATAAAGGATACAGATTTCACTCTTATGATTGTCTCTCGCTTTGTCTCTCGATTACTTCTAATACGTTATCAGCACGCTCTCAATCATCTGAGCCATTCGAGAAGAAGATCGAAATAACAGAGATCGGAAGAACAGGCAAAATCGGTAATTAAACAAAAAGGCCTGAAAACTTCCTGAGGCCGATTCCTCCGTTCGCCTTCGCTCAAACTGGTCTTCAAGATCATCAAAATCAACGAACAGAAGAATAGTACAGGGAAGAAAAGGTGAGGATCGTGAGATTATTCATGCCTTCAATCATCTCTGCGTTTTTTTTCCTCCACGGGAGGAATCGAAGCACTTGGTATGGATTGCGGCCATCGTGGTCATCGCTCCATGCCGACCCGCTCTGATGCGAGCAACCCAAGAGGCATCTGCTCCGCCGACCCTTGGGATGTGGAGGCGAGCGCCCGTGGTCGTGGCGCCCGCGGGATCCCGGCAAGACTCCGAGCGGCCATGACATCGAGCACGGCCGACGGTGCTCTCCGCGGCTACCCACTCCGAGCGGCTGCCGCCCTCTGCGCGGCAGCGGCCAACGGTCAGTTTTCGGTAGGGCTCCCCGCCGCGGCCGGCTCCGCACGAGCCTTCGCGTCGCCCGCACTGCGCGAAGCATTCCAGGCGATGACGACCACGGCGGCACCAGCCCAACGGAGGTGCGGCTAACACCCGGCGCGCGTGGCGGCCCTCGGCCCCCGACCTGGCGTGGCCTCTGACCCGACTCGGCGGCGCTCGCACCAGCGCGGTGCTGCGTGCCCGTGGCACACAGCTGCAGGCGACGACGACCCCGGCGAGGCGTGGCGGCGATGGCCTAAGGCCGTCCATGCGGCGGCCGGCTTTGAGCAACCGCGACCCCCAGCATGCGCGGTGGCCCTCGGCCCCGTTGCCGCTGCTTCCGGCAAATACGGCGCACGGCGGCTCTCGGCCACAGCGCGGCTACCCGCTATGGCTGACCCGAGGCGACGGTGGCCCGATGCAGGCGCATGGCTGCTCGCTGCGGCACCTGACTCCGCGCGACGATCTCATCCGCGCTCGACCCCGGCCGAGCCGAGCCTCCACAACAGCGGCCGCCCCGGCTGTCTTCAACCTCGGGGTGGCTCCTCGCTGCAGCACGGCCCTACGATGGCCGGTGCCCCTCCTGGCGCTCCAATGGCGTGGCACCAGGCACGCACCTCTCGGTGGTTCTTCTTCAGAGGAGGACGAAGGAGCGTCGGGGTCTTCGGCTTCACGCTGTTGAGCCGCCGCCGCCGGCAGCAGGTCCATGGAGGCGGCAGCATCTGAGAGGAGGGAGAGCGCCATGGATGGGGGTCGATGGAGGTGGGCGAGGGTGTCGGTGTCAACGACGCCCCGACCGACCCCCACAGCGCCTTATCCTCTCGCCCCTGAGGCTGGATCAGGCCGGTGTTTTCCCCTGCTTCCTCTTGATGGGCCTACGGGCTGAATTCCTACCGAAAATAATAAAAAAAATTATTTTTCTGTTTCACTTTTTAGCCTCATTAACAGTAGTTTCTAGCAGCTTAAATCTGCTTTAGACCTGTTTATTGCAGTATTTTAATCTTCAGTACTGTAGATCTGTAGAGTACTACATGTATTCTAGCACTTTGTGATGTAATGTACATATTTCCATGTTATCAACATGTTGAGATTAATTGCATCTAATATTTGCAATGGGTTTTTCAAATTCTTGCAAATAAAATCAATTCATCGTCTTAATTGAGCCTTCGGCTTAATACGAGCACGAGTTGATATGCAAAATTCTAAGTGACTACTTCAAGTTGATGTTTGGGATCAAAGGTAGCGCACGGATCTACTGCATGCACTGCAGATTATCTCCGCTACTGCGATTACTTATCAAGTGATCTCCCATACATTTTAATTAAATCATGACATAAGGTACTAGAAACATAAGTATCTACTGATTTTATCAGATTATACTCTCTAGTGCTGAGAGATGGACCCCGAAATTCCTTTTGGGGAGTATCTACAATGTGTCATGTTTAACAACTTGAAGCCCACACTAGTGATTTTCAAGCTCATATCTTGAATATCATTAATTTTGCATTGTTTATTACAACATGACCATGATGGTTTTTAATTTACCATGTGTAAATTAATAATCTCTGGTTTACCCATGTAGGTAACCGATGGCTGGAAAAGAGTTCGATCCACTCGAGCTCGATGGCCGCAACTACCCTACTTGGGCCATGGACATCAAGATCGCTCTTGCATCCCGTGGATTAGTGCGTGCAATCCAGAATCCAGAGGATCCCCTCCCGGCTGGAGTCACGCCACTAAGAGATGAGCAAAAATATTCTGCCTTATACATCATAAGGCACCATATTCACCAAGATCTTAAGTCCGAGTATTTGGAGGAGGAATCCCCATTTACTTTGTTTCAGGCCCTCAAAACGAGGTATGAACAGCAGAAGGCAGTTGTCTTGCCTGAAGCACTACATGATTGGACCCATCTTCGACTCCAGGACTTCAGGTCCATTGGAGAGTACAATCATGAGGTTCATAAGATAAGTTCTAAATTGCGCTTTTGCGGGAAGGAACCTACTGATGCGGAAAAGATAGAAAAGACTTTGTCTACTATGCTCCCATCTGAAAGGCTCCTCCAGCAGCAATACCATGCTCGCGACTACCAAGTCTATTCTGACCTCATTCATATCCTACTTCAGGCTGAAAAGCATGATGAGCTACTTGCTAAGAATGGCTCTCAGCGCCCGGTTGGTTCCCAACCTCTCCCTGAAGTTCATTTGAATGTTGCGAATGGACATAATTTTGATGGTGCTTCCAAAGGCAACTCATCAAAATTCAATGGTAAGCGAAAGCGCAAGCGGAACAAGAAGCCTAGAAACTCGGACTGTGGGTACAGCACCACAAAGCCCAAGTTTGAAAAAACTAAGCTTTGTGATAGGTGTGGGTGCTACACGCATCCTACTGACAAGTGCAAGACCCCAAAGCATCTGGCCATTCTCTACCAGCAATCCCAAGGACGCAAAGGACCTCAAGGGAAAAGGTTTGAAGCCAACTTCAACCTTCATCCGGATGGCACTGATGGAGCTAGTTGCTCGCAAGACGTTCCTTCAGGACCTAGCAGCACTACGTCCCTCCAGACGTCAGAGGACCCTTTGGGCACGGAGAACATGATGGTTGAGTACGCCTCAACGGACATGTTTGGAGACTTCGACTAGCTAGTCCCACTATCTCCTTAATGATCGCTTTATGTATCTATGTCCATGTGTGAAGTTGTATTAGAACATAAGTATTGTTGTCATGTATATTGTATCAGCACTTTGATATAATAAGATTGTATGAGTTCTGAAAGGACACAGATGTCGCCTAGAGGGGGGGGTGAATAGGCGATTAAAACTTTTACGAAAGGCTTGAACAAATGCGGAAATAAACTAGCGTTTAATTTGTCAAGCTTACAAAACCTAAATAGACTAGGCTCACCTATGTGCAACAACAACTTATGCTAAGCAAGACAAGTAGCAAGGTGATAGCAAGATATATAACTTCAAGCACGATGGCTATCACAAATGTAAAGTGCATAAGTAGTGGAGCTCGGATAAGAATTACCGAGGCACGAAGGAGACGAAGATGTATCCCGAAGTTCACTTCCAAGGAAGCTAGTCTCCGTTGGAGAGGTGTGGTGGCTTAATGCACTCCGAACGCCACAAAGGCCTCACCTTGAGATGTGGTAGCACAATGCTCACCAAATGCCACAAAGGCTCACCTCAAGATGCGGAGGCACGCTACGCACCGAACGCCACAAAGGCTCACCTTATTCTCCTCGTGCCCTCGCACAAAGCAAGATGCCACGATCCACTATGGGACACTTGAGGGCGGTCACCGAACCCGTACAAGCTTGGGGCAATCTCCACAACTTAATTGGAGGCTCCCAAGAATCGCCACAAAGGCACCACAAAGGTTGGGGAATCTCCACAACTTAATTGGAGGCCCCAAGTATATGCCACAAAGGCCACTAAGCCGTCTAGGGTTCCAAGAACCCAAGAGTAACAAGCTCACGAACTTTCACTTACCGAATCTCCGAGGAGAACTCAAACCGATGCACCAAATGCAATGGCAAGAGCACACAAAGTGCTCAAATCCTTCTCACTCAAATCCTACCAAAGCAACTAATGCTATGGAGAGATATGAGAGGAAGAACAAAGGAAATCAACAAATGAACTCCAAGATCTAGATCCCAATGGTTCCCCTCACTTAGAGGAGAAATTGATTGGTGGAAATATAGATCTAGATCTCCTCTCTCTTTTCCCTCAAGAAGATGCAAGAATCATTGGAGGGAGAGGGAGAGAGAGCAAAGCTTCAAGGTCAACAATGGAGGAATGAGAGAATAGGAAGCCAACCAGCCCAAGGAGGAAGAAGGGGGCCTTTTATAGGTCCCCCACGAAAACTAGCCGTTGCTGGGCACTAGGGCCGGAGTCTCCGGCCTAGAGGACCGGAGTCTCCGCCCTAAGTGACTCCAGGGCCGGAGTCTCCACCCCTGGGCCGGAGTCTCCGGTGCCCCGGGGTCATTCGGGGGCCTCAGGACGGACTAAGCAGGTGCCAGGCCGGAGTTGGGCCAGAGACTTTGCGTCTCGGGCCGGAGACTCCGGCCACCAAAAACTGGCAGAAACACCAACACGAAAACGACCATAACTTGAGCATCCGGACTCCGTTTTTGATGATCTTGGGCTCGTTGGAATCACAACAACGAGCTATACAAGTATATGCATAGAAACATCATAGTCCAACAAGGGAGGATAAAACCAAATGATGAGAGGTTTGACCTCTCTTCAAAGTCGAACCGGTAAAACCTCCAAACACCAAAAACACAATGAGTGTTTCATGCAAAATCCCTTTTTGATGAGTTAGAGCTTGTCATGGAATTAACCACAAGCTCTAAAACCTCACATGGATAAAAGCCAAATAAGAACCAAGAAAGATGATGGCAAATATGCAAAGGTTTGAGCTCTCTTCGAACGATGCGGTTAAGTTACTCACTCGAGAGCCCCTCTTGATAGTACGGCTACCAATCCTATAACCCGGTCTCCAAACTAACACACGAGACCGGTAGAAGAGAAAACCTATCAAGAACAAACCTTTGCCTTGTGTATTCCACTTGAGCTTGATGAATATGATCTTCTTGTCTTCCTCAAGTTGGAACACCTTTCTTGATCTTGATTGCTTGGTGAAGTCTTACGAATTGCTCCCCCATACACACTATGGGAAAGACTCTCTTTAAGCATATCTTTTCCTTGCGCATTCCACTTGAGCTAGATTATGACCGTCTTGTCTTCCTCAAGTTGGAACACCTTTCTTGATCTTGATTGCTTGGTGAAGTCTTGCGAATTGCTCCCCCATAAATCAATATGGGAAAGACTATCTTAGGAATATCTTCACATAGACATTACCACCAAATAGAATACATGCATCAAGCATATAATATCCTTGAGATGGCACATCTTGAACTTGACTTCACATCCATGAAGACGATCACCACTTAATAATATCCTAGCCCGAGATCACAAGATCCCACTCGATACATTATGTATGCTTTGAGAGTTGATCAACTTGAAACCCATATTTGCACTTTGACTTGATCAACCTTGTATCCTTCCTTCTTCCTTCATGATGATGATGTCTTGAAGGTAAACACAAATGTCCACTCAATTATATTCTTCAAGACATAGTTGCAATAAGCTCAATTCTCATATGACCATTCTTCCGATATTTCCTTGAATACCACATTGGTCATCACTTAAAGTTCTTCATTTGATCCTTCTTACAACCTTGAAGCCAACATATGGTTCAAGCATTGTCTATGGACATGTCCTACAAATATAACTCAATGCAAACATTAGTCCATAGAGATTGTCATTAATTACCAAAACCACACATGGGGGCTCCATGCTCTTTCAATCTCCCCCATTTTGGTAATTGATGACAATCTCTTTGAGAGGGTTTATATAATGAATTTAAAGAACCAAAATGGTTGCACTAACATCAAATACTACAAAAGTATGTGATGTTAGTAAAACCACCATATATAGAGCAAACTCCCCCACAATCTATGCACGTGTGAATGATCTTGATTTCATTGCATATATTGCCAACCAAGGTTGTTGGTGGAGTTTCCTCTATATACTCAACCATGCAAAGCATGAAAGGCAAATGCTTAAGAACAAAACCAAAGCATCAAACCCAATTCCCTTTAAACCCTCAAAACTTCTCCTCCATTGGCACCAATTGCCGAAATGGGCGGAAAAACTTAGAAGGCCAATATAGTGAGAGTTCCTCCATAATGTGTGCATAAACCAAAAGTATAATTGAAAATATATGCACATATCCAAATATGAAAACTCGAAGGAAATCAACCTATATTGAGGATCAAAGATTGCAAATAAAATAAGATCACATGGTGGATAAACTTCAACAAATGAAGAGAGCAATCAATCGATCCAAAGAACAAATTGAATAAAGATATTATGATAAGACCAAAAGGGTGCTCTAAATAATATGAGGAAGCTCCCCAAGGTTTGTGCACTAAATATGCTATTTGAATTAAAGTATAAGGTGTACAAACATGGAATCATCATTCCCTCAATATTATTCAAAACAAAATGATACCAAGTGAAGTCAAATACTATGATAACCGCAAAATGGTGCTTTAAATGAAATGAGGAAGCTCCCCAAGGTACGTGCAAAAAAAATAGAATGTTTGCATTTGAATACAATTTGCACAACATGGAATCCTCACTCCCTCAATAACATTTAAAACGCAACCATTTGCAAGAGATCATAGAGAAGAAATTAAGCTTAACACTTGCATCAAACAAATGGTTGAGCAACAAGCAAGGGACAACATATTAAAAGGCTCAACCAAAGGAATGTGAGATATGAATGACAAAGCATATTATAAGACTAATACAAGGATAAGCATAGAGCATCCACATAGTCTTCAATGAATGAAATTGCTTAGCATTCCATCTCAACACATAAGGTTCAAATAAGATATCAAATAAGGAGATATCATCTCTCATGTGTATAAGTTTCTAAGTAGACAACATCACAAAGATAATTATCACAAAGAAACATGTACACACAAAATAGATACTAAGAATAGAACATGATATCCAAAATGAAGTCATGCAATATACCAATGAGATTTTTTTTAAAGCACGGCCAAAGGCTCAAATTTTCTTATTGTATATTGAAGAACTTCAACCACAAACAAGTCAAAGACATCACAAATATCAACAAGGGAAAGAAGATAGTTGAGATGCTTTGAGAAAAGCAACAAGTATCACAAAGATGGATACCAAAAGAAAGTACTAAATTTACACTTTCAACCATATTGCACATGTGAGAAACTTGAGGAATTGATATGCAATAAAATTGCTAAATTGACATATATGGGATAGGAGAATCATGAGCATGATTTTATATGTTCCTAATAATATGCACTCATCTCAAATTCCTCACAATTGCAATAAAGAGGTTTCATTAAGACCTTTGCAAGAAGCACAACATTTGCAAATAAAGATATTCCATGCCATGAAACAACCTACACAAGGTTGGATACTAGAAAAGTATGCATGATAAGATACTTGTTACCAAGATATTAAAGGTAGGATGAAGTAGATAGGAGTTCTTCAATAATCCTAGCTTGCCTCAAATTATCATTTAGTCACCACTTCATCCTTATTATTGAGACAACTACCAATATATCTTCATGTACCTAAAACAAAGTTCAAGTACAAGATGGTCCCCAAACTCATTGGGTCCAAAGTAGTTAGAGAAACTACAATATATAGGACAAACTCCACATAAATATGTGCATATAGATATGAACTTGAATTTCATGCACAACTTAGCCAATTTAGGATTTGATAGAGTTTTGCCTATATATTGGATCAACGAAAGCAAAGCATGCCATAAATTATACATTTAGTAAGAATGCATGCACAACACTTTCAAGAGCCAAAGCGAGATACAATTTGAACAAAGCACCAAGAAGACCAAGAAGTCACACGAAATTGTGAAGCTACAAAAGGTTGTCCAAATTATATCAAAGAATCAAATCAACACAAGATTGACTCCAAAGTTCAACTAGTGAACTAAGCAAAAGCCAATGAGCATAAAGGATAACTAAAACACACATGCTCAAAGACATATCTCATTTTAAGAGTGAAAAACAAATTACAAGGAATGAGATAAGCAACTCCCAAAGAGAGCAAGGTTCCAACAACAAACCAAACTCTCCACACTTTTTATGATGGCACACTAAGTACCAAAAAGAAAAGATTTGACTTCCAACAATAATCAAAACCAATTGAAATAAGCACAAGAGTGTGTTATAACAAATATAGGAGAGCTCCCCCAAGATTAGTGCATTATTTATGATTTTGCATTTGAATACAAAATGCACACAAATGGGATCATCACATCTACCTACATAGAAATATCACAAAATAAGTTTAACAAAATCAAATGGAATCACAAGAGTCAAGAAAGACAATGGGAGTTAAAGCAAATACATTTCTTGGCGAGAGATAAGGCAATTAAAAGCAATAGCCAAAGTGAAGATGATCAATATAAAAATACCACATGATAGATTACCAATTTTCCAAGGAGAAGAGGTATATGGAGTTATTTCCGGTGGTAGTTTACACATAAATCCAAGATCATCTTCACGACAAATGAGCATATGAGAAGTATAAGAATTAAGCACCATGCCAAACAAAGATATTCTTGATAGACTCAAATAGTTAAACAATCACGCAAAGCAATGATTAGGATAGCTTGAAGCAAATGGTTTTCCAACTTTGATGTAGTATTCCACATTTTAGGAAAACCCTATCAAGAAAGTATCTCATAAACAAGATCCAAAACAAGAGCAATAAACAATTTGGCAAATTGGAACTTGTTCGAGAAAACATGCCACATAGAAGCAAGATAATTTATAATATCAACACTATGTGACACAACCTCAAATATACACATTTCATGGATTTGTAATATGCACAAAGCACAATACTCCCCCATAATGTGATAAAACCAATTTTCAAATAAGTTGTTAAACTCAATTTTCATAGGGCCCAGAAATTCCGAGGGGGACCGGAGTCTCCGGGGTTGAACCACCGGAGTCTCCGGGGTAGAACCACCGGAGTCTCCGGGGTAGAACCAATGAAATCTCCAAACCTAGAAAATTAAACTTTACCAACAAGAGGCAAATAGAATCCAACAAGATGATTAATGGACATTATAGAATTTGAATTTCTCATGAAAATGACATACCACATAGAGACTAGATAATCTTTAAATATCAACACTAAGTGGTATTCCTCATGTACACACATTTTTAGGATTGTGAAGTGCCAAAGCATATCACTCCCCCAAAATGGGATGGTCCATTAATCACTCCCAAGAGCCAAGAAGATAGATCAACATGCAATAGGCTCAATAGTAACAACCGTACATGGTGTGCAACCAACATGCATATAATTGATTACTCAAAATAAAGCAAGTGGGGAGCACAACATATACAAACACATGCAAGATACAAAACCAAACACATGCAAAGGGGCGAGTAACTTTCAATGTAGATAAGTTGAATACATGTTACCGCAAGGAGGAACAATGGATATATGATAGAAATAAGATAATCCAATTGACTTGACTTGAGACAATATAATTAATGAAGATCCCTTAATTCTTCATGATATAGCCAAGTCTCCAATGCCCTCCATTGAACACCTATTGATCAAGTTTTGGCTTGTTGGTCCCCAACCAAGTTGGGTCCTAAGAGGTTAGAAACAATAGGTTTGGCAACCCAAATGGTTCTTTTCTTGACACCACTTTGAGTACCAACAAATTTGGCAAACACATTTCCAACCTTATCCTTACAAAGTGAATAAGCATCATCGATTATGATAGGGTTGGATGAGTTACCAATAGAGCATGTAGAAGAAAGGTGACCCTTCTCACGGCATATGTAGCAAGATCTTAGCTTTCCTTTCTTCTCATTTGATTTCTCCACAATGGGAGCATTGGGTTGATTCTTCTTAGGAGGAAGCTTTTCTTCATCTTGAGGAAGGACTTGAGTTTGAGCTTGAGGCCTCTTCCCTTGTTGCTTCTCACTTAGATGCTTCTTCTTCAATGGGCAAGACCTAACATGATGCCCTTCAATTTTGCACTTGAAGCAAACAATCTTGGCCGGATTCTTGACTTGCTCTTGGCCCTTCTTCTTCTTGAAGAGTTTGGACTTCTTCTTATTGTTGGAGATAAATCCAAGTCCACGCTTGTCATTGGGGGATTTTTGTGCACTCAACATCTTGTCAAGTTTGGACTTCCCTTCATGACTTTTTACCAAGTCTTTCTTCAACAAAGTGACTTGGGCCTCGAGCTCTTTAATTTCCTCTACATGGTTAGTTACAACACAAGTACTAGAGGAAGTAGAAGCTATAATGTTAGAGCAACAAGGCAAGGAGAGTAATTCATCACAAGATGTAGCAATAGTATGAGTGGATGAATTACAAGGACTAGCACATGGCAATATAGCATTTTGGGAAGTAGTGCTAGTGACCACATGAGGTTCACAAGATGTTACCTTTGTAGACATATCCTCATAAGCTAACTTTAGGCGAGCATGGGAAACTAGAAGATCCTCATTAGAGCTAGATAGCTTTTCATGACTTTCCTCCAATATCCCATACTTGCTAGTTAGCAACTCAAGTTGAGCCCTTAGCTCAACATTCTCCTTCAAGATAGATGCTTCACAAGAAGTAGAGTTAGTAGCACAAGCATCATGATTAACCGAAAGAGGAGAAGGCAACTTGGAACACTCTTTTAAATAAGAAGCTTTTAGTTGCTCATGTGACTCGGTGAGTTTGGTGAGCACACTCTCAATGTCCCTAGAGCCATCTTTGAGGTGCTCAACATCCTCAAGAAGTTTAGCATTAACAAAAACAAGCTTATCATTTTTTAATTTTAAATCATTTGCCACCACAAGAGCTCTATCATGGTTTCCCTTTACTTTAGACAATTCTAGAGCAAAAGTCTCCTCAAGAGTTTCGTTGGTGGCTTGTTCTCGTAAAAGAGTCTTTTTAAAATCATTGGCAAGACTATGAAGATTCTCAATAGTTGCTTCTTGCTCTTCATCGTGAGATTGAAGCTCATCAATAATTTTCTGGCTCTCAATAGCAGCAACCAAAATATCAACAAAGTTAGAGCAAGCAATTTTGTTCTTCTTACCAATAGCAAGAAAGACTATTTCTCCCTTCCTTTTTAAAGAGGCAACATAATCATCCTCTTCTTCATGATCACTAGATATAGTGGGTTCCAAAGAAGGAGTTACCTTTGAATCCCTAGCCATAAGACATATGTGGGAACCGAGAGATGATGATGAGGATGAATTACTTGAAGCTCCAATCAAAACTTTGTCTTGGCCAATAGAATCTCCGGTTTCCTCTACATTGTTAGCCACACAAAGACTAGAGGAAATAGAGGCATTTTTATCATGGCCACTAGACAGAGCAAGCATATCATCATGAGATTTATTTAAGCAACTTACACATGATATGCAAGGACTAACACAAGCATGTAAAGCATTTATGGTGCTAGAAGTGTTAAAGTCCAAAGATGAAGCATTGCAATGAGATCGAGATGAATGATTATCAAAAGTAAGCTCACTATCAACATTGCAATTTTCATCACCACTCACCATGTCATTACCTTGTGTCTTGCCACACATCGGTGAAGTGGAAGAAAGTTCATCACGGCCGGAAGTGGAAGGAATACACTCATCCTCAATAAACTTGGACACATCATATTTTTCTTGAAGCTTTGTCCATAACTCATGAGCGCTCCGAAAAGGCGTGAAGGAGAAGGTAACTACATCGCTCAAAGCATTAATAATCACATGAGAAGCTTGAGCATTGAGATACAAGTTTTTCTTATCCTCTAAAGATAGATTTTGAGTATCCTTTGGAGGAGAAAAACCCGCATCTACAATTCGCTCCATAAATGGGTCCATGACCCGAAAATAATTAAGCATGTGAATTTTCCAAGTATCATAATTTGTGCCATCGAATATAAAAGTGTCATTGTGCACTAATCCCCTAGCCGACATCTTTGCTCTCAAGGCGGTAAAGCCTAAAATGAGAGACCTAGCTCTGATACCAATTGAAAGGACACAGATGTCGCCTAGAGGGGGGGGGTGAATAGGCGATTAAAACTTTTACGAAAGGCTTGAACAAATGCGGAAATAAACTAGCGTTTAATTTGTCAAGCTTACAAAACCTAAATAGACTAGGCTCACCTATGTGCAACAACAACTTATGCTAAGCAAGACAAGTAGCAAGGTGATAGCAAGATATATAACTTCAAGCACGATGGCTATCACAAATGTAAAGTGCATAAGTAGTGGAGCTCGGATAAGAATTACCGAGGCACGAAGGAGACGAAGATGTATCCCGAAGTTCACTTCCAAGGAAGCTAGTCTCCGTTGGAGAGGTGTGGTGGCTTAATGCACTCCGAACGCCACAAAGGCCTCACCTTGAGATGTGGTAGCACAATGCTCACCAAATGCCACAAAGGCTCACCTCAAGATGCGGAGGCACGCTACGCACCGAACGCCACAAAGGCTCACCTTATTCTCCTCGTGCCCTCGCACAAAGCAAGATGCCACGATCCACTATGGGACACTTGAGGGCGGTCACCGAACCCGTACAAGCTTGGGGCAATCTCCACAACTTAATTGGAGGCTCCCAAGAATCGCCACAAAGGCACCACAAAGGTTGGGGAATCTCCACAACTTAATTGGAGGCCCCAAGTATATGCCACAAAGGCCACTAAGCCGTCTAGGGTTCCAAGAACCCAAGAGTAACAAGCTCACGAACTTTCACTTACCGAATCTCCGAGGAGAACTCAAACCGATGCACCAAATGCAATGGCAAGAGCACACAAAGTGCTCAAATCCTTCTCACTCAAATCCTACCAAAGCAACTAATGCTATGGAGAGATATGAGAGGAAGAACAAAGGAAATCAACAAATGAACTCCAAGATCTAGATCCCAATGGTTCCCCTCACTTAGAGGAGAAATTGATTGGTGGAAATATAGATCTAGATCTCCTCTCTCTTTTCCCTCAAGAAGATGCAAGAATCATTGGAGGGAGAGGGAGAGAGAGCAAAGCTTCAAGGTCAACAATGGAGGAATGAGAGAATAGGAAGCCAACCAGCCCAAGGAGGAAGAAGGGGGCCTTTTATAGGTCCCCCACGAAAACTAGCCGTTGCTGGGCACTAGGGCCGGAGTCTCCGGCCTAGAGGACCGGAGTCTCCGCCCTAAGTGACTCCAGGGCCGGAGTCTCCACCCCTGGGCCGGAGTCTCCGGTGCCCCGGGGTCATTCGGGGGCCTCAGGACGGACTAAGCAGGTGCCAGGCCGGAGTTGGGCCGGAGACTTTGCGTCTCGGGCCGGAGACTCCGGCCACCAAAAACTGGCAGAAACACCAACACGAAAACGACCATAACTTGAGCATCCGGACTCCGTTTTTGATGATCTTGGGCTCGTTGGAATCACAACAACGAGCTATACAAGTATATGCATAGAAACATCATAGTCCAACAAGGGAGGATAAAACCAAATGATGAGAGGTTTGACCTCTCTTCAAAGTCGAACCGGTAAAACCTCCAAACACCAAAAACACAATGAGTGTTTCATGCAAAATCCCTTTTTGATGAGTTAGAGCTTGTCATGGAATTAACCACAAGCTCTAAAACCTCACATGGATAAAAGCCAAATAAGAACCAAGAAAGATGATGGCAAATATGCAAAGGTTTGAGCTCTCTTCGAACGATGCGGTTAAGTTACTCACTCGAGAGCCCCTCTTGATAGTACGGCTACCAATCCTATAACCCGGTCTCCAAACTAACACACGAGACCGGTAGAAGAGAAAACCTATCAAGAACAAACCTTTGCCTTGTGTATTCCACTTGAGCTTGATGAATATGATCTTCTTGTCTTCCTCAAGTTGGAACACCTTTCTTGATCTTGATTGCTTGGTGAAGTCTTACGAATTGCTCCCCCATACACACTATGGGAAAGACTCTCTTTAAGCATATCTTTTCCTTGCGCATTCCACTTGAGCTAGATTATGACCGTCTTGTCTTCCTCAAGTTGGAACACCTTTCTTGATCTTGATTGCTTGGTGAAGTCTTGCGAATTGCTCCCCCATAAATCAATATGGGAAAGACTATCTTAGGAATATCTTCACATAGACATTACCACCAAATAGAATACATGCATCAAGCATATAATATCCTTGAGATGGCACATCTTGAACTTGACTTCACATCCATGAAGACGATCACCACTTAATAATATCCTAGCCCGAGATCACAAGATCCCACTCGATACATTATGTATGCTTTGAGAGTTGATCAACTTGAAACCCATATTTGCACTTTGACTTGATCAACCTTGTATCCTTCCTTCTTCCTTCATGATGATGATGTCTTGAAGGTAAACACAAATGTCCACTCAATTATATTCTTCAAGACATAGTTGCAATAAGCTCAATTCTCATATGACCATTCTTCCGATATTTCCTTGAATACCACATTGGTCATCACTTAAAGTTCTTCATTTGATCCTTCTTACAACCTTGAAGCCAACATATGGTTCAAGCATTGTCTATGGACATGTCCTACAAATATAACTCAATGCAAACATTAGTCCATAGAGATTGTCATTAATTACCAAAACCACACATGGGGGCTCCATGCTCTTTCAAGTTCTATATATCTGAGAAAGATTTTTCAATCCTGGAAATCCTTTAACTCGATATATAGATTTCTACGGGAAGCAATCCAATGGATGAGGAACAAGTATTTGAAAAAGTACACTCTCCATCGTTTGGACTGTACTACACGTGCATCCAACCCGTAGCACATGTTGCATATAAAGCAATTCCATTGGTCACAACTTGCTCGAGTTCAAATTCCCTCACTAGAATGTATGTGCACCTCGTGCGCCACTACTGGGAAGCTAATTTTGAGGCCTTCGCACCTCAACATACAAGATGAACCACTTCAGTTCCTTGAACTCATTCAGGGGGACATTTGTGTTCATCCAACCATTGTGTTGACCATATTAGGTATTTTCATGGTATTCATTGACACATCTACATGATGGTCATACGTGTGGCTTATGTCCACATGAAACCATGCATTTACCACGATAATGAAGGAAGTAATAAAGTTACAGGCCCATTATCTTGAAAGTCAAATTTTATCAATTCGCATGGACAAGGTTGCAGAATTCTCCTCATGTGGCTTCATTGACTCACATGGCCCTGGGGATTGAAGTTCAACACTCTGTCACATACGTCCATACTCAAAATGGTTTGGTCGGATCCATAATTAAGAGGATCAAACTCATTGCAAGACCTTTGTTGATGAATTGCGATTACCAACTTCACGTTGGAGTCATGCAGCTTTACACACTGCTCACTGACTAACTGCATATCGCAGACTCCTTCTCTGCAACTGATACATGGAAATCCTCCGAGCATTTCCTATCTGCGTAAGTTCGGAAGCGTTTCACGCATACCGATCTCACCACCACAACATACATCATTGGGCCCACAGACTGAGGATCTATGTGGGGTACAGATCTCCGTCGATCAGCACATACCTTGAAGCCCTAAATGGGGATACATTTATAGCCCAGTATGTTGATTGCTTATATTAAAGGATGGATTATTTCCAGGCATTAGGGGGAGATTTCATGTATCACATGGAATGCCAGGAAATCAATAGGGACTCCATGTCCCACCTTATATCCACGTATTCAAGAATTTGGACTACGTCCAGAATTCACATATTTGCAACTCTTTGCAAATAACCTGCCATATTCATTTACTGATATCAAAGGTGTTACAAAATCCTTTAGTCCGGCTAGAAATGCGCCTGAAAGAGTGGAGGTGCCAATAAAAACCACTAAACTCGTACCTGAAAAGAGGGGGAGTAGTACGGCCTCTAACCAGGATCTAGCTTCCTACAAGCAACAAAGGAAATCGAGGAGATATCTCTAAATCAGTAAATGCAAGTCAACCTTGTGTTGATAAACACCTTATGGGTAGTATACACCCAGTGGAAGGGAAACCTCCACAACTCCAGCTTCAGCTTGCACACACTGGCTGGGACATCGGAACACCTGGACTCACGCGTATTGGGAAATCACGAAGAGTCATCATAGGTGCATGAGATTTCCTCCTACAATATCGATTCTGGAGAATCATAACAAAAGCCTACAATTGTCGACAATTATTTCTCTTGTATGATTGCATACATCCTTCAAATTATTCAGATCCAAAGACCATGGCCATGGCAGAGTGTAAACCACTCGCTCGGACTGAAACAAACAAAGGATGCAATCCAAGCAGAATTAGCCTCGCTCCTCCAATTGAATTCTCTATACGGGAGTCAATATGTTTTCTTCTAGAGAACAACAAGGTGGTGAGAAAGCAAGGCTTGTAGCATAAGGTCGGGTTTCCGCAGAGATCCGAGACCTACTCTCCAGACAGGATTGGAATCCTCAAAATTTTCTGATAATTATATCATTGGCAGTGCAAAATCATCTATCTATGCAGTTGATAGATGTAGTGACTACATTTCATGTGGATCACTAGATTTGGACATGTATGGTTCCCGATGGAATCTCTATCTGAAACGAAATGTAAATGCAACATGCATAGTGTAAAATCAATGAGTCATTACATGGCTTATTGTTGTCGGTATATTTTGGTACAACCGACGTAGTGAGTTTCTTATCCACAAGGATTACTCCTACAATGATGATTACCCATGTGTGTTTGTCATACACAAGGATACTCCTGCAATGACAAAGCACGTGATCATCTAAAAGACGGAATTTGAGATGAAGGATTTGGTTAAACCCAAACAATGCTTGATACTACAAGTCGGGCTACTTCACTCAAGTATAATGGTACACCAAGTTGCCTATATCATTAATATTGGAGAAACCTAGAATGGACAAGTCATATCCATTTCCCATGCCGGTTGTTCGATCTCTAGACGTAGAGAAAGATTCACTCAAACCACGGGATGGTGTACAAGGGATGTTGGGACTTGAAGTTCCATATCTTAATGCCATTGGACCCACCAACAAACTGGTTGGGAATCAAGAATATCTTTCGATATCTCCAAGGCACCACACATTACTTGACCTATTCTGGTAATTTCAGAGAAATCTGAAATCCAATATCATCAGGATACACTGATATCGGCTACTTGAATGATCCTCACAATGTGTATCTACATGGTAGAGGTGTCACTCCATTGATCTCTTCGAAACAGACTTCAGTGACTACACCTACCAATCATTCTGAAATACGAAGCCGCGTTACACGTGTAGCTTTACGGAATGATAAATCACATACATAAGTCATGTGGTATTGATTCTCTTGAATCATCGACCATTATCTACACAGATAATGTTGCTTGAGTTGCATGGATGCAAATAGGATATATCGAGAGCAATATCTAAGCATATTGCCTCTAAATTGTTTTATCTCCATGAGCTCCATAAGAGCCGGAGAATAAACATCTTGCAAGTCAAATCATGCGATAACCTCGCTGACCTATTCACGAAGTCTCTACCAACTTTCATATTCCAGAAATATTTTATGAAATTGGTATTCGACGGCTTCAGGAATTGCAAGAATCAGGGGGAGTATCTCCCTGGACTACTCCTGTTCAAAGCATCATATTACACTCTTTTTCCCTTATGAGTTTACTATCCAGGTTCTCATCAAGGTTTTTAATGAGGTAATATCAACACAAGATCATATGTCATACTTTCTGAAGAAAGTATACACGACATATATATTATTCTCTAAACTCTATGAGTTTTTCCCTTTTACAAGGTTTTCCTCATATGGAGTTAAGAGAGGCAATAATCATTATATGCTGTATTATTTTTTCCTTATTTTCCCACTGGGTTTGAAGGAGTTTTAACAGCATATCCAACAATTATATGTTGCATCATTTTCTCCTTATTTTCCTCATTGGGTTTAAAGGAGTTTTAGCAACATATCATACACACTGCTTCTCATATTTTTCCCACAGGGTTTTTGGAGGAGTCTTAATCAAGATGATAAGTATTTATACAGTCAAGCGGTGATTAGGGGGAGTGTTGAGAATAATTATCTTCGATAATTATGGATTAATCTCCACTTAATTAGGAGAGGCAGTTCCACTCTTGGGAACCATCACACCCGCTCCTCCCGACGGTTTCCTTCTCGGAACGACGTCTCCAGAGAACCGACATATTAACGTCTGTTCAGATTGTATAAATAGCAAGTATCATCATCAATAAAGGATACAGATTTCACTCTTATGATTGTCTCTCGCTTTGTCTCTCGATTACTTCTAATACCTGCAACCCCAGACCCAGAAACTACTCGACACACCGCGCCTCGTACGCTCCGGCTTTTCCCAATGACACCTGGGCCCCGCCGCGATGGGACCTACATGTCATTTTCTCTCAGGGCCGCGGGTCGGCCTTGTTTTCCATAAACGGGTAGGGCGGGGGTGTCACGGAAGTGCCAGGGTCCCCCTCAAATTTGCCGCAACCCAGAGCTCCGCACCATTCACTCGCCCTGCGTGTGTGTACCTGCGCGGCGATCGAGAGCAGAGCGGAGGAAGGGATCCAATGGCGGCGCCGGCGGCCAGGCCCCCGCCGCCCAAGGTGCCCAACCCCTGCGCCGCCCTCCGGCCGCCGCCGTCGCCCGCTCGCCGCCCCGACGCCGCGCCGTGGCCCGCTCGGCCCAAGGTGATAAATCAATTAACCCCGTCCCTGTTTCTCTGCTTTGTGGATGCACGCCCTTTTCCCCCGCCCCTGGTTCCGGCTCCGCGACCGTCGCCGCGCCGGGAGGCTGTTGGTTAGGGTTTTCTGCGTACGGCCAGAAATGGAAGTGGGGCTGGGGTTTTTGCGCGCGTGTCGATTTTTTTTTAGAGCAAAGGGGGTCACCCCCGGTTTCATTGAAACCACCACACACGAGCTACAGCAATACAGCATCCAGGTTTTCATAGCAAGAAACAAAGAGAAGGAAGCTAAAGCAGCAGCAAAGTTTAAGCGCTACAGGCAGAGAAGTTTAGTTATTACAGACAGGAAACTCCATCTAAACTCGAAAGGTAGAGCCTGCAGTCTCCTAAATCCCGGAGAACAATGTCATCAGTAGCCTCCTATAGGTCTCAATCTGCAAGGCGTCCATCTCGGAAGGATTGGAGGCAGAGAACAGATCAGCATCCATGGTCTTCATCTCCAGGCTATTTCGAAGCAATTCTCCTCTTGTCTTCTCCAGTAGCATCAGGTTTTGATCTAGGAGCGATGTGTGTGCATCCTTGCATACAAGTCTCCAGTTTTTGACGTTTACCACCACTTTGCCCAGGACCAAGTCCAGACCTGTCCTGCTGTCCATGTTTTTCCCTGAAAACAAAATTTCATTTCTTAACGTCCATAAGGACCAGATAATTGCAGAGGAAAAAACATTCAGGACAGAGTTTTTATCATTACTAAATCCACCATCTGGCAACAGACAGGAAGTCAGATCCAATCTCTACACCAAAGATTTCAGAAATCTTCCGCCAAACATGTTGAGCCACAAAACAATTGAAAAAGAGGTGCTCTACTGATTCTAGTTCACTACAGAACAAGCACGTCATATCTTCGACATGTTTGGCGTTTTCCCAGGTTATCTCTGGTAAGAATTTTATTGTTCATTAACAACTAGAGAAAAACATGAATCCTGGGCGGAATGGCTAACTTCCACATACCCCTCTATTGTTAACAATAGCATTGAAGGATTTAACCGAATACACACCGGAAGGATGGAACATCCAGATGGGCATGTCCTCACCATTAGTAAGTGAAATAGTGCTAATCAGGCTAACAAGCTCAAGCCACCTATTATACATATGATCATCTACAGTTCTTCTAAAAGAACATTTGAGCTCCTGACCATCCCACACATCTGCAATGGTAACATTATGCTCATTGACAATAACATAAATGTCCCAGTAAAGGGTAGCCAAGCTACAATTTCCTATCCAAATGTCTTCCCAAAAAAGCACTTTGTTACCATTCCCCACATGCCATCTATACCCAGATTTTGCTGCATAAGCTGCCCACATCACTCCTTTCCAAAAAGGAGAGCACTGTGAAGGGTTAGCCCAAAAGACATTGGGGGCAAGATCATACTTAGAATCCAAAATGGTTTTCCAAATTTTGTTATTATCCATATGGTACCTTTTAATCCACAAAGCTAGTAAGCACATATTATTCTCTGACATCATGTATACCAAGACCACCATATTCTTGCTTCTGGCAGACCAATCCCCAGTTAGCAAGGTGGTACTTACGATTTTCAGGAGTGTCATCCCAGAAAAAAATGAGCCATTTGAGTATTTATAGTCTTAATAGCCCATTTAGGAAATTTAATAATGGACAGCAGGTACAGAGGGATACTAGCAATACAGGTTTGCAGCAAGATCAATCTTGCTTTGTATGAGAGTAATTTACCACGCCAGCCAGCAATCCTAGGGGCGAGAAAAGAAACCAAGTTCCTGGGGTTTTCTCGCCCCTCGATCGCTTTTTCCGAGGTTAATTTTACCCTTTAGTACTTCTCTATGTTCATCATCAGCTTGCTCTTGTACATCATTCTAGGCTTCATGCAGATAGCCGTAGTCTACGGTGTATGGATAGATACAACTGCCTACTTTACCAACTTTCGCACTTCGATTAGGATTGGCATGCCTATATCATGCCATTCCCGGCTCCTAATTTTATACGGAGAACCAGGAATCTCATTTATTTCCTTTTGCTCTTGCAGGATGCACCTTGCCCAACCTCTGGTGGCGATAGAGCCCATTCAGAGCAGTTGAAGAAAGCTACACAGAGTGTGTATGTTCCTACTTCCTTCATGCCTATGTAACTTGCGATTGGGTTTGTTTGTTGACATAACATGCATTATCTACAAGGGAACAGTGTCATTGTTTTAGCATTTCTCGTCATCCTGGTTTGCATTTTGAGTTAAACAAGTAAAACAGTACCTTGTTTTGTTAGAATATTGTCTTCTGTTTTCCTGCTATTTTCTAAGGCTCCCTACTGCTTGTTAAAACCAATCATTTTTCTCTTATCCATGTATCATGTGAGACAATGAGAGTTTTGCATGACAAAACGCAGCTATTTGGTTTCAGCCCAAAAAACTGGCTAGCCAAAATTTTAGCGAATGTTTTGCTTCCCTTGATTTGTTGTTGGAAAAGAAAGTAATCTGGATTGGGCAAGGTTGGCATGGGCATGCCATTTGGCAAACCATTCAAACAAGTTTGCTATGAACAAAAAAATATTAAGGTTTAAACAAATTAAAGTAAAAGATGAGAGGACATATAATTATTGAATGCAACTAGTCTATTTGGTTCCATGTATCATTTCTCTCTTATCCATGTATCATGTGAGAGTTTGCATGATAAAACACAGCTATTTGGTTCCAGCCCAAAAAATTGGCTAGCCAAAATTCTAGTGAATGTTTTGCTTTCCTTGATTTGGTGTTGGAAAAGAAAGTGAACTAGATTGGGCAAGGTTGGCATGGGCATGCCATTTGGCAATCATTCAAACAAGTTTGCTATATATGCACAAAAGATTAGTAAGGTTTAAACAATGTAAAGTAAAAATGTAAAATATGAGAGGACATATAATTATTATCTTTTACAGTATGTTACTCTAAGTCTGATGGTGTAACTCGACCATATTTCTGTGATGCTTAGCTAATATCTTACAGTCCTCATTTTGCAAGTCTTGTTTCCCGTAAAAGATGAGGTGCTGGTTATTATATCTGAACTAGGGAATATGAAATTGTTTTGTGTGAGGCTACATTTTTTTGCTTGTTTAGCTTCTTGACATACTAGCAGGCCATCCATGTTGCCTGGATTGCACTTAGATAGCATTCCTGTCTTCTTCCTTGCAAAATCCAGATTCTCTTATGCTTATTTCTAGCTGTATTTTTTTATTTTAAAATTTATAGTAACTTCCTTTCTATTCTACAGCATGAATAAGCCTTCTGGCGGGACATATTCAAAACCTGAAGCAAGAGTAAAGCTGATTCCTGCAGAAGACATTACATACGTATGCCATTCCCGGCTCCTAATTTCATTCAGAGAACCAGGAATCGTGCAACGTTCATTTATTTCCTTTTGCTCTTGCAGGATGCTCCTTGCCCGACCTCTGGTGGCGATAGAGGCCGTTCAGGGCAGTGCAAGAAAGCTACAGAGAATATGTATGTTCCTTCATGCCTATGTAACTTGCGATTGGGTTTGTTCACATAACATGCATTATCTACAAGCCAAAAAATTGGCTAGCCAAAAATTTTAGTGAATATTTTGCTTCCCTTGATTTGGTGTTGAAAAAGAAAGTAAACTAGATTGGGCAAGGTTGGCATGTGCATGCCATTTGGCAAACCATTCAAACACGTTTGCTATGAACAAAAAATTAGTAAGGTTTATGCAAAGTAAAGTAAAAGATGAGAGGACATATAATTATTATCTTTTACAGTATGTTACTCTAAGTCTGATGGTGTAACTCGACTCAATATTTTTGTATGTTAATATCTTACCTGGATATATAATTGTTTTGTGTGAGGCTACATCTTTTGTTTGTTTAGCTTCTTGACATAATAGCAGGCCATCCATGTTGCCTGGATTGCACTTAAATAACATTCATGTCTTCTTCGTTGACAAATCCAGATCCCCTTATGTTTATTTCTAGTTGTATTGTTTTATTTCAAAATTTATAGTAACTTCCTTTCTATTCTACAGCTTGAATAAGCCTTCTGGCGGGACATATTCAAAACCTGAAGCAAGAGTAAAGTTGATTCCTGCAGAAGACATTACGTATGTATGGCATGGATTGGAGAAAAGACACTGCAGACGGAGTGTCACTCCTCCTCCCAGTTCAAGGAAAGTGTCTCTTGCGAGACCGACACCAATTCCTCACGAGGCGAGGACACCGGTTTCTCCCAAGGCAGCGGCACAGCTTACTCACCAGGACAAAGCAGAGCTTACTCACAAGCCGGCGTCACCACTTGCTCACAAGCCCACGACACCACCCCCACCTGTTCCCTTGTGTTTTTCTGCTAAGAGATTTGAGACAGCTGAGAACAGCCAGATTGTTTCTCTCAACCGGCCATCACCACTCTGCAAGGCTGTCCAGAAAGGTACAGTTCCTCCTGCTGTTTTGAGAAAAGAGTTGGAGATGAATCCCATCTCTCCTAGTTCTGTGCATGTCCTTCCTGCACATTCAAGTAAGGTTCGCCTTTCTACAAGGGCAGAACCTTTTTCTGGGAGTGTCAGCAAACTTGATAACACAAAGATATGCTCTACAAGCAATACAAAAAATAATGCAGATCCTACTATGGAAAAAGAACATACCGTGGAACTTTCATTACTGAGCCCAACATCTGTGCTAAGTTCCACCGAGGTATGCCCAGAAACTAGATCAAGGCCGTCCAGTCTAAACTTGTTCAGTGGCAAATGCAAGCTGGCCTCACTGCAGTCTGAAACAAGCATGCCTCGAGCAATAAGCCCACAGTCCACAACTCAAGAACCATGTGTGGAGATGTCTCGTGACTTTGAAGATGCTCCTTCCACTAAGAGGACTGAGCGACAAACAAACCTGGAAGCATCAATTAGTTGTAACATGTCCTCAGGTACAGTGAGGATCCTGACGTAACCTTGTCTATGTTTATCTACACGTCTAAAATAAATACCATGCATGATATTTGCACCTAGCTCGACTTCTTTTGTTTTACTCTTTTGAGTATCCTTGAGTCGTCATGAAAGGATACGTGAGTATTGCTTTCTGTTTTCCCCCTATGTTAGATCCAATGAAATTGAAGACTTAAATAGGAAAACCAAACTATTAAACCTTTAGATTAGTACATACATTCCCATATTTTAATGGGTTTGTTTTATTGTTAAGTGCATATTTACAAGGACATAATTACGTAACACAAAACAATTTAATGATTCTATTCTGTCTATTGCGCAAGTATTTATATTGGAAAATTTGCGGTATGACATTTGATATTTGGGAAACAGGCGCCCCTGCAATTTCACGTACAGAACTGTACAAGAAGCCAGACCAGTCAAAATACACAACTGAAGCCCCACGTGTTGAACTGTCCAATGGTTTTGAAGCTGTCCCCTCCACTAAGATCAATACCAGGAATCAACGACAAACAAATCAGGAAGCATCAGTTCGGTGTAACATGTCTTCAGGTACAGTGAGGATTCCGGTGGTATTTTCTTCCATGTTTTTAATCTATGTATCAAAAATAAATAACATGCATGATCTCTGCACCTAGTTCTAATATTTGGACTTCCTGTTTTAGACTTCTTTTGTTTACTATGTTGAGTATCCTGTCATTCCTCATAAGACTTTTCTTGATTTTTCCCTAAACATTAGGTCCAAGAAAATATGGTAGATAGGGAAAGCCAACTTTTTAGCCCTTTCAGATTTTTACGTAGGCTTCCAAATTTCTAGAGTTGTTTTATAGTTCAGTGCATCTATTTGAAGGACAGAATAACATAACACAAAATAACTAAACGAGTCTTTCCTTGTCTATTCTTGGAATATTTCTTTCAAAAAATTCGTTCTTGTGACATTTGTGTCTGGGAAACAGGTGCCCCAGCAATTCTGGACACAGAACTGTACAAGAAGCCATACCAACCAGAGTCTAAAACTCCAGGCCCATTTGTTGATCTGTCTAATGACTTGGATGATGTTCCTTCCACTAAGAGCCATATGTGGAATGAGAGACAAGCAAACCAGGAATCACCAACTAGCTGTGACGTGCCTTCAAGTATGGTGATGATCCTGACAGTAATATTTTCTATATTTTTCATTGACATATCTAAAATAATTGGCATGCATGATATTTGCTAAACTTAGTTCCAATACTTGTGTTTTGAGATATTGGATTTCTTTTATTTACGACTAGTATATACCCATGCGTTGCAACGGAATAAAAATGCAATTTTTCTAATTTAGGCAATGGTGTCAAATGTCACGGGACGTGGTTTCTTCTATTCATAGAATGAAAAATGTTAATTTTCACTCCCACTTCTTTCCTACTTACACTTTGTCATGGAAATGGTCCTCCCATGAGAGATGTTGTCGTGTTAAAGTAACTTATTTACAAATATAGAAATATGCACATATTAATGCAATGATAATGCTCTCCTTATTCTTGGACGACGACTAAGAACCATAAAAAAAATAGTGCATAGATGAGAAAATAAGATTTAAAATAAGCAACGGTCGATGTTTACCGAATATTTTTTACTACCTCTGGTGCAATTTGATCCCTTTCTTGTAGTTATCACAGGTATACTGTAAACTTACTCTACCTTTCAATGTGTGACGTTGCAGATTTATTTTGTGTTGCAATAAATAAATACAATCCCACCCCCATACATTTACTTTCAGCCACCTTCGCATATTAACAGTCACACTCCTGAAGAATTAGCACAATCAAAGCTAAAATAAGAAGTAAATAAACACATTAATATAGCAGCATGCAACGAAAAATAGAACATCTTAGGCCAAACAATGTTTAGCAGGCAGACATAAATTACACATCATTACATGTTCCCATTAGCCATCCAGTATCTCTACCAGTTCTGCAACTTAAGCAAGTCCCAAACTACCCCATGTATATGTGATCAGTGGTCCAATAGCTGGAAAAATAAAACTATATACCAGGAAGCTTGAAAAATGAGAAAGATGTTGTCCTCGTGTGTCTCTGTGTTTTTTTTTGGTCAATCCACATGGAACAGAGAACAAACTAAGGAGCTCGTCACAATAACCGCAGGTGCTCATTTATTTTCTTGACAGCCATACGGTCATACACAAATAAAAGAATTTATAGATGATCATAGAAAATTACCCAGCTTTAATATCAAGAGTGTCCATCTTAGCAAGGAGCAAGAACACGCAGTGGCCGCCGGGGAGGCCGGGCGTCGGGATTGAGCTAGGGGAGGAGCACTTCGTCTTAACTTCTAAAAGAATTACATTTTGATTGAAGTTTATTTTTATGCCAGGCTCATTTGGTTCAAGGCAAGTTAAACTGCCGGAAGAGGATGATGAATTAATATCCCCAGTTAAGGCCCTAACCTTTTACCTGTGTGCGCATCTCTGCCTCAAGCTGCAGTGTCCATAATGTCTCAGCTACCATGCCCTCCTCTATACCAAGTAGGCCCAAAGGCCCGAACCCTTCTCCATCGATACTCTAGACATGGCACTCACGTTCCTTGTTGAGTAACTCACCAAGCAGCTCGCTCACCAACGACAGTGTCAGCTCCACGGCCACATCCGCAGTCTGCACCAGCGTATCCCTTGTAGTGGTCCTTCTCTTCGACCTCGGCATCCTCTACTGGGGTCGCGAGGTCGGTACCCCAGACATCAGCGGAGAGGTGCCTCACCCAGCGCTTGTGCAAGTTGCTGGTGGCTGACAAGGCTGTCGTGTTATCTCAGGCTTCCATGTTCTGCTGAAAACACATCAGTAATTTAGCAACGGTTGCTCCCCACGTTAGTATTCCTTCATTGCAATCTCCAACCAACTTCCTAGGAATCTAGTGCTTTGGTTGTGGCCGTCATCTCCAATCCACCAGAACCTTCAAATGAACTGTTCAGCACCGAGCTTTGGCGATCCATCGATGTGGGTTACACTTGTGTGTCCCCCTTCCAGGTTGTGGATGTGCCGGATGTATGCGTGATCCCATAGGCCTGTCAACGAACAATGTAAAATCATCAATTATCTTGGCAAAGATAAAAGAAGACAACAATCTTAGCTTTTAAACATAGCAAATTACAGTAGGACATGAAATAGCCCTGCTATATCAAATTAACATATCTTGATAACTGACTAATAGTTCAATTTATTCTCCAACAATATAACAACATCAGCTGTAAGAATTTCTCACCAAGTGATTAGCAAAGACTAATAAAATCTTCTTGGTGTAAAGGGCATCTTCTGACATAGTTTGAACCGAACCAAACATAACACACAAAAGCACTGAAACCGTCATCTCCTCTGAACTGAACCGCTTGTCTCCTCTAAATTGAACCATGAAACTTTCAAGCACCAAACAGAGCTAGCTTCTATTACTTAGAGTGAGGATAACCATCAGTCTGTATGCGTGTAGCTAGCTGAACCGGAGCAGCCAAATGCCACATCCTCCGGAGAGTTACAGATGTATCTGCCTATCTATTCTGGAAATTCTCCGTTGCCTCAACTTCACCCAAAGCATTTTGATGCAGACATATGTTTAATTTAGTTATGGCAGCACTCGTTGCAGTCCACGCCGGCACAAAGGTGGAGTGGCTTCGGCGGAGGAGTCTGAGACGGCGGAGCAGCGACCCACCCACAAACCACGGTGGCGCAGAAGGACAGGGATGTAGCCCTCTTGGCTTAGTGTCGGAGCCGACTTTGACCACCGGGGAAGAGGACAGCCGGTGGGGCGTGGATCAGGGGAGGGGCGCCGGTGGTGCGGGGGATCAGGGGAGGGGCGCCAGTGGTGCGAGAGATCCGGGAGGGTCGCCGGTGGTGTTGCGTTTTTTTTTCGGAGGCGGTTTTTTTCCGGACGAAGTCAGCGGATCGCTCTGGTTTATTTGACGTACGATTTGGTTTTATTACGTACCAAACCATCACGTCCAATCCAAGGATTATTTGTAGAGATAAAGAACTGAAGAGTATTGAATTTTTTACCCTGAACGCGAGATCCAGAAAAAGAGAGGAGTCAAATAGATTTGTGCATCATTTTCCCATACTTCTGTAGTATTGTTTTCTAGTTGAGTATATGTATACAAGGATAGAATCACATGACACAACTGGATGTTCTTTTCATCTCTTGCTGAAATATTTCTTTCAAAAACTTATCGTTAATGACATTTGGTATGTGTGGAACAGGCACCCCACTAACTTTGCATACAGAACCACACAAGGATACATACCGACCAGACGCCTGCTGGAAGTAAGTACTTGAGTTTTACGCATTAGAACCTTGGAATTTAAATATCAGAGCTGGTGGAATTTGTTTGCTGCATGAGTGTATTGATTTGAAATTCTACCCACCAATTGAATAAATTTTGTTTGGGCACATTACTCAAGCGCAGAACTCAGTAATACCAGAAGTTTACCTACCCAAGGTGAAACACAAATGGGAGAAAACACAACCTACGCGTGTGGCTTGTAACTTCTATAACTTTTTATGGTGGACCTGCTATAAGCCTTGATCCTTGTCTCGTAGCCTTGTAGTTAATTAGCTGTATAGGCATCAATTAATTATGTCATAAGCTCTATTATATTTTAATGTTCATGTGCCAAGTGATGACGGTTTGTTTATTGAGGTCTTCTGCAATTACAAGGATTTGAATTTCTAATTTAGTGCTGAATTAAGCTGCAAGAGGACCCTGCGGTGTTTTTCATTTTCTTTTCACCTTCAGCTGAACACTCAAGATTTGTGTCTGTTTTCTTTAGGGGAAAGTTTGAAGTAACTGGAGAGCTAACCCACACTTGTGATGAGATTGAAGCTCATTTCCCTCTTGAAATTTTTATCAAAGTTTATGAAGCTTCAAAACAAATGCCTGAAGTCTTGAAGCTAGAGGCTCTACCTCTTTTTCATCTGTTGCCAAAAAAATTCAAGGTGAATCCCCCTGATGCAAAGGATATTGGACTGTGCTTCATAAGCTCTCATCAAAGGTACACTCATCATCATAGCTTCCACTTACATTAAAGAAGCATCAGCAATGATAAACTAACTTTCAGCTATGTCAGCTACCACATAACAATTACCCACTTATATTCCAGACAATTAAATTCATGCAGCAACTTTTGGAAAAATCTTGTATTGTGTTCACAGATATGAGCTTGTGTATAAGCTCATATTTTCTATGTTTGTTACAGGACAAATAGGAATTTTGATCATCTCTTGGAGAAGATTTCTTCACAAATTGGCTTGAGGGCTGACATCGGCACCACAGAGTTGCTGCTGTTTTCGTCCAAGTTGCTTAGGGAAGATGATCAAAGTATGTCCAACATGACTCCTACTAAGTGTTTTGAAAAAGAGTAAACCACAAAACCACGCTTTTTGGAAAAAATCCACAGAACCGGGACTTTTGGGTAAAGTTGGTTCACATGTTGCACATTGTTACGCTTCCAAATATTCAGCAGCAATAACTATGCTAGAGGTTACCTGTTGCGCAACATGCAGCTGATATTCATACGTATTGTGAAGTTTTCATGTGTTATATTATGCTTGAAACTGTCTTCTTTAATTTTCTTTCTCTGGATGTTTTGATAAGATAGGTTATAACTATTCTAGAATCTATTGTAACAGAGAAGGACGGAAAATTTTACTTTTGTGGAATTTTCCGCAAGGGTCTCAGAAAGAGTGGCATCAAACTGGATTTAACAGGGGAGGAAGGGACAAATGGGATTAACAAATGTATGCCCGTGCTAAAAACGCCTGATGCAAATGCTAACAGTAAAGCAGCTCCCGCTGTTTCTTTCTTCACTAGGTCTTGTAGTCCTGTCTCTGCAGGTAACAACTTTTTCGGCTTTGTGGTACATCTTGTTATTCAAGTGATGCAGCTCCCATACTTGCTTTTGTTGATTCGTGGTTTCTCGCTGTATTTTCCTTGAACTACAGGTTCTCCGTGTAAAGCTGCTACAAGAGCTCCTGCTTGCGGAGACATTATTTTGGACTCACGTCCAGGATTTCCTCTTGATGCCCCCCCTCCTGGGTTTACATCAGCACACCGCCAGCTTCGTACAGGAGAAACTGCTTCGTCCAGCCTTGTTTTGGACAGTCCAGGTGATGTTCCTCCTGCTTGCGGAGACCTTATTTTGGACTCACGTCCAGGATTTCCTCTTGATGTCCCCCCTCCTGGGTTTACATCAGCACACCGCCGGCTTTGTACAGGAGAAACTCCTTCTTCCAGCCTTGTTTTGGACAGTCCAGGTGATGCTCCTCCTGGATTTACACCAGCACACCATGGGTTACACATCAATGGTGTTTCCACTCTTTTTCCTGAGAAGTCCACAATCAAATTCTCTCTGAATATTACAAGACCTGTTGTCCCTCCTGGATTTTCTAAACCGACTGAAAACGTCAATGAAAGTGAAATCAAGAATGATAAGGTGCAACAATGTTCCTTTCTTACTGTTTACTTGTGCATTAGTTATTCAAATCCAGTGCCTTCTCGCTTTGTTATGGCTTTCCTATAAGCTACTGCTAGTAAGAAGGAACTCATCTCCCCCTTGATGTTTTTCTTTTTCGAACCAAGATGTTAAATGAATCAACCATATATTCATCTAAGTCTCGTTACATAGTTAATATTAGCACTGTGCCTGTGCAGGTGGCTGTGGAAGTTGATGATGGCTCCGAGGAGCGCCAGTTTCCGAAAATCAAGCGGCTCTCAGATATCCTGGGTTTCTCTTCAAGCAATGACGCCAGTACCTCGTCTAGACCTGGAAACTGCTCCAAAGTTTGCGTAACTTCTGCAGCTGTGCCGAGAGCAAACAAGTTTCAAGAGACGGGGCCACCTGAGATACCAAAGCTTTGCAAGAAGAGAGGCCGACCGGAAGCATCCGAGTCTTCTGCTGCCGAGGCGACCAAGAGGCTCAAGGTGAATGGACGCATCGCCCTGAACAGATCCATGGACCGTTGTGCGCCCAACTCCAGCCAAGCGCAAGGGAATGGTGGCAAAAGCTGATGAACGGCTACAACTCCTCTTCAGGCCCCGTGGCTAACCGTTGGTGCCAGCATTTTCAGATGGAAGTGGAACTGCTACTTCCAGACGGGGGAAGTAGTTTTATGTGGGCGGTCAGCCAGGACAGTCAGTATTTAGGGTAGGAACTGAAACCTGTTACGTAGTCAAAATGTCTAATGTTATGTTGAAATAAATACTATCCTCGATGTTTCTGTAAATGGTGCTAAGTGCAATTAACAGGATGTCAGACGGTCTCTGGTGCATGTATGTCTGAACTTTTAATGAGATTTGCTGCGACTGTAAGCTGTTTTTGATTTGGCTGACAGATTTTGTACCACTGGTATATTTCAATTGTGTCTTCTACTACTCCCTTGTCCCTTCATATATGATGTTAGAGCATCTTCACTGGAGGGGACAAAAATAGTGACTGTTAGAGCATCTTCACTGGTATTATTGGAATCCAGCGGACAAAAATAGTGACTGTTGGCCAAATCAGAAACAGCTAGCCATAAATTCAGGAAAAGGCAAAGTGTGTGCACGACCTTCCTTACACAGAAGTTTGCACGCATGCACGCATGTTCTTGCAAAAACTAGTGACAGACACCAGTAATGTACATTCCCACCCCCCCTCCTACTTGGTCTTCTCATCCAAGTGACCGTAAAGCCAATGTGCCTTCCAAATGATCGAATGTGAGAGAAGCCGTTCTGTTGAGTAACCTTCCAGCTTCAGCTGTAATAATTGAGGGAAATGGGTCATTAACACACTACGAAAAAATGGATATCAAAACTAACTGCAAAAACAGTGGATTAAAGACTATGACGAAAAAAACAGTGGATTAAAGACTACGACGAAAATGACTTCCAAAGCACTATTTTTTGTCATCTGCCATACAAACCTGCAAAAAGAACAATACCTCAAGGCTATCGTCACTGGGCAAATATTAGTATGTAGTGGCTATTTTTTTTTTAGAATGGCCTACAGGCAACCTTCAGATTCTACATGTATCAATTCGCTCAGGAGCAGTTTTTTCCCGATAAGCAAATGACATAGAGGTTGCTCCTTTTCATTAGCTAAAGCAGAGGGAGTATATCACATCTCCACAAGCCTACCATTAATGATAACATTTACAGGGAATTCACCAATTATAATATCCAATTCTTTAATCCACTTCTTTTCTTCTTGACAGTTTAACTTTGAGGGAATTTCCAATATTTGTATGTGAATACTGGAACACTGAGTGGGTAAGCTTTAATTCAGTAAAGTATTAAATACCAACCCTAACAAGCAATCACAAAATGGACACCTTAGGATGCACAGTGTTTTACCTTTGAGATGAAGGTGCTGTATTTTTCGTCCATCCATTGGTGAGCCTCCGCATGGCAAGATTTGCTCTTCTGCATCATATGTGCTAAGACGAGTCCATGTATGAAGGACTTCAAAACATCAGTTGCCACTGCTTGCTTGTGGACGAAAATGTGAACACTGCCTCCCTTGTCCAGCAAAAAGTAGTTGGCTGAATAATTTTTGAAATGTAAAGGAAGTCAGTAGCAATTGATATACTGTTGCATTAAACAACAATAGAATCATACCATTTGTATAGTAGGATCTTGTTTTCGCAATTAGCAACCTGTTAAAGTTAGAAACACTCCATAAATCTCTCTTTAATCCCCAGGAAATGACACACACATAAAAAGAACGGTTCAGAAGTTAGAACTTACATATCAGAGTGTGTAAGAGTTGAGGCTTTAGCGCCCAAGTGTACAAGCTCATGTGGAAGTTTAACTCTAAGCAATTTTCGCCAGGTTGACCAAAACGGAAGAATATGCTCTTGCTTGGAAATCTGTTGTGGTGTAAGAACTAGGAAAATTCCAAACAAAAAATTGATGATTAAATAATGGAACTTGCATGAAATTTAGGCAGATTCTCACAAATGAACCAGTAAAAATTATTTTTGAGGCAATAAATACAATGCAATGAACAGATCTACAACAGTTGTGCATATGAGACATGACTAAGTAAACAGCCTCAAATTTGGAGCATACACTATAATTGGCAACATATAACTAAGATTCGCAGCATGCAATATATTTTGTTAGGTGTAGGCATGCAGCTAGCAATGGCCCGCTAAGCATAAATTAAAATCAGTTAAGTTTCTTAGATGCTAACTGATCCTACGTAGTTACAGTTGCCGCAAGGCACAATAAGATGGATTTCATAGAACCAGGAAAAGGATACACGTACCTTCACCATCTTCCATAAAAGAATGCAGCAAGATGGAAGTTCTCTCATAATTTAGTGTACTGAGTGAAAGTGACTGCACTGCCTTGTAATTTGCTGAATTGGCGCAAACAAAAACAAGTAAAAGTTTGTAAACAGAAGCTTTCTTCAAATCTCAATTGTGCTAAATAAAAGAATCCCCATCCCCCACCCCCCACACATGCACACACAAACGAAGGGGAATGGAATATACTATCACGTCAACATCTTTTACTGGATAAATCTCATGAGATTAAATTGTAGTGGAAGCACACAACCTAACACGAGACTGAGACTAGAGATTTTGACTACAAATTTAAATTAATTATTGTCTTGTTTGAATATCTTGCTATCTGAAATTAACAGAAGCCGATGAAAATTCCATCTTGGATTCATGCAACCAACAATATACTGGATGACCTACTTCAAATATATGTGGTGTATTATTTCAGTTTCCCATTTGTCTATCTTCTTTTATTTTGGGTGCATTCTTCCATAATGAACATATATTTATACAGTTTCTACAGTCTAACAGATTCAACATAGTTTTCTCACTGAAAGAGCAACACAATTTGCAGTCATACTAGGAGTCAAGGAGATGCCTAATGGGAGAAGCTAAGCAGAAGCTTTTCTTTTCTTCCTATTCCATATGCATAATTATTCTTGACAGGACAGTAGCGCACCATGATGATACAGATGTTTCAATTATAATTGGTCCTCTTCCGAAAACAATGTGATAGAAGAATCGGTATGCATAAAATAGAGTAATCACACACTCACCGAACATATGAAATATTGTGAGAGAAAGGAATGAAACCCATACAGCAAAATCATGCCCCCTGGTAACATGTGCCAACAGCATTCCTAGTCCCATTCCAGACATTGTTGCAAGTGTCTCCTGGCTGCCCTCCTGAAAAGTCGAGTGTACTTCTTTAGCTACATTTAGTAACTGCATTTATGAAATGGTTGAGATTTTTCAAATGTACCTTTGCAGATATATCAGCCGCATTATTTGCAAGTGCAAAATGCTGTGTTAATGCTGCTCTAGTCGCTCCACTAGCAACACCAGCTGTACATAATGAACAACAAATTAGCTAAGAAAATAACCATCCAATTTTATCTTAGAAGGTTCTAAATTGTTGACATGTAAATTGTCTTACTGAATGAGCGAGATAAGCTTCCTAAGCACATTATGACTATCAATGATGAAGGAAACAAAGGGCTTAAGAGATCCATCAACATTCCTGTAAAACAACAAATACAAACAGTGTTACCATACTTTCATATTTATAGCATGCTGCATGTTATTTATAGAATCGCCGAGAAATAAATAAGTCCTATGGCGGGAGAGAGAAAGAAGTCTAGCAATTAATTCAACTTGCAGCATATTAAGCATTTCAATAATGATAATGCTTCAATTGAACAATACCAAGGTCATTCATAAAGTCTGCAACTAAACGCCACATTTTAGCATCGCTATCAAGGTTTGAGCCCTGGTGGAAAAGAAGACAAAAATAATGAACACTTAGTACAATAGTCGACTGACCAAATAAATTCTTTCCAGTAGTACGATGAAAATGTTTCCTATTCTAATTAGTAAGAAAAGTGGTACCTGATAAAAGGCGAATAATATACCTCCGAGCATTCCTGTCAAATCTCTGAGAAACCACTGCCAGAATAGAATGTATTCATAAAAAAAGAGAGAAAAAAATACAACAGTATACCCAATAAAAGGAGAGAATAGAGAAAGAAGGTGCAGGCCAGGCTGCCAAGTTACTGCCAATTAACCCACAGTTCAGGCGATTGAGAAAGAGCTGTCTGTCTTCATTGTTGGCCAATCAAAACAGTTACTCTTACCCCTTGGAATGATGGAGCACACAGGACCAGGGGCATGTCGGTCAACATTAATCTCAGTAATATTTTTCATACGTGCACATATTTCAGGGAAAAAATAAGGAAGATCATATATGTTCATGAAATACTTCTCATGTTATATCCTAGCTTATTGGAATCACTGTAGGCCCAAGCATATTATGTAAAATACTACATGCTAAATGGAGATTTACCTGAAAAGTGGCACCTATGACTGTGGCAGATTTCTCGCCTACGCCAATCGCACCTAAAAGAGCCTGAAGGCAGTTCGGGCGGCAATCCATTTAGACCGACAGAGGCAAACATAAGAAATTAACAATACACAAAGATGAGAAAACACGACACTGCCAAAGCTTACTTGAGTAGACAACATCGCGCGGATGTATGTCGATAGCCCCTATATCAGAGAAACCATGGATGAGATCTAAAGAGGAAGTAGTTTGCTGATCTAGAAAGGTTGCAAGCAAGCTTTTGCAACAAAAGGATTTACCTGTAAGGTATCCCACATCTGGAACGAGACGTAGTCCGGAGTGACGCTACCAGGAAAGCCCTGCCAATCGGAGGCCTCGCCCATGAGAAGATTCCAGCAGAGCAAAGTTCATAACCACAAGCTTAACTTAACAGATAATAATTCATAACTCCAATGGTTATTTTGTTCGCATGAAGAGGACGGTGTGCTCAGGATATGCAGAAGTGGTCCAAGTGGACATCTAGTGGAGCATGGTCACATTGTTGCTGGCATCCGCGAATATTGGTGTGTATGATGATATGATACTGGTGAGAGCTGAGGGCATCGGATGTTCAGGCTGACTCACCTCGGGCACGAAGGCGCCGAGCACGCGGCTGCCGATCCGCCCCCACCGGCTGCCGAACCTGGGACGGTGCGCGCACGCGCGTGAGACGAGAGCGGATCGAAAACGAACAAAACCGAGCACGGAGAGTGGAGAGGCGTCACCTGTCGGAGGTGAGGGAGGAGGCGGATGCGGTGAGGACGGCGGTGCGCGAGAGCGCTGCGCCGGAGGAGCCGCTCCACTCCTCGACCGTCACCCACGCCGCCGCCGCATCAGGCTCGCCGTGGCCCCTCAGACGGGACGACTCGATGTCCATCCCCTCGCACGATCGACACCTCTGGCCGGCGGTGGTGCGCGCGTCACGCCAGTGTGCAGCCTGCCGGGCGATGTCCCGCGTGCAAGCGGCGGAGAGGCAGCTGGTCTGCTGCAGCGACTCGGAGCTCGGAGGAGCCTCCCGGCCGGCGGCAGGTAAGCAGCAGATAGCGGCAGGGATTTGAGTCGTGCCGGAGTAGTGGAGTTGACTCGGAGAGTGGCGGACTGGCGGATTTGGATCTTGCCGCGCCCAACTAACGCACGTTTGATTTGTTTTGTCTTAACAGCAAATTGCTTAACAGGCGCTCGTCCGCTCCAGGTCTCCTGGAGTAGTGTTCGTGCATATTGTATGGATTTGGATGGTCCCGGGAAACATATCAAACGAATGAATACTACTGAGATTTTGCATGAGAGCCTCGGATTTTGGAAAGCCAAATGGTTCGTCAGCATTTGCACAAGATAAATAAATAGTACCACTTCGTACAACGTAACTGCACTTGAATCTTAGATGTGGCAAAAAAAATGACAGGAGCTACAAATGGAACTGATGCAGCAGCTAGCTCCAAGAAGGGCTAAGTAAGGGTGTGTTCGGTTCGGGAACGAAGTGGAATGGAATGTCATGGTTCCGTTCCAGAGGAATGGAACGGTTCCGTTCCTGTGTTCAGTTGGGACCAAAAAATAGAATGGAACGGTTCTAGCAGGTGTTCGGTTGAGACTAGAAAATAGAATGGAACGGTTCTTAAATCGTACTTAACAGTGGCAAATTGTGATTTGTTTCCTCAAAATCGAAATTAGCATTGGCTCTTGCTCCCTGCCGCCGACCACGGTGCCGGCACCCTGCCCCCTGCCGCCGACCACGGTGCCGGCACCCTGCCCCCTGCCGCCGACCACGGTGCCGGCACCCTGCCACCTGCCGCCGACCACGGTGGCGGCATGCTTGCTCCCGCCGCCGCCTCGCGAGATCCCGCCGCCGCCGCCCCCGCGCGAGCTCCCGCCACCGCCTCGCGAGATCCCGCCGCCGCCGCGCGAGCTCCCGCCGCCGCCGCCGCCGCCCCCGCGCGAGCTCCCGCCGCCTGCCCGCTTGCTCGCCTGCGTGCGTCGCCGCCGCTGGCCCGCGTGCATCGCCGCCGCTCGAGGCAGTTAGCAGAGCGAGGGAGGGATTAGTGGAGAGGAACGGGGACGTTCCACCGATTCGGTGGAATGGGTGCGTTCCGCATCTAGTGCGAATATTCCTTTTCGTGGAACCATTCCATTTCATTCCTTTTTTGAACTGAACACGAGAACGGCTTCTAGGTGTGGAACCGTTCCATTCCATTCCACTTCGTTCCACCAACCGAACACACCCTAAGAAGATCTGCCCTCAAGAATGCTGATTCCTAATAACTCCCAAAATTTCCCGACTTAACGAAGGATGGTCAGTTTCTCTGTTTCCGTCTCCTAATTACAAAATGTTCCACAGAGCTGAAGAGTGCATTCCTACTTCTACATGGGGTGCCGGACAAACCAAAATTTCCTCTGGGTCAATTCTCTCTTACAGAATGTAAGCTGCTTCATCAGCCTCTGGTCTCGTAACCGTTGACAGGGCGGTCAGTTCAGGGGCATCTCCACATCTGTATCAGTCTTCTCGTTGAAATTCTCCCTCAGGAATTCCACCGCCATGAACGTGAATGCAGATGCAGGTATGTACCATATTATCCTAGGAACGCTTCCCTTGAACAAGCCACTCGCTCCCTCGGAAGCCCATGTCTTTTTAATAGCATCCAGCCACCCATGGTACCTGATTGTGCAACAAAAGGATTATTAGTTTCTTACGAGATAAATCAATATGTAATAAATGGGAAATGTTGTCCGTTGCAGTCAGGGAGATGTATGATTGGTTTCAGTATTTATCAGAAAGATGGGGAGCACAATAATCAATGTCTGTCTTAAAAATATCAAAACTGGCCTAGCAGAAAAATAGGAAACGGAAGATCAACGCTGGCCTTATGAATATCTAACTGTCTAACCAAAAAGGAGATGCATGTACAAGTCACAGAATCAGATTTGCTATACCTAGTTGTTGATCCTTGTACTTGCAGTCTCGTCTTGATCACATCCAAGGGGGTTGTCAAGTATGCACTGAAACCTGCAAAACAAAATGGAAAAGACTAGTAAATCAAGAGACTAAACACTTTGGAATTCTCAAGAAATATGGTTGCCGGCATATGATTTATTAAATATGTATTAGACCATACCGCCTGATAATCCTCCTAGAACAAGCCCTTCAAAGGAGTTGCTGACTTGTAAATCACTGTCTGGCAAATACTTCCTCTTCCCATACTCACTCAGATCTTTCAGTCCTTCATAGAATGTTACCTGGAGATGCCAAAGATCATACACGTAAAAGGATTAAAACAAAAATATCTTAAAATATCTCACACAAATAAATGATTATTTTCTAACTGTACAGATCTGGCAATGACATACAAAACCAATATTCACAAGAACTGAGTTGACTGTAATGACTAAGATCTAGCCATATATTACTACCTACTGGCTATAGGAGTTGGCCTAAACATAAAGCTACAAACATTTCTTCCAAGAAGCACACAGGTTTGCCAAATTTACCAGAACAACGTTACTCCCTCCGTTCCTAATTATAAGATGTTCTAGCCTTTTTCAAAATAACATGTATCTAGACGCATTTTAGTGTGTCCATTCATTCACTTTAGTTTGTATCTAGTCTACATTGAAACAACTAAAACATCTTATATTTTGGAACAGAGGGAGTAAAAGCATTAGCTGAATTCCCACTTACCATTAGACCAGCAAAAGGGACATCTCTGGCAAGTGTAGACCCATACCTGCAACAAATAAATGGTTTCATTGATCGAGCAAAACTGAAATATGTAACAACTAGAATATACAGAACAGTATCAGTTTTTTACACACAAAACTGACCAGGTTTGTTCCATCAACAACCGTACATTCATACATCCAGACATAGGGTGCAGAAAAAGAAAGACTACCAGCAGGTTCAGATTGAGCAATTTAATTCTTGACTAAACAAGAGAAATGGCGTCTGTCCTAAGCAAAGTAAGACCAGCTTTTTTTTCAAACCTAATAGCTTTATATACTACGACTTGTGCTGTATGCAAGTGTGCTAGCATGCTTCCTTGGATTCGATTTTAGCATGGAGGAAAACAAATCTCTGACTCAGCAGGCTTCTTCCCTGAAAATACTATATGGTTTCCTTTGCCAGGCAACTAAATGGGTTTACATAGCAGAAATAGAGTAACAAACAGAAATAGGTATAGTATAGGAAATCCGTAAAATCTCTATCAGAAAACAGAAGAAAATACATTATTTATACAACAAGAGACTGCGTCAGTACCCTGCATAGAGTCCCTTCAGACCATGATCTCTCAAGATAGACCGACCAGCATGGAACATCCCATTATAGTACCCATACATCTGAGTCCCAGGAGATTGAGAAACATTTCCTTTTGTAGCATTCAATGCCCATGATTTGCTAGAGCCTTGGACTTGCATTCGTTGTTTCATGACTTCACACGGCACATAGATGAAAGATCCAAGTGTATCTCCTGGATAAGCAACAAAAAGTATATGTGGTGTCAAGGAAGCAGCAAAACAAATTTTCTTGAGATGCCAGGTATTCCAATCGAAAGGAAAATTGCATCGTACAGTACATGAGTGGCAAAGGAGAAGATCACAAAACAGAATATTTGCATGTGCAGATATAAAAACCCTATGCATGGTATGTGTGTGGCACACGAACGAAATGCTAAAGAATCACCCACTGAAAACTCCATGCAGTCATGATGTAATAATATATCCCCTTCTGCTTCTAAAAAATCCTAGTAACATGCTGATAAATCCTAGTATATATTTGAAGTAGCATTGTAAGACTTTCTGTTAAAGTGAAATACAGCAAATATAACAAAACAATTTCTCACCAATTCCTCCAGCAATAAAGTGAGACCAATGACCACTTAAATTGGGATTAGCATTCTCCAGCCATGTCTTAGTTGATTCAATAACACCAAAATATGTTGCACCTGTAGCAAGTGAACCAGTAACACCTGGACCAATTCCTCTATAAAAACCTGAAATAGGACAAGAGTACTAAAGTTCATCGAATCATTTGGCCACCCTCAATCTCAGGGATCAGGCACAGAAATATTTTATTTTGTGTTCACAAAGCTAATACTACAGTGCCCCAGGTTTTTATCTTTCTTTTTCAGTAAAAAGCAGAGGGGCTAACCTCTCAGGCCATCAGAAGCCCAAACTGTCCTGACCATCTGGAAAATATTCTTCTGAGCCTGTTCAGAACAAATGGAGAAATAAATGTGTCAAAATCATGCACCACAACAAGAAAATCCACAGCGACTGCCCAAGTAAAGTGAAAAGAGATTTTTGGGAAACGATATCATACCTGAGCCCCTGTCATTATAGCCTGACTCTGAAGCCTTGTTTTCAGAGTGTCAACTGGATGCATCATGCCTTCTCCAAATGCGCCTGCAATTGCTCCCCATGCAAATTCCCTCCATACTGCAGCGTAAATTTCATTTCAGTAACAATCTGGTGCACAATTTGGGAATTATGTGTTGCTTAGTTACTGTAAAACTCTAGTAGGAATTATAATAAGAGTCTGGTGTCGAAGGTGCAGAAAGATTTTGGTGAAACTAACCAACATGACAACCTCTATCTTACTGCAGTGAAATAGGTAAACTGTTCTAAGATCGTCGCACTATTTATCGGCTTCATCAGTGGGTCAAGAAGATACAATGCACCCATTGCCATGTCCAAATCTAATCAAAATAGTTTGCTCTGTTGTCCAGTTAAGCATGTTACTGCATTACCATCCAATGCAAGGCAAAGTAATAATAAACACATCGGTAAATAACCCCAAATCGCATAAAAAAAGAAAACATATGAAAACTTTAGTACAAACTATAATACTCTCAGTTGTCGGAGGTGTGGCCGAATTTGGGGAAATTGTCATGAAAACCTCTATCTTACAATGCATTGAGTGACATGTAGCATGAATCTAAAGAAAAATGGTTGCCCTGTTTCTCATAACCAGCAATGCAAAGAAAAATAATGATAAAATCATGGGAATAACCCCCTACTGCAGGAAACGAAACAGAGACGTGCCATACCATTAATCAGGTCGAAATCGTAATCCTAATAAACCCCAACCCCACGCGGTGAGGACGACCTCCTTCTCATACCCCATATACAAAAGATCCCAAGCCCGGAGACAAGGGCGCAACCGCGGAAGCTAGCGATCGGATGTTGGCGCCCAGCGAAACAAGAGGGGGGAGGGAGAGCAGAGCACCTACCGAAGAAGTCGGCGAGGTTCGGAGACGGCGACTGGTGGGCCGGGCTCCGGACGCCGACCACTGCGGCAGCCGCGGCGGGAGGAGGGGGAGCGGGAGAGGGCGGGGACGCCGCCATGGGTGCCGATTGGTTGGGGCTTGGCGCAGGGTTTAGGGTTCTGGACGGTGCGCCATGGATTTTGCCTTTTTGCCTGGTCAGCTGGTCCGGTGCGGCTGGTTGGGTTGCTCGCCGCGATGCGGCTCGCCGTGCCGGTCCGCGGGTCCAGATCGTGGGCGCTGCTCGAGCGGTGTGTGGGCCGTTCGATCCAGATCAACTCCCGCAGATGGTCCAAGCCGGTTTTGCCCTGGTCGGTCGGTCTCTGTTGTCCTCCAGATGGGGAGATTGTGCGAGACGACCCACTCTGTCTCTGTTGCCGCATTTTTTGTTTGTAAGATTCCAGAATGAATTTGGACAAGTAATTGACACGTATAACTATTGTACAATCCACCTTACTTCGTAGCGATCTAACACAAATTGGATAAAAAACAAAAAAAACAACAACAATGAAATATGGAAGAAGATAGCGACGAAAATAACAAAAGCAGATGCATGGCAGACATGGATCGTAAATGTTTTTATCGCAACACAAAAAACATGACATGATCTCCAAAGGTTGTAGACCTTAGGCCATCATGCATGATATTATAAGAAGGGAACTCGAGAGATTCATGGTGAGTAGGTCTCATAATAGATGTTGGTGAAAAGTTTCTCAACTACCCTTGTAAGAAAATCAATTTTTTTTTCTATATTTACTTACTTCAAGAGAATTCTTGTACGTGCATTATTTACCGAAAATGCTACTCCGCCAGCTCCTTTCTTTTCCTTTGATGAGAAAGATAGACACTAAGATTACTTCCAGAAGATACGGGGAAATATAGTTACAACGACCTTTCCATTCCGAGGAAGTAATTTATTTTCATTTTCCCACGAATGGAAAGAAACACTACGATGTTCTAAAAAATAATACTCTCTCCGTTTACTATTATAAGATGTTGTAGTTTATTTAAAAATGCATGTATCTAGACATGTTTTCAGTGTTGAGGTTCACCATTTTGATCCATATAGTCCATATTAAAATATATAAAAGATCTTATAATAGTGAAAGGAGGAATTACTCTAGTGTTACACTGACACGAGGTTGTCATTTCACACACCTCCTTATTATGTCTAGTAGTTTTTAACAAGGCACATATGTGACATTGCAAAACATACCGTAACAAAGTAGCAATTGGGCCTTATAATTAGGTCGATGAATCCCTAGCTTTATTCTGAATGAACTTATAAATGATGTACTCTCTTCGGTCAGAAATAAGTGTCGTTGATTTTGTACTAACTTAGTATAAAATTTGTACTAACCGACACTTATTTCTGATGGGAGGGTGTAACTATTTCCTCAAGATAAAAGTACTTAGCAATTGGGCCTTCAATGCAAACTTTGGCGCAAAGATATCGATCCGGGTTTGCTCTAGATGCATCTTAGTTGCATGTACAACTTTCACCATGAGTTCCTTCTCTAGCCATGGAATGTAAAGTTTTGATTGGTTGTCCATTTAGATAGCCGTTACAGTGCATATGCTAGTGCTGCCAGAAAAAGGCTCACGTTTCAATTCGAATGGTTTTTCCGTTGGATGCGTACAAGTACAGGTCGCTCCGCTATAAATACACCTGCTCGTAGATTGTCAAAAAAAAAATACACCTGCTCGTAGGAGTACTAGACATCAGAGCACGAACAGATTGGTCTTTGATACAGTAAAAAAAAAACTGAAGGATTGAGGGCGTCCGCTTAAAACCGAAAGAAGAAGCGGAAGCGCCTACAAATAGACGGTGGGTGCTGCAACTCTCAAAGCCCACTGTTCAGAACAAAAGCCACACACCAGTACCACCACCTCACCTCACCTAGCAACCATGTCGGTCTCCACGGGAAAATCTCCGGTGGTTCCGGCGGCCGGCGGAGAAGAAAACGGCGGCGCGGCGGCCGGAGGGTCTCTGTCCAACCGTCCGGGACTCGGGCCCGCCGCCGAGGAGTCGACGATGACGGAGGAGGCGCGCGCTAAGAGGGAGGCGGAGAAAGCGGAGCTGGAGAGGAAGATCGCGAGCGCCAAGGAGGAGATCGTCGCGCTGGAGGCGGCGCTGGCCGAGATGGACGCCGCCGGCGGCCCCAAGCCGTAGCTTATCACCAGCTAACTGCCGGCCCGCCGGCGGCGCGCGCCCGTCGCTTGATCTCCGTGCGCTTCGCCGGCACCGTTTTACAGTAACCTTCATTAGAACTGTACTCCTTGTTTGGCAGTGGCTTTAATTAGATTTTAGTTAGTTCGAACACCTGATTTCTCTTCTATCTGTTGCCGTGTTCATGGTGTGTTTGTGAACGTTGGAGAAGCTGCAGCGGCCAGCTGCCATGCATTGCCACTCTGTATTCTGTAAAACAGCTAGCGCTCGTCCTTCTTTCATCATCGCTTTATTTTTCTGCATCGCTTTTGGTTGAATGGCAAATTGACCCGTCGCAGGAGCCGCTCGAAAGGTTGCCCGCCCATTTTGGGCAAGTGAATAAGTACAGCATTGCTTTAGCCCATACCAATCACAGAAGCAGCTCCATCATACTCTCTCACCTTACACGCAACCAAAAATAATGGCAATCGGTTGTTTTGGAAATGGAAGATATGGTTCGTGGTAAAAAAAATCAAATTGCGATTTTGACTGCACCAAAATACTCTCATGGGACTAGCATGAGCGGACGGTCAAGGCTGCAACTTTCGTTGATATTGTGAAGCTGATGGTTGAACTCGATCGTGTCCCACGACCCACGCATGGCGCCAGTGCCGGCGTCATGAACGTTTGACTGAAAAGTACTCTCCTAGCGTCGATGCATGAATGCACCTTAATTTTTGAGCCCGGCTTTTTTTTTTCCGTCCATACGAGATCTGTGAATTGAGTAAATGTTACTCTCTCCATTCCAATTAGTTATCTCAATTTTATGTAGACTAGTAAAATGCCCGTGCGTTGCCACGGGTAACAAAATAACTAAAGAAAAAAACAATAGTTAAACTACAAACATCAACCATCACTTAACACACACAAACTTGGTCTCAAGACCAACATAGAAATAAATTCAATGTAGTAGGTGACACATGAGAACATAAACCACACCTAGATGATTGTGATGTTTTAATTATTGAAGGAGGGACCAAATATTTGGCAAGTTGAGAGCAATGAGATGCGATTGTTCATGTACGTTAAAACTCTGACACTGCGATCATCTTTATTACTTAAAAAAAATTATCTTACATAATAGAAAGCATGCCAAAAAAAACTCATCGACTTACATCCATTACGCCCCCAGTCCTCAAAGTATTAGTTTGTACATTTTATGTATATATCTAAAAAAAATAACTACTGCGACTTGGAGAAACCCACGTGTTCTTGCAGCTACAAAACATAATACTCTGACTTGATAAATCAGAGCGAAGAAGTAATAAAAGCCTATGAGTATACATGTAATGGCTGGGGACAATGCAAACAGTTTGTACTTGCTTGCTTGGTCAAAACCGGCAAACCTGGCTTGCTTGACAGCTTTCTCTTTCTCTATAATTGCTATATAACTGTTTAAGCATCTACAAAGTTTTGTTTTTTATGGAGCAACTCAAGTTACAAAATATCTAATTTAATAATATGGGTTGTCAAGCAGCTTTATTTAAAATAGAAAAGTAATGGTTAAAGGTGTTTGTCACATCAATTTAATGGGAAAAAATAACTAAAAAACTTCTACTACTATAACTCTTTACTTAAATATAAGGCAATTCAATGAGAAGCCAATATAATGTAAAAAACAACAACATCTCTATGCTCCAAGAACAAAAAATTCTACACAAAAATCCCTGACCAGCGCATGGACACAATTCTTATTCCACTACTAACTTTCAACCAACAAAAGGTTCGTCTCTATTACAAAACCGAGTATCAACATTCAAACCAGAATAAAGGGAATAAGGAATGTGCAGAAGTTTCTCGATACAAATTTAGAGTACAAAGACAGCTTATCACTTGAAAGCTCTAGTTTTACAATGCCCAAAATTGTTCAGGAGACTATTATCCAACATCTCTGCATGGAAAACAAAAAAAAGGCTAAAAAGCATGACAAAACAAATGCTTCAGGCAGCAAGAACTATTTGCGACAACAAAACACTTCATGTGTCATTAGCATTAGCACTCCAAAAAAAATTATAGCGGGTAGTAGCGTAGGACCAATCTCACTTCTCACCATCTGTCTGTTTTTTTCCATCTCTCTCTCTTCTCTCTCTCAGCAAATCCCCACCCACCAACCCTCTCCTCACGATTACGATGCAACACGAACCCTCTCCTGCAGTTCTCCACCAATGATGAGAGCAAAGCGTCCCCCTCCTCGATTCTCCTTCCCGCCTCCCCTCCACACGATGGCATCGTCGGGCACCTTCTCTACCCTCCGCAAGGTCGATGTCATCTCCCCTCCGCAAGGTCGATGTCATCTCCCCTCCGCAGGGTTGATGTCCTCTCCCTCTCCCGGCGATGCACAAGCGAGGGTGTCGACACCTTAAGTGCTACAGCCAGGTATGATTCCTGCTCTCCCAACCCGATTGTCCATTGTCGAAAGCTAATTAGGTGGTAAGAATGAACGATTCATCAACTTACCCTAGGCCAAATGGAGCGTCGACGGGCTCCACCAGTGTTAGCCGTTTTACCTGTTTGTATAGGTTGTTGTGTGCTCGCCGTGATGGTTGGCTTGGAGGTGTAGAGCGGTATATGGGAAAGGGAGGATGTTGCAACAGATTGGTTGTCTCTTAACGAAATCAACGGCCTAAGTAAACATATGCTATTTTTTAGGAGAAGATATTGCGTGGGCGCACAGGACTATTTGCAATTTGTTATGCTCTGAAAATTTGTTTCTTGGAAGGTCTTCTGTAGTTTTTTAAGGGAGGGGATCCTCATCTTAATTAACCCTCAATCAGTCAGCATAGTAAGCGTACACGTGGCAACGCACGTCTCTAAAATATAATAATAACACATTGTTTTTTGAATCTTATTTCTCTTTTAACAGTTGCATTTTCTTACCGGAGACATTTAAATAGGTCCCATGACAAATTGTAGCACATGGCATTACTTAAAATCTGCTATGCACAAAAAATATTATAATTAGTTGCGAATACAATTCAACACCAAATTGTAGCGATATTTTAAAATAATAACTAAGCAATATTATCCACTGTTTATTCCCGATGAAGGTTCACATATTGTGAGATCAATAATGCCTCATTCCATGTCGGACATTGTTATAACTTGATTATTTCGTACTTCAAAATATTTATCAGAAATCACTTCTAAGTTCAAAACCATTCTATACATATGCATTATACATGTTAATGTGCAAAGGGCGTACCAATTTTAATGATTTGTATTTAATATTTCAATAGATCAATAGAAACAATAAGCAAAATATTCTTCAGAGGTTTAAATTAAAATATAAAACAAACGGGTTCTATGAACTCTAAATATTAGCATTAACATGACCTTATTTTAGCACACATGGATCGGGATCGCTCTTATCATTTACACAAAAAAACACTGGTCACCGACACACTCACACATCAATGCGGGAGTCCCACTCAGCTTCCTCTCTCCCTCTCTCAAGTACACACGCACACATAGTACAAGCCAGCTTCCGCCCCTGCCTCCCCGCCGTCGGCGTGTGGAGACCTTCCCCCTCCTCCTCGCCTGAATCCCTGCCGCTGCCTTGACGGTCGTCCTTCACATGCCTCCCCACCGACAGAGGCAGAGGGCGGACCTCTTCTCCAGTCTCCACCGGATCTCGGCCGCGGCCATGGCTCGCGCGTCAAAGGGCTACGCAGTGCCGGCCTACACCTGCCGCGGGACAGGCGCCAAATTGGCGAGAGCGCGTCCAATCAATCGGACACCGCTGCCTCCAGTGATGGCCACATCCTCTAATGTCTCCTTGACTCCTTGGCTGCAGCCGATGCCTACCCGAGCTACCCAGCCTGCAGCAGCAAGGTGAGTCCCCTTCTACATTTTTTTCCAGATCTTGCTATGTATGGATTGGTATGCACATGTAAGCATGGTAGATTTTTGTAACCGTGTAAGCAGGCATGGTACGATGGTTATGGATGTTTAGGGAAGATACTCCTAATTAGATTTCTACAGGATACTGCTTGCGACTATTTGCAGTTGAGATTGGTAGCTTCTGACATTGATCTTGAAAAAGGTGTACATACATTTATAGACAAAGGTATTTCATATATATGTTATGTTATTATGTTCTTTCTTTAAAATTGGTGGTGACTCCTTATCTTATGATTATCAGATGATTGTAAAAAATAGATAATTACTCCACTAATGTAGAGATATTTTGTCCTGGGTCCTACTTGATAAAATTGTGCATCTGGTTGATGGCTTGACTTTGAAAGTGCTGAAAGTATATTTTCCCGGTATATATCACCCTCCTTGTTCGGCTTGGCCAAAATCTACGGCGTCTTTCTTGACACACCCCTTGACAATGCAATGTATATCTGGCCATGTGAGAATACATGCTCAGAAAGGTAGATACTGATGTTTGGTCATCACAAAACTCAGACCGATGGGTATTTTTTCTCTCTTAAGTTTGAAGGGAAGTGAGATGTCCTCCGAGGGCGACATAGGGATCCTAGGTATGAAAACCCTCTATCCAGCATGCTAACCACCAATCTCCACATCGTCTCTATTTTGTGAATCATGTTTCCTCTCCAGTTACATCTTTGTTTCTTAGGGTCTACATCTATGATACATTCTAGTTAAAATTTAGCGTCTCGTCAATTATTTGAGTAACAGGCAGTATTTGTTGACATTTACCTGAGTAGCGGGATTCATGCCGTCTTTTCTGAATGTCATCTGCATGTCGTGCATAATATGCTTTGTCCCTAATCCTCTTCAATTCTTAAGGGTCTATATAGATACATACCATTAGTTAGCACTATAGCAAAAAAAATAACAGTGCTGCTCAGTGATTTGTTCCGATAGTTACCCAAGGGGCAGGTGTTGCTTATATCCTGAAATGGGGCGATTGGGAAATGACATATCAGATAACTTGCAAGGTAGTTCTCCTAATTAATCAAGTGGATAAATTAAGGGTGCATCGCCATAGGTATCATAGATATCATTTTGTACAGGCATCAAACTATATTTACTATTTAGGTAGTGTCCAGCAGCTGATGCACATTATCATATAGCGACTTTCTCTAGATGAATCAATACTGAATTCCAAAACTCTTTAACACATGTATAATAATGTATCATATTATCCAAGTCAAAACCGACTATATAACAAATTTGTAACACATGTATAATAATGACTTATGAAATGTTTAGGTCGTGCCCAAAATAAGTGAACTGACAACTTCAAAGAAATTTTGTTTTCCATAGGAACTTGACCAAATCTTTAACAAATTGCGGGATGTTGGCTTCACACTCGTTGTTTTTGAAGGTCAGCATGTGTAAACTTTCCAAATGACGTCTGGAAATGGATTAAATTTTAAATAAATTTCATAGTCAAAAATTGGACAAAAAATGTAGATCAGTTATATTACATAAATTTGTATATACCTGTGAGCATAAGTCTCGCAGCATAACTGAATTCCATGAACCGTGATAGCAACTTAGGGATAGAAATGTTAGGCCTAAGAGGATGAATCTGGTCCGAGAGTGCACAAGAATGTAATACTCAGCTGGTATGACCAATCCAAATTGCAGTGGCATTTCAACTGTCTCGAAGCCAACACCTCTGATTAAGTAGACGGTGTGCTTGCTGCCCATATGCTCTAGCTTTCATTTTGTCCCCCTGTCAAAAAATAGCCAAGTTGGTTTGTTACTCTCCATGAAGTTGTAGACGATGATTGCTCAACTTTATGTAGATTGCCTCCTAGATATCCTTGTTCATAAGGCATTCATATAAAACATGTGTGACGGTTAAGATATTGATAGAAGGTTGCTTCCAATGAAGAACAAATACTTATAGCTACGACGGCGAGGATGCCGTGGTAAATGATATCTCCAATTTTTGTCCCTTTGAGTTGCCCAGAGATCTGTTCATGTGCAAGGTCTCCACACAATATATGAGAACAATGAATTTCGAACGTGATATTTAGAAAATACTATGAGTCTATGATACAAGATCTCGCAGGTGCCTTGTGATGGGACAAGATCACTCGGCAGGATCCGGGATCGGTGCCATAACTCTCTTGGAGACTTGCGACCGAGACTGCACCGAGATGCCATGGCAGTAGCTTGAAGATTGGTCATCCTGGAAAGAATAAAATCTAGGATCTGGGTCAGCGAGGGTGATAGTAGTTCACCTTATATGACATGACACGGGAGTGAATTTTGGTTTCGGTAATGAGGAAAGATTTAATGGGGCACGCTGGTAATTTTTTCCGTGATTGTTGCCTTGTAACAGCATTTGCCGTTTTCATTATCCGTGTTTGTGATTTATTGCATGACGTGATTTCTGTTGAGCCTTTATGGTTTGATTGAATGGACGTGGTACCGGTTTTAATTACCAGCTTTTATGGTTTGATGATTTGATTGGATGACATGATTAGTGGGAATGTGATTGCCAATTACTGATTGAAAAAAGGCATGGGCTTGAACAGGCGCTAGCTGAGAGCGTTTGTAATGGGCTTGGCCCATTCGGTTGGGAGGGGAGGGGAGGGGACGTGTGACGAATGGAATGCCAAGGAGGTGGAATACGGAACAGGTTCCTTCTTTTTAAGTAGTAGAGATACGCATGTATCTAGACGTATTTGTGTTGAAAACAACAATTAAGTTCTTATGCAGTTTTTTTAAAAGATCCATATATAATTGTCTTGTTTCAAACTTAGCTGTAATTCAATCTTTTACTCAATAGAGCGAGTGTTGGTATTCGGGTAAATGATGACATAGGTCATTATTTTCAGACGTTAAAAGGGTTACGCCAAGGTGATCCACTATCTCCGATATTATTTAACATTGTGACAGACATGTTGGCGATTATGATTGCAAGAGCTAAGGAAGATGGTCAAGTTGAGGGACTAATTCCCCACCTTGTAGAAGGGGGGCTATTCTGCAATATGCGGATGACACTATTTTATTTATGAAGCATGATTTAGATCATGCGGTTAATATGAAACTAATTCTTTCTATCTTTGAACAACTATCTGGTTTGAAGATCAACTTTCATAAGAGTGAGATTTTTTGTTTTGGGAAAGCCAAGGATCATGAAAATGAATACAAACAAATTTTTGGATGTGAGGTTGGCTCACTACCTTTCAAATATTTAGGTATCCCGGTACATTATAGAAAGCTTCTGAATAAGGAATGGAAACCTTGCAAAGATAGATTTGAGAAAAAACTAGGGTGCTGGTTAGGAAATTGCTATCCTATGGGGATAGGCTAGTCCTCATAAATTCGGTGCTCACAAGCTTACCGATGTTTTTGTTATCATTCTTTGAAATACCTAAAGGGGTGCGTAAAAGATTGGATTTGTATAGATCTAGGTTCTTTTGGCAAAGTGATCAACACAAAAGAAAGTACCATTAACTAAATGGAATATAATTTGTAGACCAAAGGATCAAGGCGGTTTAGGCATTGAGGTTCTAGATATAAAAAATAGATGCTTGCTAAGTAAATGTCTGTTTAAATTGCTTAATGAACAAGGGATGTGGCAAGAATTATTGCACAACAAGTATTTACATAACAAAACGCTGTCCCAAGTACAAGTGAAACCTACGAATTCTCCTTTTTGCAAAGGGATTTATGAATGGGAGAGATAAGTTTTTTCAATGGGGATACTTCACAGTAGGTGATGGTCAGAACATTAGATTTTGGGAGGACCCTTGATTGCGAAAATTATCCTTAGCAGACCAGTACACATCTTTATATGCTCTAGTTAATATTAAAAACAAGAGAGTAGCCGAGTTTTTGGCTAATAATCCTCTCCAAATTACATTTAAACGTGTTTTGAGGGGTGAGCGTTGGAAGGCTTGACTAGATCTGGTTAGCCGATTAATGAATGTACAACTTAGTGATGAGCCGGATAAATTACTTGGAACTTGACATCTTCTGGAAAGTTCAGAGTGAAGTCGTTATATGCGGATTATATGAATGGTCATACGGTATTATTAAAGAAATATATTTGGAAATTCAAGGTGCCTTTAAAAATTAGAATCTTTATGTGGTTCCTTCATAGGAAGGTTATACTCACAAAAGATAATTTAGCAAAACAGAAATGGCTGGGGTGTAAAAGATGTGCCTTTTGTGATCAGGATGAATCCATCGAGCATTTTTTTATTAGATGTACATTTGCTAAATTAGTATGGAGAGTTGTGCATTTCACTTTCAACATACCCCCACCGACTAATATCAAAAACCTATTTGGAAATTGGTTAAATGGATTAGATAAGCAAGTTAAATTACGAGTTTGCATTGGGGTATGCGCTTTAATATGGGCAATTTGGAATTGCAGGAATGATGTTATCTTTCACAAAGCTAGTAATGCTCAATTTCTGCAGGTTGTCCACAAGGCTACTTACTGGATCAATGTGTGGTACCTATTGCTACTAGAAGGCCATTGTGAACATACGGATACTGGATGTTCTCGTCTCATGACGGTCGTTCGGGCTATCTTCAACCAGGATGGTTGGCGGATTTCTAGTAGGATAAAAGATGCAGTATTATTTATTTAGATGGCTTGTTCATGTGGAGACGCTTTGCGACCCATGATTTTGTAATAAGTACTTAAATACTTTGTGGATGGATTTTTAATAAAACGGCAGTGTGCATCGATTGATGCAGAGGCCGGGAAGCCCCATTTCTATATAAAAAATAAGTCACCTGGCTCGAATGGCTTCCCCACTAATTTCTTAAAATATTTGGTGGGAACTTCTTCATTTGGATTTATTCTAGCTAAGTGAAATGACTTCCATGAAGGAAAACTTGATTTTCATAAATTCAATCATGGTATTATTACTTTACCCAAAAGGCTAGGGTCCTCTTTTGAATGTTATTGTAAAACTTTATTAAAGTTATTAACAATAGATTATGTTTGTTGCTAATGTAATAGTTTCACCCGGTCAATTTGCTTTCGTAGATGGTGGATATATTCTTGATATGTTATTATTTTTCATAAAACTATTTACTTGGTTCCTAGCTAGTAAGAAGAAAGTTATCATTAATTTTAAGGTTGATTTCGAGAAATCCTAAGACAAAATAAATCAAGATTTTATGCATTTGGTTTTAGGAATGAAGGGTTTCCCTAATAAGTTTATTAAATGAATAGGACAATTAACCGCAAAAAATGAATAGGACAATTGTTGCTAATGTCAGTGACTAAATTATGGTAAATCATGTAATGGTGTTGTATTTTAGAACTAGGAAAGTATACAGACAAGGAGATATTTTTTCATTTACCTTTTAATGTTGTTGTTGATCTCCTATTTGTCCTAGTTAAAGAGCTAAAAGAGCATATGCCCCCATGTGGGGTTTTGGTAATTAATGACAGTCCCTATGGACTAATGTTTGCATTGAGTTATATTTATAGGATTTGTCCATAGACAATACTTGAGCCACATGTTGGCTTCAAGGTTGTAATAAGACGATTAAGTGTTGATCAAAGCAATATTCAAGAAAAGGAAGAAGAGCAAAGGTTCAATGCTTACCCGAATTTTTAGGCCGGATATTTTGGTATTTCGGCCGGATTATCTGGGTGCCCGGAGAAACGGCTAAGGACCAGAGTGTGCAGCTCCCTGGATGGGGGCATATTATTGGTCCCATGGCCAGATTATCTGCCCCCCCCCCCCCCCCGGATATTTGTGGTGGATTATTGTTCCCAGGGCCGGATTATCCGCCCCCCTGGAATTTACGCTAAGGACTTGAGCGTGCAACTCCCTGAATGGGGGCAGAAATTTGGACCAGATATTTGCCCCAAGGGCCAGTATTCCAGGAGGCCGGATATTCCGGCCCACTTAACCCGGATATCCCCCCTCCCGCCAGGCAGCAACGGCTATAATTTGGGAGGGGGTATAAATACCCATCCCTTCTTCTTCCTCCAGCTGCTCGAGCTGCTCAAGAACAAGACATATTTTGAAGCCACCCAAATCACTAGATATCCACTTCCAACCATCCAAAGCCCTTGATCTTTAGAGAATTGAAGGAGGAGATCCCGACCTACATCTTCACCAAAAGAATTTTATTTCCCTCCCCATTTGGTTGGGGAACTTGTGCCTAGTGTTTCCTTGGAAACCCTAGATGTTGTTGTTGTTGTTTGATTATCTTGTCTTTGTGGTGTTACAGCCTCTATGGCATTACTTGGGGACCTCCAATTAAGTTGTGGAGATCTTCCCAAGCTTTATGGTGCCTCCGTGGCAATTTTTTGGGGGCCTCCAATTAAGTTTTGGAGATTTTCCCACGCTTTGTGGTGCCTCAGTGGCGATTTGTTGGGAGTCTCCAATTGAGTTGTGGAGATTGTCCCAAGCTTTGTACGGGTTCGCTGACCGCCCTCAAGTGTCCCATAGTGATCGGGTCTTCCATCTTGGTGGGAGGGCTTGAGGAGATTACGGTGAGCCTCTGTGGCGTTTGGGGTGCCTTGTGCCTCCACACCGCTCCAACGGAGATTAGCACCCGCAAGGGTGTAAACTTTTGGATACATCATCGTCTCCGCATGCCTCCGTTATTTCTATACCCGAGCTCCTTTACTTATGCAATTTACTTTGTGATAGCCATCGTGCTTGGAGTTATATATATCTTGCTATCATATAGTTGTTTATCTTGTTTAGCATAAGTTGTTGGTGCACATAGGTGAACCTAGTTTATTTAGGTTTTGTATTCTTGGCAAATTAAATGCTAGTTTTAATCCGCATTTGTCAAGCCACTCGTAAAGTTTTAAATCGCCTATTCACCCCTCCCTCCTCTAGGCGACATGTCTGTCCTTTCAAGAGCCTCATAACAAGGTTTAATGAAAGGTTTAGCTACTGAAATGCTGGAAGATGGATGATATTTATCTTTGAAGATGGCTTAGAAACTTACTAGAAACCTTAAATTCATCCTCTAATAAGGGCATGCTTGTAACAAAGGAATAGAAAACCATAAGAATGATAGAAAACAAACAATATGAAAGGATTGTACTTGTAAACGAGATTGAAAACATGGGAACCTTGTATTTTGAAAATAGAAATGAGGAATGATGCTACTTCAAGTGCATAAAGGTCTTATAACTCTTTTCAAGTAAGAGTCTCAAACCACGGGGAGCTACGAAAATGGCCTTTTGCTTCTTGTTGATTGTTTATCAAAGAGTGTCTCCAAGTTATCTTAAATTCCAAGCAAGAGAGTGTTGAAAGTGTCTCTGTGTGATTGTTTTTGGAGCCAAAGGTGAATTTAAAGAGAACAAAGTGGTGGAGATGATGAAATTGCAATAGGGGTAAAGGCATTGGAGTTTGAATTCACCACTAGCATATATTATAATTGTGTGTGGGTGGAGCCCACATAAAGATATGTCAAATTCCTTGGCCACATATCCCATGCAACCACCACTAGCATTCCACATGGGTTGCAGTTTGAATATGCTAGCAATTAAAGGTCTTCTCGTTGTTGCGAAGTAAGAACTTGGATCTTAGTTATTCTCTTACCAATGGTCAACAAAGGAGAGGGTTGCTTCTGTAACTGCAATACCCACTAACCTCAGCTTGCACCCGCAAGAATATCCTTCATGTCCATAAAGAATATAATATGCAATTGACATTCACAAAATATATATCATGAAGAATAGTAGCACACTTTATACTATTATAACTGAATACATTCTGGCATACATTTCATTTTAATATGAGGGTTCCTCCATCTCCCCAAGAACCAATGGAATTACTTAGACATGGAAGCATAACACATAATAATAGTAATAATAATAATAAAGGACGATAAATGAAATAGCACACGTGCAAATCTATACTGTGATTTGACATTACAACAAGAAGAATGGAGGAGTCGTCCATGAGGGCGTAGATGATGGTCCTGATGATGACTATCGATTTTGTATCCTCCAAGTTCCAAGCTACTGGCGAAAGTGGATGCCCTTCTTCTGATTCCCCCTCGGATACTTTCTAATTAAAGTCGAGGCTTCTCTATTTGTTTTAAATGGTGTGACTCCTCTTGTGTCCTCTATCATATCTGATCGGGTAGGGTTAAAGTACTTGACAAGATGAAGCCATTGGTCTATGGTACGACCGCATAGTACGAGTGGGTGCGGTCGTAGGTTGTTAAAGCCTCTACATAACTCTTACTTCACACTTCCTTGCCTCCTCTTCACTCCCAAGTGCATGGCTCTTTGTATTGAAGGCTCTTATTGCTCCCATTTAACATAGCATAAAAAATAAGAGAACTTTTCTTAGTTTAGATTTCTCCTTTTGATTTTGGATATCCCAATGAAATTAATTAGCAAAATAGGTGCACGATTTGCATGGTAAAATACTAAACTCCTACATATACTATGCAAAATTACATAATAAAATATGATACAAAATTGCACTCATTAAGTAGATAGGAGTTGTACATGTGAATGAAAGTTCATGGCCCTCTGTTACGGCCATCGCCATAGGTTTGACACCATTAATCAAACCAGTCAACATAATAGTTGGGGCTGACCGCCTGGCTCAGCCGACAGCAAAGCTAGCTATGCCCTACGGTCTGGTTAAGCCGGCGGCTTTTCTACACCTACAGCTTAATCACATCTACCCCTCTATGTTGATGGGTGACGGCCTCAACAAAAAGTCATTGGCATAGCTCTAGACCGTCGGCATAGCTCTTGTTTCCTGTACGTGCTCAGCCTCTCCCACGGCGCGTGCGGCGGCGGCCCTCCTCGTCCCTCTCCGGCGTGGTGCTCCCAAGGCTCCTCACGCGTTGCTTCCCATGATGGTGTCAGTGACAGAGATTATGTGGTTCGCACTTCGCAACACGGGATGAGGTGTGACTTCTGAGCAGTGGATGGCACGAGCGATTTTTTCCCGAACCGTCGCATCGCACGGGAGTACGCGCGGTGCCGCGTCCCCCTGTAGAATCCAAATTGGGATCCTTCCCGTGGTGGAGTAGAATTCAAATCGGGATCCAATTTTGACATGTTAATTGGGATCTGACACCCTATAAGTCGCAATAAAAACTGCCATATACCCAGTACGTATGCCCAAGATCATTATCTCGCAAACCACAAGCACGATCGTCGATGATCATGGACTCCAAAATACTAGATCCCGGTGGAGCCGACGTAATCAGCAGCCTTCCCGGCGACGTGCTCCTGCACGTCCTCAGCTTCGTGCCCACCACGGAGGAGGCCATCCAGACGAGAACCCTCTCGCGGCGGTGGCGGCACATCTGGCTCTGCCTCCCGGCCTTGGCCTTCTCCGACATCGGCAAGACACCAACAACGCCGGGTCTCATCGAGTTGGTCGATGCGGCGCTGGCTTATAACCACGAAACCCTCACGATCCACATCGAGCGTCCTCGCCACAAGCACCGCGCCAATGCGTGGCTCCAGCAGGCCGCCAAGCGCGTCCATGGCAAGATCAGCCTCTCCCTAGATGATTACTGCCTAACTGACGATGACATTGAGGAGAAACAATGGCATTGGCGCGGGGTCGTGTTGGACCTTCCGTGCGGCGGCGGTGCGAGGACGGCCGCCATGTCGTTCCGCTCGTCCGTAGACCAAGATGAAATGGCAATTCTTCGAGTCCCAGCCGCGCCGGCGGTGAACAGCTCGCTGACAGAGCTAGAACTAGATTGTATTCGACTGGAGGGCGGCAGCCTTCCGGAATTTGTGTCCTCGTGCGGCCGGCTGCGGAGGCTACTCATACATGTCGTTTGGGGGATGGAGGGCCAGGACCTCAGGATATCCAACAAGCTCCTCGAAGAGCTTGATTTGGATTTGATCTTAGGTCTAGTGCGTCTGGAGGTGTCATGTCCCAAGCTCCGCTTCCTCCGTCTTAATAAGCTCTTTGGCTCGGCTCATGACAAGCTGGTGGGTAGTTTCTACACTCCCTGCCTCGAGGAGATACACTGGCCCTACAGCAGTTCGCTACCCAAGGGCAGGGTTGAGTTCCTTAGCAGCATGGACACGGTCCGACGGCTCAACGTCGGGCTACGTACGCACGTCCAAACATATGAACCCCATTCCCACCTCCAGTGGCGGAGCTAGAGTATTTGAAACCAGGGTGCACACAGGGGTCCCAAACAGATAAAACATAATTTTACGGGGTGCATACATGGTGAAAAAATGCCAGATTACAAAAAATTACAAAGAATTTTTTTGCTAACCGGTGTCCTGTGCACCCGGGTAGCTAAGGGTGGATCCGCCCCTGCCCACCTCGGCGCTTGGCTTCTTCGGAGTTGTACCGGTGTCCACCGCCTTGATGTTTCCCTATGGAATACAACCAAGGTGGGCAACAAAAGTTCTATATTCACATATATATGCAACACACCATGTTTATTTATTGAATGAAATATTTAATGTGTACAATATGTATGTGCCGTATATGCAGTACGATGCATATGATGTGGTGAACTTGATGGAAGAACTACCCAAACTTAGTAACGTCACTCACCTGAGAGTGACCACAGAGAGCTGGGGGCATGCATTCGGAGCAAGTATAGCAGAATTACTCTCGAGGTGCTGCCAGCTACAGAGGCTCTACATCAGTCCACGCAGCATCTTGGTAAGTTTGGCTGGATAACCTAGGTACAGTATGAGTAAGTCTAACCAAAGTATGTAGCTATAGCAGTGGCGGACCCAAGACACCCAGGACAGAATTAATCAGGGTTCATTCTTGATATCACTGTATATGTAATACTAGGTGCACTACTATGTAAGTTTCTAAGTAGGTGTAAGGTAAAAATATACCCCGGTGTAGGTATGCCCTATTTGAATTGATATTCTAGCCAACTCAATTAAAATTTCAAACTGATAAAAATGCCTAGACAATATATTCAAACACTCCCAAGTCACATTCTAGATTACTTTAGTCCTTAGACCGTGGATTTGATGTAGGCTGCATACTCTTTTTTTACATTGCGTCAGCAGGGCCTCAAACTTTGAGACCTCCTAACTATGATACCATATTAAACTAATGCACTAGACACCTTAACTAAAATTCTGAACTTATAAAAAAGATTATACAATATATTTCAACATGCCACCAATAGCATTTTCAGCGAGACGGTTTCCCCAAATATGCAATCAGAAGCTCCATTATCATATAATTTCCAGCTGATGTACATTTAAGTGTTGCAGGAGTATGATGTGTGCCCGCCAGAGTGCCCGTGCAAGAGACCCCTCGACTCGAGGGAGATGACTCTCAGCTTGGATTCCCTCACGCATGTAGAGATCTGCAAATACAAATATACGGCCAATTGGATTGACGAGCTCGATATTCTGCTGAGGCGTTCTAGCAAAGCCCATGTGAACATACATGAGCATGAAACAGAAACTACTCCCAATGGTCAGGTGTACTATAAGTCTTGCACATATTTTTAGTCGTTAATTTGACCTATACGATATAAGTTGTATAACTCAATAATTATACTATTAAAAAGTATAGCATCTGAAGTTTCTAATACTATATTATATATACTCCCTCCTCCTCAGTTTATTAGGCTTACCTTCTAGGTTGACAATTTGACCAAATAAACATGAGTTATATATTATAAAAAATATACTATAAAAAACTTCAGCTGTTGTACTTTCTAACTGTAAATTTTTTGAGTTATATAATTTATATTATATAGATCAAATTGACTACCTAGATAGACATGCAGACCTAATATGAGGAAGTAATATATATTCATATTAAGTTGGTCAAAATAATGATCTAGGAATACACACACGACATATACTCTGGGATCAGAGGGAGTATATGCAAGGAGAACTTGCGCTGGACACTGTAATGTTGGGGGAGGAATCAATGGGTACTAGTGGATATCCCGCACGTTACTGCGGACATCAGAGATGATTGTTCGCAAGTATGCAAAACAATAGCAAGACCGAAAAAAGCAAATGCTAAAAAATGCGGGGAATGAAAATGTTGAGATTATGTCATGTAGTATCAAGTGTAACATAGTGTTTTTTATTTTAGATGGAATGACCCGATTTTCATTCCATTATCGCTGACCTTTCGAAATAATCCGTGTAAACAATAATATATAAAAAGTATGGGAAGGGTTAGCCAAGAAAATATTAGTGCTATCGCCGCTAAAAGATATAGCACGACATTACTTGTCCTTGGGCAACAATTACAGAAAATGAACAAAAAAGAAGCATGGGACTATGTGCTTGAAAACCTGGCGCATTCAGTCTCGATTATGATATTTTAGCACCCTGGTCCGGTTACCCTGTCAAGTGTGTGGAAAAGAATGGGGGCTCAATTTTAAGCGCTTCAACTGTACTAATTGTCGTCCTTTTGTGAACCGCTAGTTTTGATCTTCAGAAAACCAATAGGAGGTGGAGAACACCTTCACTGATCTCTTACGCTGGCTTCTCCCATTTTCTTTTTTATAGACTTTCAACGTAATAATTCCACAGTTTTTTCATTCCATTGACTATTTGACCAAATAAACATGAGTTATATATTATAAAAAATATACTATAAAAAACTTCAGCTGTTGTACTTTCTAACTGTAAATTTTTTGAGTTATATAATTTATATTATATAGATCAAATTGACTACCTAGATAGACATGCAGACCTAATATGAGGAAGTAATATATTTTCATATTAAGTTGGTCAAAATAATGATCTAGGAATACACACACGACATATACTCTGGGATCAGAGGGAGTATATGCAAGGAGAACTTGCGCTGGACACTGTAATGTTGGGGGAGGAATCAATGGGTACTAGTGGATATCCCGCACGTTACTGCGGACATCAGAGATGATTGTTCGCAAGTATGCAAAACAATAGCAAGACCGAAAAAAGCAAATGCTAAAAAATGCGGGGAATGAAAATGTTGAGATTATGTCATGTAGTATCAAGTGTAACATAGTGTTTTTTATTTTAGATGGAATGACCCGATTTTCATTCCATTATCGCTGACCTTTCGAAATAATCCGTGTAAACAATAATATATAAAAAGTATGGGAAGGGTTAGCCAAGAAAATATTAGTGCTATCGCCGCTAAAAGATATAGCACGACATTACTTGTCCTTGGGCAACAATTACAGAAAATGAACAAAAAAGAAGCATGGGACTATGTGCTTGAAAACCTGGCGCATTCAGTCTCGATTATGATATTTTAGCACCCTGGTCCGGTTACCCTGTCAAGTGTGTGGAAAAGAATGGGGGCTCAATTTTAAGCGCTTCAACTGTACTAATTGTCGTCCTTTTGTGAACCGCTAGTTTTGATCTTCAGAAAACCAATAGGAGGTGGAGAACACCTTCACTGATCTCTTACGCTGGCTTCTCCCATTTTCTTTTTTATAGACTTTCAACGTAATAATTCCACAGTTTTTTCTACTGCTTCAATGCTCCTAATCTGATCCCTGGCTGGTATTTGCTTTGTTTGACCATGAGTATTAATTTACGGAAGGTTGAATCTGCATCCTCGGCACAACAATTTTGTGGAAAAAAACGTCAACATATAATCCAACTGTTATACATCATAGGTGGTAAAATCTATCTTTCCTGAGAAAATAATTAATGACACGCTATACGTCATTATATTATAGCAACTCTAATTTTTGGAATATGCCCACACATAGAGTCTTGTAAACATAGAATAGATGAAGTAAACAAAAGGAGGAGGGTTAAAGACAGAGATGAAACGGATGATGTGGTAGGCATGCAACAACAATACTAGACATGTTGTTCAATGAGAAAGGTCACCAGAGTACTCTGGTACGTATGAGAGGGTGTCGAGCGACTGACCGGCGTGGCGAACAATGGCTGCAGCGGCATCCCATGTCCAGCCAAAACCTTTATTCCCATGTTGTTGTTTTTTGCGTTTGGCCATCAGATGAGCTGCAGCATGAGATGAAGAGGTGGGTTGGCTAAGATTTCTGATTCTCGTTCATCTTGGTCTGAAATATATAGAGGTATCACATCTTGGTGTGGAGTACGAAGACGAAAATGACTTAGGCTAGTCACAATGCTAGTATCATAAGCTGTATCATGCATTCCATGCATGCAAAAAGCTGATGTGGTGCATCAGTTAATGATGAGAGAGATGAGAGTGGTATCATATTATGATACCGTATCATGACACGCAAAACAAGAAAGTCTATAAGCAAATAAATCATGTTCACATATTTACCTTGAGATTCTACAAAACATTAAATATGATACAACTATGATACTACGATATGATACAATGCATTGTAGAGGTGATATCATATAGTAGTCTCATATACATGATACTAGTATATGATACTATGCATTGTGAATAGTCTTAGTAGAGGATTTGATTCGGTAGATTGCATGCAAAGATTTTGTAGTGGCACTAATGATGGGACTTATTTGCCAATGATTGTAGTGGAGGGGCAATTGATACGTACCTTACTATGAAACGGAGATGAAGAGACAAGAAACAGATGAGACTATTCAGTTGTTTCCTCCAACATGCATCGATGTGGGCAGGACAAAGCAAGAAAGTGAATAGCCCACACACGTAACTTGAAGGACTTTGCAGGACCGCAAGACGGTTTGATGATGATCTGATGGCTAAAAATAATAGAGATGATGTGGCGCATTGTGAAAAGGGCTTGCAAACATTAAATAGAGATAGTGGAGATCAACTTTATAGATATTATAGATACTCCCTCCATCCCGGTTTTAAGGGCACACTTTGCAAATCTCTTGGCCCAAGGTTATCTCTCATTGGCCCTAATTTTTCTCTCTATTTTTTCATTTATTAGGGCCCTTGCCCATGCATTGGTTGTTTGCATGAGATATGTTTTTATTCATGCGCATGCATTGGAGCATGCTATGTGAAAATAGGGAGGAGAGAGGAATTTATGGGAGTAATTAACATATTTAATGCTAATATGCCTAGGAGATGAGGGTATTTTGGGATTGCATGACTTTTGAAATGTGCCCTTAATACTGGGATGGAGGGAGTACGAGTTATGGTGGAATGAAACCGGTCAATGTGTTACTATCTATTTTATTTTTTGCATGTATGGCAATCAACTTTTTGATAATGGGCACATTTAAGGCACCAACAGCCCTTATGCGACCAAAACTTTTTAAATGATCTATTTTGGTTTATTTGATTGAATTCTAGAGTATTGCTTGATCATTTATATGGTTTTGCTTTGACCATGTCATGTTTTGTGAAAAATCTCACTTGAAATCTTAGTCGGTATTTTCTATCCCCGCCCGCCATTACCCACACTATGTTTGAGATCGAATGTGTAGTGGTGTGTCGTTAAATATATAGGTCGACATTTTACTTTAAATGGATAATATTTGACCGAATAACTAACAATTTGGACAGACAAATGGATAGTATTTAGTTTCCCTCAAAGAATAAAAAGGGCGTAAACATTTCATGAATAAAAGTCATATCAATTTTATATCAGGGATGGGTATGGAAAGACCTCGCTCGTAGGTCAATCCGCGTGTGGCCTACTCTCCCAGCGATCGCCCTGCCTTCGCTTGGCGGTCAAAGAGGCCTAATGTGTGTTCCCATGCGTCCCTCATCTGGAAGCTTGGTGGCCCTAGTGCCCTCCCCCCTCTTCAAACGGCGTCCAGCGCAAGCGATTTTCGGACCATTTGGGGCTAGGGGAGGGGGTTGGCGCTAATTTTCGTATGGGGGAGGGCAGTTCTCAGCCGCGCCCTATACCCAATATCGATTTCGGTGAATTTTAGCAAACTCTGATAGATTTCATAGGAATTAGAAGATTTGTACATAATACGGCGAAATTTTAAAAGAGGACGTCGTCGGAGTCCTTGCCGGCGGCGTCGGCGCCCGATCCGCCCAATCCGCTCGATGCTGGTGGCGGAGCGTTCGGCGCACTATCGTCGATTATCATGAACTCCAAAATACTAGATCCCGGTGGAGCCGACGTAATCAGCAGCCTTCCCGGCGACGTGCTCCTGCACGTCCTCAGCTTCGTGCCCACCACGGAGGAGGCCATCCAGACGAGAACCCTCTCGCGGCGGTGGCGGCACATCTGGCTCTGCCTCCCGGCCTTGGCCTTCTCCGACATCGGCAAGACACCAACAACGCCGGGTCTCATCGAGTTGGTCGATGCGGCGCTGGCTTATAACCACGAAACCCTCACGATCCACATCGAGCGTCCTCGCCACAAGCACCGCGCCAATGCGTGGCTCCAGCAGGCCGCCAAGCGCGTCCATGGCAAGATCAGCCTCTCCCTAGATGATTACTGCCTAACTGACGATGACATTGAGGAGAAACAATGGCATTGGCGCGGGGTCGTGTTGGACCTTCCGTGCGGCGGCGGTGCGAGGACGGCCGCCATGTCGTTCCGCTCGTCCGTAGACCAAGATGAAATGGCAATTCTTCGAGTCCCAGCCGCGCCGGCGGTGAACAGCTCGCTGACAGAGCTAGAACTAGATTGTATTCGACTGGAGGGCGGCAGCCTTCCGGAATTTGTGTCCTCGTGCGGCCGGCTGCGGAGGCTACTCATACATGTCGTTTGGGGGATGGAGGGCCAGGACCTCAGGATATCCAACAAGCTCCTCGAAGAGCTTGATTTGGATTTGATCTTAGGTCTAGTGCGTCTGGAGGTGTCATGTCCCAAGCTCCGCTTCCTCCGTCTTAATAAGCTCTTTGGCTCGGCTCATGACAAGCTGGTGGGTAGTTTCTACACTCCCTGCCTCGAGGAGATACACTGGCCCTACAGCAGTTCGCTACCCAAGGGCAGGGTTGAGTTCCTTAGCAGCATGGACACGGTCCGACGGCTCAACGTCGGGCTACGTACGCACGTCCAAACATATGAACCCCATTCCCACCTCCAGTGGCGGAGCTAGAGTATTTGAAACCAGGGTGCACACAGGGGTCCCAAACAGATAAAACATAATTTTACGGGGTGCATACATGGTGAAAAAATGCCAGATTACAAAAAATTACAAAGAATTTTTTTGCTAACCGGTGTCCTGTGCACCCGGGTAGCTAAGGGTGGATCCGCCCCTGCCCACCTCGGCGCTTGGCTTCTTCGGAGTTGTACCGGTGTCCACCGCCTTGATGTTTCCCTATGGAATACAACCAAGGTGGGCAACAAAAGTTCTATATTCACATATATATGCAACACACCATGTTTATTTATTGAATGAAATATTTAATGTGTACAATATGTATGTGCCGTATATGCAGTACGATGCATATGATGTGGTGAACTTGATGGAAGAACTACCCAAACTTAGTAACGTCACTCACCTGAGAGTGACCACAGAGAGCTGGGGGCATGCATTCGGAGCAAGTATAGCAGAATTACTCTCGAGGTGCTGCCAGCTACAGAGGCTCTACATCAGTCCACACAGCATCTTGGTAAGTTTGGCTGGATAACCTAGGTACAGTATGAGTAAGTCTAACCAAAGTATGTAGCTATAGCAGTGGCGGACCCAAGACACCCAGGACAGAATTAATCAGGGTTCATTCTTGATATCACTGTATATGTAATACTAGGTGCACTACTATGTAAGTTTCTAAGTAGGTGTAAGGTAAAAATATACCCCGGTGTAGGTATGCCCTATTTGAATTGATATTCTAGCCAACTCAATTAAAATTTCAAACTGATAAAAATGCCTAGACAATATATTCAAACACTCCCAAGTCACATTCTAGATTACTTTAGTCCTTAGACCGTGGATTTGATGTAGGCTGCATACTCTTTTTTTACATTGCGTCAGCAGGGCCTCAAACTTTGAGACCTCCTAACTATGATACCATATTAAACTAATGCACTAGACACCTTAACTAAAATTCTGAACTTATAAAAAAGATTATACAATATATTTCAACATGCCACCAATAGCATTTTCAGCGAGACGGTTTCCCCAAATATGCAATCAGAAGCTCCATTATCATATAATTTCCAGCTGATGTACATTTAAGTGTTGCAGGAGTATGATGTGTGCCCGCCAGAGTGCCCGTGCAAGAGACCCCTCGACTCGAGGGAGATGACTCTCAGCTTGGATTCCCTCACGCATGTAGAGATCTGCAAATACAAATATACGGCCAATTGGATTGACGAGCTCGATATTCTGCTGAGGCGTTCTAGCAAAGCCCATGTGAACATACATGAGCATGAAACAGAAACTACTCCCAATGGTCAGGTGTACTATAAGTCTTGCACATATTTTTAGTCGTTAATTTGACCTATACGATATAAGTTGTATAACTCAATAATTATACTATTAAAAAATATAGCATCTGAAGTTTCTAATACTATATTATATATACTCCCTCCTCCTCAGTTTATTAGGCTTACCTTCTAGGTTGACAATTTGACCAAATAAACATGAGTTATATATTATAAAAAATATACTATAAAAAACTTCAGCTGTTGTACTTTCTAACTGTAAATTTTTTGAGTTATATAATTTATATTATATAGATCAAATTGACTACCTAGATAGACATGCAGACCTAATATGAGGAAGTAATATATTTTCATATTAAGTTGGTCAAAATAATGATCTAGGAATACACACACGACATATACTCTGGGATCAGAGGGAGTATATGCAAGGAGAACTTGCGCTGGACACTGTAATGTTGGGGGAGGAATCAATGGGTACTAGTGGATATCCCGCACGTTACTGCGGACATCAGAGATGATTGTTCGCAAGTATGCAAAACAATAGCAAGACCGAAAAAAGCAAATGCTAAAAAATGCGGGGAATGAAAATGTTGAGATTATGTCATGTAGTATCAAGTGTAACATAGTGTTTTTTATTTTAGATGGAATGACCCGATTTTCATTCCATTATCGCTGACCTTTCGAAATAATCCGTGTAAACAATAATATATAAAAAGTATGGGAAGGGTTAGCCAAGAAAATATTAGTGCTATCGCCGCTAAAAGATATAGCACGACATTACTTGTCCTTGGGCAACAATTACAGAAAATGAACAAAAAAGAAGCATGGGACTATGTGCTTGAAAACCTGGCGCATTCAGTCTCGATTATGATATTTTAGCACCCTGGTCCGGTTACCCTGTCAAGTGTGTGGAAAAGAATGGGGGCTCAATTTTAAGCGCTTCAACTGTACTAATTGTCGTCCTTTTGTGAACCGCTAGTTTTGATCTTCAGAAAACCAATAGGAGGTGGAGAACACCTTCACTGATCTCTTACGCTGGCTTCTCCCATTTTCTTTTTTATAGACTTTCAACGTAATAATTCCACAGTTTTTTCATTCCATTGACTATTTGACCAAATAAACATGAGTTATATATTATAAAAAATATACTATAAAAAACTTCAGCTGTTGTACTTTCTAACTGTAAATTTTTTGAGTTATATAATTTATATTATATAGATCAAATTGACTACCTAGATAGACATGCAGACCTAATATGAGGAAGTAATATATTTTCATATTAAGTTGGTCAAAATAATGATCTAGGAATACACACACGACATATACTCTGGGATCAGAGGGAGTATATGCAAGGAGAACTTGCGCTGGACACTGTAATGTTGGGGGAGGAATCAATGGGTACTAGTGGATATCCCGCACGTTACTGCGGACATCAGAGATGATTGTTCGCAAGTATGCAAAACAATAGCAAGACCGAAAAAAGCAAATGCTAAAAAATGCGGGGAATGAAAATGTTGAGATTATGTCATGTAGTATCAAGTGTAACATAGTGTTTTTTATTTTAGATGGAATGACCCGATTTTCATTCCATTATCGCTGACCTTTCGAAATAATCCGTGTAAACAATAATATATAAAAAGTATGGGAAGGGTTAGCCAAGAAAATATTAGTGCTATCGCCGCTAAAAGATATAGCACGACATTACTTGTCCTTGGGCAACAATTACAGAAAATGAACAAAAAAGAAGCATGGGACTATGTGCTTGAAAACCTGGCGCATTCAGTCTCGATTATGATATTTTAGCACCCTGGTCCGGTTACCCTGTCAAGTGTGTGGAAAAGAATGGGGGCTCAATTTTAAGCGCTTCAACTGTACTAATTATCGTCCTTTTGTGAACCGCTAGTTTTGATCTTCAGAAAACCAATAGGAGGTGGAGAACACCTTCACTGATCTCTTACGCTGGCTTCTCCCATTTTCTTTTTTATAGACTTTCAACGTAATAATTCCACAGTTTTTTCTACTGCTTCAATGCTCCTAATCTGATCCCTGGCTGGTATTTGCTTTGTTTGACCATGAGTATTAATTTACGGAAGGTTGAATCTGCATCCTCGGCACAACAATTTTGTGGAAAAAAACGTCAACATATAATCCAACTGTTATACATCATAGGTGGTAAAATCTATCTTTCCTGAGAAAATAATTAATGACACGCTATACGTCATTATATTATAGCAACTCTAATTTTTGGAATATGCCCACACATAGAGTCTTGTAAACATAGAATAGATGAAGTAAACAAAAGGAGGAGGGTTAAAGACAGAGATGAAACGGATGATGTGGTAGGCATGCAACAACAATACTAGACATGTTGTTCAATGAGAAAGGTCACCAGAGTACTCTGGTACGTATGAGAGGGTGTCGAGCGACTGACCGGCGTGGCGAACAATGGCTGCAGCGGCATCCCATGTCCAGCCAAAACCTTTATTCCCATGTTGTTGTTTTTTGCGTTTGGCCATCAGATGAGCTGCAGCATGAGATGAAGAGGTGGGTTGGCTAAGATTTCTGATTCTCGTTCATCTTGGTCTGAAATATATAGAGGTATCACATCTTGGTGTGGAGTACGAAGACGAAAATGACTTAGGCTAGTCACAATGCTAGTATCATAAGCTGTATCATGCATTCCATGCATGCAAAAAGCTGATGTGGTGCATCAGTTAATGATGAGAGAGATGAGAGTGGTATCATATTATGATACCGTATCATGACACGCAAAACAAGAAAGTCTATAAGCAAATAAATCATGTTCACATATTTACCTTGAGATTCTACAAAACATTAAATATGATACAACTATGATACTACGATATGATACAATGCATTGTAGAGGTGATATCATATAGTAGTCTCATATACATGATACTAGTATATGATACTATGCATTGTGAATAGTCTTAGTAGAGGATTTGATTCGGTAGATTGCATGCAAAGATTTTGTAGTGGTACTAATGATGGGACTTATTTGCCAATGATTGTAGTGGAGGGGCAATTGATACGTACCTTACTATGAAACGGAGATGAAGAGACAAGAAACAGATGAGACTATTCAGTTGTTTCCTCCAACATGCATCGATGTGGGCAGGACAAAGCAAGAAAGTGAATAGCCCACACACGTAACTTGAAGGACTTTGCAGGACCGCAAGACGGTTTGATGATGATCTGATGGCTAAAAATAATAGAGATGATGTGGCGCATTGTGAAAAGGGCTTGCAAACATTAAATAGAGATAGTGGAGATCAACTTTATAGATATTATAGATACTCCCTCCATCCCGGTTTTAAGGGCACACTTTGCAAATCTCTTGGCCCAAGGTTATCTCTCATTGGCCCTAATTTTTCTCTCTATTTTTTCATTTATTAGGGCCCTTGCCCATGCATTGGTTGTTTGCATGAGATATGTTTTTATTCATGCGCATGCATTGGAGCATGCTATGTGAAAATAGGGAGGAGAGAGGAATTTATGGGAGTAATTAACATATTTAATGCTAATATGCCTAGGAGATGAGGGTATTTTGGGATTGCATGACTTTTGAAATGTGCCCTTAATACTGGGATGGAGGGAGTACGAGTTATGGTGGAATGAAACCGGTCAATGTGTTACTATCTATTTTATTTTTTGCATGTATGGCAATCAACTTTTTGATAATGGGCACATTTAAGGCACCAACAGCCCTTATGCGACCAAAACTTTTTAAATGATCTATTTTGGTTTATTTGATTGAATTCTAGAGTATTGCTTGATCATTTATATGGTTTTGCTTTGACCATGTCATGTTTTGTGAAAAATCTCACTTGAAATCTTAGTCGGTATTTTCTATCCCCGCCCGCCATTACCCACACTATGTTTGAGATCGAATGTGTAGTGGTGTGTCGTTAAATATATAGGTCGACATTTTACTTTAAATGGATAATATTTGACCGAATAACTAACAATTTGGACAGACAAATGGATAGTATTTAGTTTCCCTCAAAGAATAAAAAGGGCGTAAACATTTCATGAATAAAAGTCATATCAATTTTATATCAGGGATGGGTATGGAAAGACCTCGCTCGTAGGTCAATCCGCGTGTGGCCTACTCTCCCAGCGATCGCCCTGCCTTCGCTTGGCGGTCAAAGAGGCCTAATGTGTGTTCCCATGCGTCCCTCATCTGGAAGCTTGGTGGCCCTAGTGCCCTCCCCCCTCTTCAAACGGCGTCCAGCGCAAGCGATTTTCGGACCATTTGGGGCTAGGGGAGGGGGTTGGCGCTAATTTTCGTATGGGGGAGGGCAGTTCTCAGCCGCGCCCTATACCCAATATCGATTTCGGTGAATTTTAGCAAACTCTGATAGATTTCATAGGAATTAGAAGATTTGTACATAATACGGCGAAATTTTAAAAGAGGACGTCGTCGGAGTCCTTGCCGGCGGCGTCGGCGCCCGATCCGCCCAATCCGCTCGATGCTGGTGGCGGAGCGTTCGGCGCACTATCGTCGATTATCATGAACTCCAAAATACTAGATCCCGGTGGAGCCGACGTAATCAGCAGCCTTCCCGGCGACGTGCTCCTGCACGTCCTCAGCTTCGTGCCCACCACGGAGGAGGCCATCCAGACGAGAACCCTCTCGCGGCGGTGGCGGCACATCTGGCTCTGCCTCCCGGCCTTGGCCTTCTCCGACATCGGCAAGACACCAACAACGCCGGGTCTCATCGAGTTGGTCGATGCGGCGCTGGCTTATAACCACGAAACCCTCACGATCCACATCGAGCGTCCTCGCCACAAGCACCGCGCCAATGCGTGGCTCCAGCAGGCCGCCAAGCGCGTCCATGGCAAGATCAGCCTCTCCCTAGATGATTACTGCCTAACTGACGATGACATTGAGGAGAAACAATGGCATTGGCGCGGGGTCGTGTTGGACCTTCCGTGCGGCGGCGGTGCGAGGACGGCCGCCATGTCGTTCCGCTCGTCCGTAGACCAAGATGAAATGGCAATTCTTCGAGTCCCAGCCGCGCCGGCGGTGAACAGCTCGCTGACAGAGCTAGAACTAGATTGTATTCGACTGGAGGGCGGCAGCCTTCCGGAATTTGTGTCCTCGTGCGGCCGGCTGCGGAGGCTACTCATACATGTCGTTTGGGGGATGGAGGGCCAGGACCTCAGGATATCCAACAAGCTCCTCGAAGAGCTTGATTTGGATTTGATCTTAGGTCTAGTGCGTCTGGAGGTGTCATGTCCCAAGCTCCGCTTCCTCCGTCTTAATAAGCTCTTTGGCTCGGCTCATGACAAGCTGGTGGGTAGTTTCTACACTCCCTGCCTCGAGGAGATACACTGGCCCTACAGCAGTTCGCTACCCAAGGGCAGGGTTGAGTTCCTTAGCAGCATGGACACGGTCCGACGGCTCAACGTCGGGCTACGTACGCACGTCCAAACATATGAACCCCATTCCCACCTCCAGTGGCGGAGCTAGAGTATTTGAAACCAGGGTGCACACAGGGGTCCCAAACAGATAAAACATAATTTTACGGGGTGCATACATGGTGAAAAAATGCCAGATTACAAAAAATTACAAAGAATTTTTTTGCTAACCGGTGTCCTGTGCACCCGGGTAGCTAAGGGTGGATCCGCCCCTGCCCACCTCGGCGCTTGGCTTCTTCGGAGTTGTACCGGTGTCCACCGCCTTGATGTTTCCCTATGGAATACAACCAAGGTGGGCAACAAAAGTTCTATATTCACATATATATGCAACACACCATGTTTATTTATTGAATGAAATATTTAATGTGTACAATATGTATGTGCCGTATATGCAGTACGATGCATATGATGTGGTGAACTTGATGGAAGAACTACCCAAACTTAGTAACGTCACTCACCTGAGAGTGACCACAGAGAGCTGGGGGCATGCATTCGGAGCAAGTATAGCAGAATTACTCTCGAGGTGCTGCCAGCTACAGAGGCTCTACATCAGTCCACACAGCATCTTGGTAAGTTTGGCTGGATAACCTAGGTACAGTATGAGTAAGTCTAACCAAAGTATGTAGCTATAGCAGTGGCGGACCCAAGACACCCAGGACAGAATTAATCAGGGTTCATTCTTGATATCACTGTATATGTAATACTAGGTGCACTACTATGTAAGTTTCTAAGTAGGTGTAAGGTAAAAATATACCCCGGTGTAGGTATGCCCTATTTGAATTGATATTCTAGCCAACTCAATTAAAATTTCAAACTGATAAAAATGCCTAGACAATATATTCAAACACTCCCAAGTCACATTCTAGATTACTTTAGTCCTTAGACCGTGGATTTGATGTAGGCTGCATACTCTTTTTTTACATTGCGTCAGCAGGGCCTCAAACTTTGAGACCTCCTAACTATGATACCATATTAAACTAATGCACTAGACACCTTAACTAAAATTCTGAACTTATAAAAAAGATTATACAATATATTTCAACATGCCACCAATAGCATTTTCAGCGAGACGGTTTCCCCAAATATGCAATCAGAAGCTCCATTATCATATAATTTCCAGCTGATGTACATTTAAGTGTTGCAGGAGTATGATGTGTGCCCGCCAGAGTGCCCGTGCAAGAGACCCCTCGACTCGAGGGAGATGACTCTCAGCTTGGATTCCCTCACGCATGTAGAGATCTGCAAATACAAATATACGGCCAATTGGATTGACGAGCTCGATATTCTGCTGAGGCGTTCTAGCAAAGCCCATGTGAACATACATGAGCATGAAACAGAAACTACTCCCAATGGTCAGGTGTACTATAAGTCTTGCACATATTTTTAGTCGTTAATTTGACCTATACGATATAAGTTGTATAACTCAATAATTATACTATTAAAAAATATAGCATCTGAAGTTTCTAATACTATATTATATATACTCCCTCCTCCTCAGTTTATTAGGCTTACCTTCTAGGTTGACAATTTGACCAAATAAACATGAGTTATATATTATAAAAATATACTATAAAAAACTTCAGCTGTTGTACTTTCTAACTGTAAATTTTTTGAGTTATATAATTTATATTATATAGATCAAATTGACTACCTAGATAGACATGCAGACCTAATATGAGGAAGTAATATATTTTCATATTAAGTTGGTCAAAATAATGATCTAGGAATACACACACGACATATACTCTGGGATCAGAGGGAGTATATGCAAGGAGAACTTGCGCTGGACACTGTAATGTTGGGGGAGGAATCAATGGGTACTAGTGGATATCCCGCACGTTACTGCGGACATCAGAGATGATTGTTCGCAAGTATGCAAAACAATAGCAAGACCGAAAAAAGCAAATGCTAAAAAATGCGGGGAATGAAAATGTTGAGATTATGTCATGTAGTATCAAGTGTAACATAGTGTTTTTTATTTTAGATGGAATGACCCGATTTTCATTCCATTATCGCTGACCTTTCGAAATAATCCGTGTAAACAATAATATATAAAAAGTATGGGAAGGGTTAGCCAAGAAAATATTAGTGCTATCGCCGCTAAAAGATATAGCACGACATTACTTGTCCTTGGGCAACAATTACAGAAAATGAACAAAAAAGAAGCATGGGACTATGTGCTTGAAAACCTGGCGCATTCAGTCTCGATTATGATATTTTAGCACCCTGGTCCGGTTACCCTGTCAAGTGTGTGGAAAAGAATGGGGGCTCAATTTTAAGCGCTTCAACTGTACTAATTGTCGTCCTTTTGTGAACCGCTAGTTTTGATCTTCAGAAAACCAATAGGAGGTGGAGAACACCTTCACTGATCTCTTACGCTGGCTTCTCCCATTTTCTTTTTTATAGACTTTCAACGTAATAATTCCACAGTTTTTTCATTCCATTGACTATTTGACCAAATAAACATGAGTTATATATTATAAAAAATATACTATAAAAAACTTCAGCTGTTGTACTTTCTAACTGTAAATTTTTTGAGTTATATAATTTATATTATATAGATCAAATTGACTACCTAGATAGACATGCATACCTAATATGAGGAAGTAATATATTTTCATATTAAGTTGGTCAAAATAATGATCTAGGAATACACACACGACATATACTCTGGGATCAGAGGGAGTATATGCAAGGAGAACTTGCGCTGGACACTGTAATGTTGGGGGAGGAATCAATGGGTACTAGTGGATATCCCGCACGTTACTGCGGACATCAGAGATGATTGTTCGCAAGTATGCAAAACAATAGCAAGACCGAAAAAAGCAAATGCTAAAAAATGCGGGGAATGAAAATGTTGAGATTATGTCATGTAGTATCAAGTGTAACATAGTGTTTTTTATTTTAGATGGAATGACCCGATTTTCATTCCATTATCGCTGACCTTTCGAAATAATCCGTGTAAACAATAATATATAAAAAGTATGGGAAGGGTTAGCCAAGAAAATATTAGTGCTATCGCCGCTAAAAGATATAGCACGACATTACTTGTCCTTGGGCAACAATTACAGAAAATGAACAAAAAAGAAGCATGGGACTATGTGCTTGAAAACCTGGCGCATTCAGTCTCGATTATGATATTTTAGCACCCTGGTCCGGTTACCCTGTCAAGTGTGTGGAAAAGAATGGGGGCTCAATTTTAAGCGCTTCAACTGTACTAATTGTCGTCCTTTTGTGAACCGCTAGTTTTGATCTTCAGAAAACCAATAGGAGGTGGAGAACACCTTCACTGATCTCTTACGCTGGCTTCTCCCATTTTCTTTTTTATAGACTTTCAACGTAATAATTCCACAGTTTTTTCTACTGCTTCAATGCTCCTAATCTGATCCCTGGCTGGTATTTGCTTTGTTTGACCATGAGTATTAATTTACGGAAGGTTGAATCTGCATCCTCGGCACAACAATTTTGTGGAAAAAAACGTCAACATATAATCCAACTGTTATACATCATAGGTGGTAAAATCTATCTTTCCTGAGAAAATAATTAATGACACGCTATACGTCATTATATTATAGCAACTCTAATTTTTGGAATATGCCCACACATAGAGTCTTGTAAACATAGAATAGATGAAGTAAACAAAAGGAGGAGGGTTAAAGACAGAGATGAAACGGATGATGTGGTAGGCATGCAACAACAATACTAGACATGTTGTTCAATGAGAAAGGTCACCAGAGTACTCTGGTACGTATGAGAGGGTGTCGAGCGACTGACCGGCGTGGCGAACAATGGCTGCAGCGGCATCCCATGTCCAGCCAAAACCTTTATTCCCATGTTGTTGTTTTTTGCGTTTGGCCATCAGATGAGCTGCAGCATGAGATGAAGAGGTGGGTTGGCTAAGATTTCTGATTCTCGTTCATCTTGGTCTGAAATATATAGAGGTATCACATCTTGGTGTGGAGTACGAAGACGAAAATGACTTAGGCTAGTCACAATGCTAGTATCATAAGCTGTATCATGCATTCCATGCATGCAAAAAGCTGATGTGGTGCATCAGTTAATGATGAGAGAGATGAGAGTGGTATCATATTATGATACCGTATCATGACACGCAAAACAAGAAAGTCTATAAGCAAATAAATCATGTTCACATATTTACCTTGAGATTCTACAAAACATTAAATATGATACAACTATGATACTACGATATGATACAATGCATTGTAGAGGTGATATCATATAGTAGTCTCATATACATGATACTAGTATATGATACTATGCATTGTGAATAGTCTTAGTAGAGGATTTGATTCGGTAGATTGCATGCAAAGATTTTGTAGTGGCACTAATGATGGGACTTATTTGCCAATGATTGTAGTGGAGGGGCAATTGATACGTACCTTACTATGAAACGGAGATGAAGAGATAAGAAACAGATGAGACTATTCAGTTGTTTCCTCCAACATGCATCGATGTGGGCAGGACAAAGCAAGAAAGTGAATAGCCCACACACGTAACTTGAAGGACTTTGCAGGACCGCAAGACGGTTTGATGATGATCTGATGGCTAAAAATAATAGAGATGATGTGGCGCATTGTGAAAAGGGCTTGCAAACATTAAATAGAGATAGTGGAGATCAACTTTATAGATATTATAGATACTCCCTCCATCCCGGTTTTAAGGGCACACTTTGCAAATCTCTTGGCCCAAGGTTATCTCTCATTGGCCCTAATTTTTCTCTCTATTTTTTCATTTATTAGGGCCCTTGCCCATGCATTGGTTGTTTGCATGAGATATGTTTTTATTCATGCGCATGCATTGGAGCATGCTATGTGAAAATAGGGAGGAGAGAGGAATTTATGGGAGTAATTAACATATTTAATGCTAATATGCCTAGGAGATGAGGGTATTTTGGGATTGCATGACTTTTGAAATGTGCCCTTAATACTGGGATGGAGGGAGTACGAGTTATGGTGGAATGAAACCGGTCAATGTGTTACTATCTATTTTATTTTTTGCATGTATGGCAATCAACTTTTTGATAATGGGCACATTTAAGGCACCAACAGCCCTTATGCGACCAAAACTTTTTAAATGATCTATTTTGGTTTATTTGATTGAATTCTAGAGTATTGCTTGATCATTTATATGGTTTTGCTTTGACCATGTCATGTTTTGTGAAAAATCTCACTTGAAATCTTAGTCGGTATTTTCTATCCCCGCCCGCCATTACCCACACTATGTTTGAGATCGAATGTGTAGTGGTGTGTCGTTAAATATATAGGTCGACATTTTACTTTAAATGGATAATATTTGACCGAATAACTAACAATTTGGACAGACAAATGGATAGTATTTAGTTTCCCTCAAAGAATAAAAAGGGCGTAAACATTTCATGAATAAAAGTCATATCAATTTTATATCAGGGATGGGTATGGAAAGACCTCGCTCGTAGGTCAATCCGCGTGTGGCCTACTCTCCCAGCGATCGCCCTGCCTTCGCTTGGCGGTCAAAGAGGCCTAATGTGTGTTCCCATGCGTCCCTCATCTGGAAGCTTGGTGGCCCTAGTGCCCTCCCCCCTCTTCAAACGGCGTCCAGCGCAAGCGATTTTCGGACCATTTGGGGCTAGGGGAGGGGGTTGGCGCTAATTTTCGTATGGGGGAGGGCAGTTCTCAGCCGCGCCCTATACCCAATATCGATTTCGGTGAATTTTAGCAAACTCTGATAGATTTCATAGGAATTAGAAGATTTGTACATAATACGGCGAAATTTTAAAAGAGGACGTCGTCGGAGTCCTTGCCGGCGGCGTCGGCGCCCGATCCGCCCAATCCGCTCGATGCTGGTGGCGGAGCGTTCGGCGCACTATCGTCGATTATCATGAACTCCAAAATACTAGATCCCGGTGGAGCCGACGTAATCAGCAGCCTTCCCGGCGACGTGCTCCTGCACGTCCTCAGCTTCGTGCCCACCACGGAGGAGGCCATCCAGACGAGAACCCTCTCGCGGCGGTGGCGGCACATCTGGCTCTGCCTCCCGGCCTTGGCCTTCTCCGACATCGGCAAGACACCAACAACGCCGGGTCTCATCGAGTTGGTCGATGCGGCGCTGGCTTATAACCACGAAACCCTCACGATCCACATCCAGCATCCTCGCCACAAGCTCCAAGCGCGTGCATGGCAAGATCAGCCTCAGGCTGGATGATTACTGCCTAACGGACGATGACATTGAGGAAAAACAATGGTATTGGCGCGGGTTTGGCAAGGTCGTGTTGGACCTTCCGAGCGGCGGCGGTGCGAGGACAGCCACAGCGGGAGAGGATTTTCTAAGCACTTTCTCAGGTGTATTCTCTATCCACACCGTCCACTAATAACAAGGAACCTAGAGATATGTATCAGGTCTGACCATGTTTTGCAAGAAGACATTCTTTCCCTATGCGCTTGTGCTTTACTGGTCCCACAACTCTTGTCCTCTTCTTCCGTAACTTATTCATTTTCTTACCTGCGACTGCGTGGCAGAGAGGATGCAGCGTGCTGTTGAGAGAGAGAAGGGAAGAGAGGGATGCTTTCGGTGCATGATTAGAGGAAGAGAGAGGAAAACTTTGTATGAGAGAGATGCGTTGGAGCCTTGGAGGGAGAGGAGAGAGACGATTAGTGAAGTGCAAGTAGATACCCGTAAAATAAATGTGCAAGAGAGAGCGTGACAAAGGGAGAGAGCTTCATAGAGGAAGAGAGAGAAAGCTTCAGAGAGGAAGAGATATACTCCCTCTGTTTTTATTTACCCTGTGTTCTGGGATTAGTCAAAGTCAAACTTTGTCAACTTTGACTAAATAAGTAGATAAAAGTATCAAGAACCAAAATATAATATTAGTACTACCAGAATCTCCATCAAATATATTTTTATATTATATAAATTTGGTATTATAAATGTTGATAATTTTTGCTACGCATTTTATCAAATTTTATAAAGTTTAACTTTGACTAAACGCAAAACGCAGGGTAACCAGGAGTGACGACAAAAGAAGTCAAATCCCAATTGCACACATACTCAGCTATATGCAGATGTCTTTTACTGTAGATGAGGGGGTGCAGTTGAGACGTGCTTAGCCACATCTTTTCCATTCCGCTCGTCCGGAGACCAATAGAGTGGAATACCAACCCTTAAACTTCCAGCGGCGCCGGCGGTGGGCAGCTCGTTGACGGCGCTGGAGCTAGCGACTATTCGGCTGGAGGGCGGCAGCCTCTCGGATTTCGTGTCCTCGTGCGGCCAGCGGCGAAGGCTTCGCATAGTAGGTTGCGACGTTGCGTTCGGGTGATCGACTGCCCGGACCTCAGGATAGCCAGCAAGCTCTTGGAAGAGCTTGAGACTGCATTGATGGAGATGTATAGCGTCTAGAGGTATCATGTTCCAAGCTCCGCATCCTTCGCGTTATTAGGTACTTAGGCCGGTCGGCCGATCAGATGGTGGCTAGATTCTGCACGCCCTGCCTCGAGGACATAGACTGGCCCCTGAGCACGTCGTTACCTAAGAGCAGGGTTGAGTTCCTTAGCAACATGGACACGGTCCGCCGGCTTAACGTCGGGCTACTTACGCACACCCAAACATTTGAAGCCCATTCCTACCTCGGCGCCTGGTTTCTTCGGAGTTGCACCGGCGTCCACCTCCTTGATGTTTCCCTATGGAATAACACCCAAGTGAGCAACAGTTTAAGTGTTGCATATATTTGTATATAGTATATGGAGAAGAACATGGGATTTATTGCATGATCCTTTATTGTAATATTTAACGCGTACGATATGTATATGCGCCATATATGCAGAACGATGCAGATGATGATGTGGTGAACTTGATGGAAGAACTGCCTAACCTTAGTAGCGTCACTCACGTGAGAGTGACCATAGAAAGCTGGCGGCATATCTTCGGAGCAAGTATAGGAGAACTACTCTCCAGGTGCTGCAAGCTACAGAGCCTAGACATATGTGCAGAGTGCCCCTCGGTAAGTTTGTAACTGTAGTAATAACAGTCGTATTGAGTTAGTCTAATCAAAGTTATGTACACCCTCCCGTCTAAAATAATTATCTACAAAAATATAAATCTAGATGTGTTTCGGTGTATAAGTAAGTTCTCTAATTTCACAACAAATATTTTAGATATAGCTATAGTCAGTGACGGACCTAGGACACCCAGAACATAATAACCCGAGGTCACTCTTGACATCACAGTATATGTAAGCTAGGATACTGTACGCACCACTATATAAGTTTTTTGAAAGGTAAGGTAAAATAAGTTACCCGGTTGCAGTTATGCCACTGATAGCAATGGCACCGAGAAGATTTTTCAATATATATATGCAATCAGATCCTTCATTATAATATAATTTCAAACTAATATATATGTAAACATCTCCAGTGTTCTGATAACTGCCCACCAGAGTGTCCGTGCAAGAGACCCCTCGATTGGATGGAGAGGAATCTCAGCTTGGATTTCCTCACGCATGTTGAGATCTACCAAAACAACTATAGAGTTGATTGGCTTGACGACCTCAACATTCTACTGAGTCATTCCAGCAAGGCCAATGTGGAGATGCATGATCCCAAAACATGAATATTGCGCAAGGAGAATTTGTGCTGCCCAGTGTAATATTGGTAGAAGAATCGAAGGGTGCATGAGTTATGTGAGCTAGGGGCCACGACCATGGCAGCCCAAGACCAACCAGCACTAGTTAGGACTTAGGAAGGAGCCAGGTCGGGCACTGATGTGCCGTCAGGTCTGCTCGGGTTCGATGTAACCACGGTTGATGCCAGCGCAGACATGCACACGGGTTCACGAATACGATAAACTCTGGGGACGTGCTACTTGCGGTGGATGGCAACGGGATTAGGAAACAGGTCTTCTGCCGACGGGTGCCGTGCTGGTGAAGATCGTGACATGGGGGCGAGATTTATTGGATGGCCACAACTTCTACGCTGCGAGAGGCATGCAGGTCCTTTACATCGAGTACTACATGTTGGAGGAAGAATAGACTATCGGCAGCAGGTGATACTTATAATATACTTATAATATTGACTAGTTGAATGCTCGTGCATTGCTACGGTTTTTTATATTATTTTATCGTCGTACATGTAAACATAGAATTCGGAGAACACCTGTGTTTACACGAGAATCTCTTTGTCCCTAGAATGTCTCTCCTTTCAAACCATTTCTTTTGAGACAAGTACAAAATAATGCATATATCGAAATCAAATATCAGATCTGCTCCAGGAACATCTATTGTTCCGTAAAACAATACTACATTCTTATATCTCCTAAAAAAATATATAGGTTCAAACTTAGTTTCCTAATTGCAGTGCTGAAGCAGATGAATACAATATGCATATTGTGTAGCAGTTGTAAAAATTAATCTAAAAAGGCTCCAACAAAGGGAGTAAACCATTTGTAACAGGGTTCATTTTGGTAAATTGACACTTTGTTGTAAACCACAAATCAAACAACATTGTAGATAGCCTTCCAACACATGTGCCGATAAAAGTACACCTTAAGCACCAAAGAAGATGGAAATGCAACTCCAAAGCCAAGCAAGCTACAACCAAGCTTAACACTTGACAAGAAATGTCTCCAATTCAAGATAGGTAATGCAAGGCTTTGAACCTACAAAAATAAATCAGTAAATGCAAGATAAATAAAATCACATGGGCTAAACTATTTCTCTAAGCATATACGGAACGGTAGTTTAAGCACAATTCCTCATTGACCTCCTTTACATGACTTGTTTGACATATAATGACATTTTGAGCAATAACAATATACAACAGTTAGATGAATTTTAGTATCTTAAAATATTTATACACTCGCAAATTAATTATTTACAGTTGCACCGTGCTGAGAAGATGGATGTATTTTCCTCTTGGTGCTATAACTACAAAAAAACATTGGTGCCTGCAACAAAGTCCTTACTCTTTTGTCTTACCACAATACATGAAACATGATGCATGTTACTGCTTTACAAAAAAAACATTGGTGGCTGCAACATGTTCGTGCGGTGCCACAGATCTTTAAATTTTTTCCTTGCACCCCATGTAAATATAGTGAATGTGAAATCTTACTTGCATACAAAAGGTAGTAACACATCACTCAAAAACATTAAAATCCACTTTGCTTGAATGTTAATGAGAGAAGTCCATATTACCCCCTTAATTTGTCTCAAAGTTTGGTTTACAACCCTAAAGTGTGATTTGGTTCAACTTTCAACCTCAAATTATAAAAACCGTTCAAAATTACCCCTTCTTCCGTTTCGCTTGGTTCTGAACCGGTTTTTGTTGCCATGTCAGCATCTTTTCCGTCTTCCAAACACATCATCTTATACAAATAACCTAGGACATATACGCTGTACATGTACTCTGTATCCAGAGTGCTCCTCCTCGTACGACGACCGGAGATGAGTGCCTCCGCAGGCTAGTAAGCGCAAAGGTTCGGGGGTGTCCGCCCTCAACATGCATCCTCTCTCCACATCCCCCTCTTGCCCAGCTTGTAGCCAGCATGTGGCGGCCGGAAAGAAGCGCGGCGAGTCACAGCGGAGGATACAGAACTCCAACCTTCCTGTTCCTATCACATGAACACACCCATGACACTGCTCAGCTACTTCAACCGATCCAGCAAGAGGTTGAGAGCTAGCAAGCTAACTGGTAGCGTAGTTGAACAATGTCTTCACCAATCAATCTTAATAATATGGCCCGATCAGCAAACAATTTACCTAGTAAATTCCTAGAATTAATTAAAGTCATTCTTCGATGCTACTTGGCAACCAAAATTTGAGCATACAAATTGCAGAGAGATGCTATCACGAGAGCGCATGTGGTAGAATCAACTACTCTACCAGGCCTAGGGCGGAGGTTGTAGGGGAAGGAGGGAGCTACGTGAGAGCGGAGGCGAGGGCGCCGGCGAGTCGGCGCCGTCGTGAGAGCTGGAATAGGCGGCGGCTAGGGTTGGGGGCGGCGGCTAGGGTTGAGAGACCGACTCCTTTGGGAGTCAGCAATAAAGATTATGTTTATTGCTTGGTTCTCCACGTAGGGTTTACAGTTGTTTATATAATGAAACTAAGATAACTTGTGGGCTAATCCCCTACTAAGCCTGCCCATTGGGCCTCCTCCGGGTATAAGTGAGCCCAGTCATAACATCTCTCCCCGCCTTCTCAAACAGCTCGTCCTCGAGCTGAACATCTGGAAGCTGCTGGCGGAACTCATCCCGGAACGACGTCGGCTTTGGAGACGGCCGCGTCGGCCAGCCCAGCTGCGACGTCATCAGCCGCAACGTCGTCTACGGTCTCCAAGTAGAACAGGCGGGGGCAAACGTGGCCCTTTACGTAGAGCTCGTCGCAGTTGAAGCACAGCCCTTTACGACGGCGCTCGAGCTGTTCGGCCGTGGTCAGCCGACGGAATGGCCGCGTCGTTGCTGGATCGGAGCGCCCCGCAGGAGTCATGGCCGTGAGCGCCTGGCCTGATGGTGTCGGCGGAGGGCAGGCGGGCGGCCAAACGTCGCTGGCCGAGAAGGCCTGCTGCATGGCCAGCGCGCGCTGCTCGAAAGCGCGGGCGTAGTACATGGCCGACTGCAGGTCTTGCGGTTCGCGCATCTCCACGTCGACGTGAATGTGGTCCGGCAGGCCGCCGACGAACAGCTCGGCACGCTGGCGAGCCGTGACGCCAGGCGCATGGCACGCCAAGGTCTGGAAGCGGTCGGCGAAGTCCTGCACCGAGGAGGTGAAGGGTAGGCGGCCCAGCTCGGCCAATCGGCTCCCGCGTATCGGGGGGCCAAACCGGAGGAGGCAGAGGTCGCGGAATCGCTCCCACGGAGGCATCCCGCCCTCGTCCTGCTCGAGGGCGTAGTACCATGTCTGGGCGGCGCCGCGGAGGTGGTAGGAGGCGATCCACGTGCGGTCGGACGCCAGTGTGCGCTGCCCACGAAAGAACTGCTCGCACTGGTTGAGCCAGTTGAGGGGGTCCTCCGAGCCGTCGTAGGTGGCGAACTCGAGTTTGGCGTAGCGGGGAGGCGTCGGGGCAGCGCCGCCATGAACGTGCGGCTCAGCGCGGGCCGCGGGGGGAGGGCCGCGAAGCCTGGGGAGGTGGCGTCCGAGTGAGGAGGCCGCGGCTGATCCCCGAACGTTGTATAGACCGGTGGAGGCGACGACTCGGTGAGCCACGCCGAAAGTGGTGATGGCGACGAGGGGAAGCGGACGTGTTGAATCGGGACACCGGTCGAGGCGGCGGGGGCCGTGCCGGTGGTGATCGGCGGCTGCCACTGCAGCCACGGTAAGGGCGCGGGCGGTTGATGCTGCAGCGGCGCGATCGGGAACGCCGGGATCCATGGCGGACCGGTGACGGCGGCCGGCTGCGGCGGTGTAGGCTGCCCTTGGGATCCGATCAGGAACAGCCTGATCCCTTGGACGGCGGTGACGAGGTCGTTGAGGATCCCGCTCATCTGCTCGGGCGTGTAGACGACGGCAGACGACGCGGGGGCGGATGTCGTGGTGGGGAAGAGCGGTCCGGGGGGCAGCAGCGCGAGCGCCCCCGAGGTTGCCGTCGACGGCGGCGCGGATGTCCCGGACACGGGGGCGACGGTGGTAGAGGGCGGTGAAGACGACATGATCGAACGAGAGCAAGCTGATACCAAATTGGTAGAATCAACTACTCTACCAGGCCTAGGGCGGAGGTTGTAGGGGAAGGAGGGAGCTGCGTGAGAGCGGAGGCGAGGGCGCCGGCGAGTCGGCGCCGTCGTGAGAGCTGGAATAGGCGGCGGCTAGGGTTGGGGGCGGCGGCTAGGGTTGAGAGACCGACTCCTTTGGGAGTCGGCAATAAAGATTATGTTTATTGCTTGGTTCTCCACATAGGGTTTACAGCTGTTTATATAATGAAACTAAGATAACTTGTGGGCTCATCCCCTACTAAGCCTGCCCATTGGGCCTCCTCCGGGTATAAGTGAGCCCGGTCATAACAGCATGTCAGTATGATTGATCTTTGCGGAGAACACACATTACAGCATGAGAAGTTCTTTACCTGTTTAGCCTCACCCTAGGCAGAAGGGAGGATGGAACGCAGGACATGGCAATTTCCTTTGTCTCACTGTTCTTTGTAGCACGTTGGACCTGCATTATCACCAGGATAGATGTAAGCTTATACTCAAGAGAAAGTAAATGACCCACCAATTTTGTTTACTGAAAATGGGAATATTAAAAGCCATCCAGCAGAGCACAACCCACAATTAAATGTGTAAAATGAAGATGATTTTAGTGTTGTCCCATGAAAGTATCATGCAAAAAAAATGATAAGACATCAATGTTTGCTCAACTGCATTTTCAAAATCCTTCGAAACTTGTCTAGTCCTCATGCTGACAAGGTCTTTATAATAAGCTCAAGATGTCTGTTAAATCGAACACCAAGTCCAGTCATCAACACAAGAATTGCTCCAGCAGCACAGGCAAGCTATCATTTGTCGAATAAGAGTATGCATGCCACGTTATCATTTGTAGAGGAAAGCTATTTTTGGGGATGGGTCCTGAGAGAAATATTCTTCAGCAATATCATAGGATATTGGTTTGTCACCATCCATGAAATCAGACAGGTCCATATCAAAGGTTGGTGCACAATTCCTCAATTCAGAGCCAAATGATACCTGCAAAAACATTTTAAAGAGACACTGAGTTGTCCAAATAAGCATTTTACTCTCAAGTAAACATGACATATTTACTTTCGCTGATGGTAAAAAGATCAAAGGAAAAAATGACTTAACATGCTACATTATTTTTAGTTATCCAATGAACAATGTAAGAAATGAAAGATGAAAACACATGCATGAACCATGACTACGTGCAATAATAGATAAAGAGGCCAGGACAATCAATTATACAGACAATCTGCACACCCGACACTGCTCCATTTTCTAGTTGTCTAGCCTAAGTAGACACTTAACATGCAGATACAGAACTTTCCGCTGATAGTCTCTCACAGCATTCGTGGCGGCAGCACCAGCAAGGACAAATTCTTCAAGCTCTGACATTCTGGGTAAGATTCTCAACCTTGGCAATTTTTTGGCGATGCATTCTATCCAAGATCTTGTTCTCTTCCTGTAAATACAAAAACAAAGGGCTTATACACCTTGCCTAATTACATGCCACAGCTAGCTATTCAATTGTTGTAAATACGTGTTCATATTGTATTATACCTGACACATCTTCATCTGTTTCGTTAATTCTTGATTTTTGTTTTGCAGAACATCCACCAAGAAGGCTTTTGCTAATGCTACCTGAACCGTCCTTTCATATCCAGCAGATCTGCTTCCTTAAACTTTGTAAGGCGGTTCTAATGCTCTGTTGTCATCATCCTTTAAAATTGTGATCTGGACGAGAAGTGTTTCAGGAGGAGGAAACTACAGCAACAAGGGTACGGATCAAGCACCTTTTTACGAGCCAGCCATATCATAAGAATCTGCAAGGGAATCCAAAATCAAGTATAGATAACATGCAGCTAGCAGTTTGGGTACAAAACTCACGGAGGAAAGAACGAGTTTATGTGGGAAACATGTACAGATCGGTCAATCCAGTGACTACGAAGGAAGAACAGTAAAGCAAGTCAGTACCTCTGATTCATACATTACACGCATCGGAGCATCGGAGCAGGCATGCATCTTCAGTCCCATCTTCTGAACAGGCATCGGAGCCATCCTGCAGCCATCCCCCAGTCTCGGCAGCCGCCGCCGTCTGCGTCACCTCTGTGGCCGCCGCCCTCTCCGCCAACACCATCCCGCAGCCATCCCGCAGCCACCGCCATCTGGGTTGCCTCCGCGGCCACCGCCCTCTCCGCATCGGCATCGAGCCCGTCGCCGTCGGCCTCGATGACCTAGCTCCCGATACACATGCAGATCATTCTTCCTGGTGGCGAGATCTCGAGAGAATGGGGATGTGAGGGGACGGTACAGGTGGCGGCACTGATACTCGGATCTCGGCGGCGCTGATACTCGGATCTCCAAGGGTGTGCCGGCGGAGGGCGGGTGGGGCGTGGGGAATTTTCTGTCGGGTCGGCCGCGATTAGTTTTTTTATTTTTCATCAGAACGTTTGATAACTTGCTGGTGGTAGAGGCTGTAATATGTCTGGTCTCAAGGGGTAAAATCGTCAGTCACATGTTGTATATCGAGTTGGTGGCTTCACCACCAATTCAAAACCAATAGTAAAGATTTTAATAGGATTAATCTTGTTTTAAAAAATAGTTAAAGATCGAAGGGGTACAGTTTAATCTTCACCATTGATGTTATTGAGTTTGGAGAAGAGGGATCTATGAAAGAAAACCCCAACTTTTTAATGATCTACTTTGGCTTATTGAACTAGGTTCTAGAGTATGGTTTGATCCTTTATATGGTTTTTCTTTCAGAACTGCAATTTTCTAGCCTCCTTCCTACAACCTTCTACGGCCAGGCACCACCACCACTACCGCCTGCGGTGGCTATGGAGAACATGGTGGGGTATCAGCTGTTGATCTAGGGTTTGCCCCCGGGTTACCCACGCTTACAACCCAGGAGGGGAGGTGACAAAGCTCGTACGAAATTGTGACCTGTAGACTAGGGATGGCACTCGCATGGTATGGTTACTAGCGGAGCCCTCTCATACTCGTACCCATTCCCTTTTGATATTATATGTCACTCATATCCATACTTGTCAACACGTACAAGTTTCTCTCATATGTGTCGCCCGAGAGGATAAATGGGTACCCACGGGTAAACATACCGCGTTTACAACACACTAAATTGAGCAAAAAACAGTAGTAAACAACATGTAACCATAATTTATAAGGGATGACACGTTATAAATATCAACTCATACTTATGAACATCTGCATATAGATTATAAGTATATGATAAGCAACATCACTTTCTAATAAAAAATATAAGACCGAGGGGGGATTCCACCTGGCATTGTCATTAAGGAGAGGTGAGAACTCAAACCTGGGACCTGGCCCTTATGTGTTGTGCACGGCTACCACTATCCCACAAGAGAGTTCTCATCACTTTCTAATAAACAAACAACACATCGGAAAGTGGTCATATAAAGAAGATATGGACTGCGATAATTATGGAACATAAGGTGAGTCCTAACTAACCTACCAGTGATCGTGGGAGTGGGAAGCGTGTGGTTTAGGCTAGCTACGTGAATGCGTGATTAGGGAAAATTATGGGGGCGTCTCGAGCTCAGGTGACTGATCTCTAACTAGAGACCAATCATCTTCCTCCTCCAGCCCCCCGCCTCCAACTCCGGCGAGCCCCTGATACGTTGCAAACGTATTTATATTTTTTGATGCTTCATGCTTGTTTTACACCAATTGTTTTGTGTTTTGTTTACACTTCGTGGCATTTTTATGCATTTTCTGGAACTAACCTATTAATGAGATGCCATAGTGCCAGTTCCCTGTTTTCTGCTGTTTTTATGTTTCAGAAAAGTTACATAGGAAATATTCTCGGAATTGGACGAAACGAAAGCCGAAGTTCCTATTTACCTGACATGAAGACGGAGTCCAAAGGAGAGACGGAGGGGGACCAGAGGGCAGCCGCACCATAGGGTGGCGCGGGCCACCCCCTGGCCGCGCCACCAGGTGGTGTGGACCCCTGGTCCACCCCCTGACATCGCCCTTCCGCCTATAAATTCTCTTCGATGGGAAAACCCTAAAGGGAGGAACACTTTTCCATGAAACATACTGCAAGCCACCGCCGTCGTCGATGCGAGATCAGGAGGATCCAGAAGCTTTTCCCGGCACCCTGCCGGAAAGGGGAATCACCACCGGAGGCCTTCTTCATCACCATGCCTGCCTCCGGAGTGATGCGTGAGTAGTCTACCTTGGACTACGGGTTCATAGCAGTAGCTAGATGGTTGTCTTCTCCTCCATGTGATTCATGTTTGGATCTTGTGAGCTACCTATTATGATCAAGATCGTCGTTATGTAATTCTACATGTTGTGTTTGTTGGGATCTGATGAATATTGAGTACTTTGTCAAGTTGATTTATTGATTTATCATCTCTATGTTGTTTATGATCTTGCATGCTCTCCGTTTGACAAGGGTATAGATAATAGAGCCCGTTAGTTGAGTACCCCTGAGGGCCGTTAAGCTAGGCCCAAGTGTAATCCAAGTCGAGATACGAGTTCATGTCGTATACCGATATTGTAATACTTACCGGATCCCTCCCGTTCCTTGAGACCTGGCCACCTATATATAGGGGCCAGGAGAGGACGGTGAGGGACAGATTGAAAGCAAGCCAAGTCTACGCCTACGTTTACTTTCGATACACACCTTGTTTGACTGACTTTACCTTTGAGTTCATCTGATGCCCTACTTCCCCGATCCTAAGTCCTTCATCTAGGACATTTGTCGAGTTAACCCTCGCCAATTGGCGCCGACCGTGGGGACTCTGGGCGTTGCAATCATGAATTCGACGGCTTTTTCACCTTTAGCCAACAGCAATCTGGAAGTTGACAGAATCCAGATACCCTTCGGAACCGTCGATTTTCAACCTCACCAGCCAAACTTTACGCCGATATTTGAGAGCATGGATCAAGATATGGACCTGACAATCGAAAGTCTAAATTTTTGCGTCGGATCTTTAGGTTCGATTCGCCTTTCAGATCCGGCGAAACCGGGTCCGTCGGCAAGTGAGGCCAAGACAGTAGTAATGTCGGGATCATCAGAAGGCTCCTCCAGCGAGGTAAACTCGCCGGTCAGCTTCGCAGAAACATAAGAAGGAAAAATCGCAGAAGGCCACGAAACCATGGAAAATTTTGACTTAGAAGTTCAGCTTGAAGACCTCATGATCTGCCATGACGATACTTCAGACAAATCAACAGACACTTGGAAGACATGATTAGAGCTTCATGAAGACGACAGTTCAACCTTCTCAAGCCTCAACAATAAACTCGACAATTGATACCAGGTACTCGCCATTAAAGGAGACAACTCCGAAGAGCTCGAAGAAAACAACAATCTAGTGCTCAACCCAGCAAACGTAAACAGAGGGGCAAATTACCTAGCAGAAGGGGAAACGGCATATTCCCTTGCAACTACGGAGAAAGTTCAACTATCAGTCGACGAGTGGAGAATAATCAAAACAGCCGTGGAGCACGCCACACCAATACCAACAAACGCCAGCAAGAAGATGCTTTTGGAGTATCACTACGCCTTAAGACAACAGTCAAAGCAACTAGCAAAAGAAAGGATCGAAATACAGAAGAGAAGAGACTCAGCCATTGCATCAAGTGAAGCTTATCACAAAGCACGCAGCAATGCATCATACTCAAACAGCAAAAGGCACCGTCGGCATGGATCAAGGTTCGAAAACCTCGAGTACTCAGAAAGGCAAAGCCTCTTCAAAAACCTCGACTCGTCCTTCCTATCGGTTGACGAGCAAGGGAACATTATACCAAAGACACCAGAAGCAGCACTTGTAGCAGCTCAGGCGTATCTACACACAACAAGACCAAATCTAGGAGATCCAAGGGAACATATGCACCGGGCAGCACTACAGGGATTGAAGATGGTCGGCAACAAATTGTCAGCAAAAGAAGAGGAGGCATACCGCAACAAAGGAACACATAAACCAAGGTCACCACGTCGTCACAACAGTCCTCGGCACAGAAGTGGTAGCCGACGATCTAGAACACCATCACCAAGGCGACACAGAAGCCCGAAGCATGGAGGAACCCGAAGATCCAGGACTCCAAAGAAAGCATACGACTACGAAGACGACGAAAAGGAGATGGGGGCATCGTGCTTTACTCACAGGGTTCGCACCACGCTAGTACCCAAGGGTTTCAAACTACCCCATGATCAGCAAAATACGATGGATCCCAGGAGCCACAGTCATCGCTCTCAGATTATCTACAAGCAGTAAAAATATTGGGAGGAACCAAGGAAACAGTCATGCAAAGTTTGCAATTACACCTCACCGACGTGGCAAGGTCATGGTTGAGCAAGTTAGAAAAAGAAACAATTGGAAGCTGGGAGGAGCTCACAAAGCAATTTACGAGCAACTTCAAGTCGACATATAAACGGCCAGCATCCATAGAAGAAGTCAAAGCCTGCGTACAGCAACGCAATGAGACATTAAGGGCGTATATCCAAAGGTGAAGCATCATCAAAAATTCAGCAGTCAAAGTCTCAGACGAAAGAGCAATAGATGCATTCACACTCGGGTTGCGACGAGGAGACCTAGTCGAGGAGATGGGTAGAATCAAGCAAAAACAGTATCAGATTTAATGGATATCGCAAATAGGTTCGCAGATGGAGAAGATGTGTGCAACAACAAGCGGACACGACCACCAGAGGATGATAGAGGAAACAGATATGGAGGCCAAAGGAGGAGATCCCACAATTATGATAACTACGGCTCCCACAACCATATAGCCGCAGGGTACAAAGATAATAGTTACCAAGGGAACGACCGTAGAAGCTCAGGATACCGTAGCTACGGAAAAGAAGACTACGGGAACAGCAAAAAAATTCAGACAAAAGAACCCAAAGAGTACAACCCATCACCAGAGGATATGCTAAACGGACCGTGCCACATACACTCCGTGTTCGTTGATGGAAAACGAGTATCTAGACACGCGATGAAAGATTGCACGACATTCTTGAAACTCCAGGAGGCAGCATTGAACAAACAAGCCGAAGCAAAGAGGCAAGGATACGAAGGGAACACAAACAAGCCGAACCAGGGGCACGACAATGACGGAGGATATGTTCCATCTAAGGGGCACATCACAGCAATGATACAGCCAGTGCCGAAGTTGAACAGAGAGAAGAAAAGCATAACTCATCAAGTTAACCTAGCAGTAACCTCACCTCCAGCAACAACAGAATATCTACACTGGTCGGAGCAACCCATAGAATTCAACAGGGATGATCACCCCATAACAGTACCTCAGCCAGGAAACGCGCCTCTGGTACTCAAAGCCCAAATTGGGACGTACGATGTCGACAGAGTATTCATGGATGCAGAAAGCGGAATAAATCTTATATACGCGAAGACTCTATGAGCAATGCACATTTCATTAGAGTTCCTGAAACCAACTGACTGTTCCTTCCACGGAATCATCCCAGGAAGTGCTAACTATCTACTAGGTCGAATAGCACTCAACGTCTGCTTCGGGAATCGACAAAACTATAGAAGAGAGAAGCTCGACTTCGAAGTCATGGACTGGCCATCACAATATCACGCGATCCTCGGGCGACCCGTGTTTTCACGATTCATGGCAGTACCTCACTATATGTACATGGTACTCAAAATGCCAGGACCCAACGGAATTATCACAGTAAAGGGAAGCTTCGAAGTATCAGATCTATGCGACTAGGAATTTCACAAGATGGCCCAAAATTTCGGCATGATGGCAAGCTACGGAGAACCCAAAGACAAGATAAATAGCACGACTATAGGAGTCGCACAACAACCCAAAGGGCATCCAGCAGAGCCAGAGGTGAAGAAACCACTGATGTGTGGTAAAGAACCAGCCCGTTGGGAACCCCAAGAGGAAGGTGTGATGAATATAGCAGCTAGTTTTCCCTCAGTTAAGAAACCAAGGTTATGTCGATCAGGAGAAGAGCGGACAATACGACTGAAGGTGATGCTTGCTAGTTTGCGACAGCTTCAGACAATTTATATATGGCGCCTTGTCCAAGCTTTGCTTGCTAGCTGCAATGTGGAATCTGCACACAACACAACCAAGTACTTTGTTCCCAACTTGCGATGAGGTTGTCAATCTCACCGGTTTGCTTGAAACAAAGGTTATGAGCGTATCGAGTGGAAAGTGATAATAGTATGCGAGTAAAGTAAACAGTGCGAGTAAAGTAAACAGGTGATAGCAATATGATGGAAATAGGACCGGGATCCACAGTTCACTAGTGGTGTCTCTCCAAGATAAATAACACATGCTGGGTAGACAAATTACAGTTCGGCAATTGATAGAATAAAGATAAACGTGATATGTCAAGAAGATCACTATGCGATTTACTCTGGGCATTACAACAAAATACATAGACCGCCATCCAACTGCATCTATGACTAATAATCCACTTGTGGCGAATCAATCCGAGAACTCCACAAGTATTAAGTTGCAAACAACAGATAATTGCATTAAGCAAAGTGTGTAATGTAAACAAAGCATATGCCCTTGAGCATATGAATGTTGTTTTCTCCCTAGTAGCAACAGCACATCTACAACCTTAGAGGTTTCTATCACTCCCCCAGATTAAATAGAGGCATGAACCCACTATCGAGCATAAATACCCCCTCTTGGAGTCACTAGCAACTACTCGGCCAAGATAGCTACTAACAACGGAGAGCATGCAAGATCATAAACAACATAGAGATAACATAAGATAAATTTCAGTATAGCAACTCAATCATAACACCAATATTCATCGGATCCCAACAAACCAAACATGTAGAATTACATAACGGTGATCTCAATCATGTAGGGCAGCTCATGAGATCTTAACATGAAGCACATGGTGGAGGAGACAACCATCTAGCTACTGCTATGGACCCATAGTCCAAGGTAGACTACTCACTCATCGCTCCGGAGGCAAGCATGGCGATGAAGAAGACCTCCGGTGGAGATTCCCCTCTCCGGCAGGGTGCCGGGAAGAGCTTCTGGACCCTCCCGATCTTCGGGTCGACGGCGGCGGCGGATCGCGATGTGTTCTGGAAAATTGATTGGGTCCTTAGGTTTTTCTCATCGGGGAGTCTTTATAGGCGAAGGGGCATCGTCAGAAGTGGACTGAGGCGGTCTCACACGTAGGAGGCGCGGCCAGGGCCTGGGCCGCGCCGCCCTGGTGTGTGGCCACTTTGTGGCCCCACTCCGTCTCCTCTTCGGATCTCTGGAAGCTTCCAGGAAAAATAAGACTTCAGGAACTTGTTTCGTCCAATTCGGAGAATATTTCCTGTGTATCACTTCTGAAACACAAAAACAGCAGAAAACAGGGAACTGGCACTGTGGCGACTTGTTAGTAGGTTAGTCCCGGAAAATGCATAAAAGTGCCACGAAGTGTAACGAAACAGTAGGCAAATGGTGTATAAACAAGCATGGAGCATCAAAAATTATAGATACGTTGGAGACGTATCAAGCATCCCCAAGCTTAACTCCTGCTCGTCCTCGAGTAGGTAAGTGATAACAAAAGAATAATTTTTGAGGTGACATGCACCTACACAATCTTGATCATATATGTAAGCATTTGTGAGCTGGGATCATAAGAACTTAAAACATGGGCATGAAGGATATAATCTTGACAATAAGAACTTAGCAACCATGTTATAACATGCAAATAACAACAAACAAAAGATCATGAAAATGAAACAATGAAAGTCAAACGTGTGTTCAAATCATAAGGAAAAACATACAAGTGGTTTTCAGCTTGTCCTTCATAGAGAGCAAAACATAAATGCATAGGACACCTTCAAGTTTAAGAGGGCGACTAGATACAAATAATTTGAGAACAAGTGAAATCAACAATATGAATCAATCAATGAACTTTGGGACAATGCATATTACACTAAGAATGACAACTTTGCTCTCTTATGGTGCATAAAGAAAGAAGGTGATGACTCAACAAAAAAGTAAAAGAAAGGCCCTTCGCAGAGGGAAGCAGTGATTGCAAGTTTTATAGACCTTCAAAAATTATGTTACTTACTGGCTTTGAGCTCTCATTGCCCCCATCATAAGCATCTTAAATGGTTAGAGTTAATGCGAGAACAATTATGATGCATATGCTTGACAAATCATAAGTCGAAAACCTCGTGCCCCGTGAATACGAGTACCCAAACCTCATGCTACTTTACTTAGAGTCCCAAGCAAGGCTCTTGTCATTGTAAGTATATATGTATCATCGAGAACTGCCAACGGGGTACCTCTGTGACCGATGACATGGAACAAACCCACATCAAAATGACAGGACAAGCAGACAATGAACACCTCGACATCTCTTTTATTTGCCATTTTGTTTAGCTTTTTATTTTGAGATGCGTCGTCGAATGTCCACCATGGGTATGCTGCAAATTTCCACCATGAATTATGCATGGCTTAGATTGGCGGCCCAGGCGTTTCCCTAACACATATACAAACTCCATGATCCCCACAAGATTCCCAATTCATTTCACACCGCGGGCATCCATAAACAAAAGATCACGATATCAACTCAAATAAGAAGTGCAATGTTGAAAGCTTGCCCCATGACAGCATGGATGGGCTAGAATCCATCTTACAACTTGCAAGCATAACAACTCAACATAAAAGACCACAATGTCAAATTTTTAAGAACAGGAAAAAGTAAGGTGTGCCTTCCGGTTCGTGAGAGCTTTACTAACCAATTTTCGCATAACACTGGTAAGAGTTTAATTTGAAGAGAAGATAAAAGCAAGTCAAATTTACTTGGAATAGCAAATTGCTAGTAGGTATGTATGGTGGACACTTTGGAAAACTTTGGTTTTTAGGAGTTGGATGCACGAGTAGAGCTCATACTCAGTACAAGGCGAGGGCTAGCAAAAGACTGGGAGCGACCAACTAAGAGAGCAATAATGGCCATAATCATGCAAAGCGACAAAGCAACATTAAAAGAAGCATAAGATGGCATCAAAAGTCAAAAAATAAATGATCATAGAGGCTATTGGCGACTTTGTAAGAGTCTAACATGTGTGAGCATGCGCCAAGTCAACCCAAATAAAGCATCAAGGAGAAAACCAAAATAATGCTTCCATACAATAAAAACAACGCATGATTTTTTTCAAAGGCTCATTAAGCAATCTCAGTTATTTGAGACAAGTCATGCTACAGCAAAACCACTAAGCATACTATCAAAAAAACATCAAGCATGACATGAAAAAGTCTAAGCCGCAGTCTACACAAGCTCCTTCTTGTACCACTTTTTTGCATAAAGCTTTTTCTCTTTTCCAATACCATTTAAATTTTTTAAAGACACCTCTTTTGATGAAAACCAATAAAGATCAGAGGCAAAAATACACCTTGATGAAAAGATATGACAAGGTCTGAACGCAAATCAAGGCAAAAACGAAAACCAAAAGCAGTAGCGGAAAAAGAAGAACACTCGTTGAAACGAATAGAGTGAAAAACAGAGTGTTCTTGGCAAATGAAAATGAGTACATCTCCTCCAAAGGGATTTTGTTGGGGTCCAACCATTTATTGCAGCAAACAAAACTAAACTAACTAACTAAGAAAACTAAAACAACTGACGCTCCAAGAAAAACACATAGTGCATGAAGCTATAAAAATATAGTGTCTTGAAAGGTGACCTGATTTTTGCCGATGAAGAAGGGGTGCCTCGGGGGCATCCCCAAGCTTTGACGCTTGTACTTCTTGGATATTTCTTGGGGTGATGCATGGGCATCCCCAAGCTTGAGCTTTTGTCCATTCTTCAACTCATCTCATCATTCTCCAATCCCTACACTTGAAAACTTCCTTCATACAAAACTAAACACAAATCTAATAGCAACATTAGTGTAAGCATAACATATAATCAACCTCTTTTTGCTTCAGGTTTCAACCCAAAACCACCACATATAAAGTGTATACTACTGTAGCAACTTCCCCAAAAGTTCCGTGATCAAAAGAACTCAAAAAGAAAGCGATAAAGTGGCAAAAACGAATAGTGGCAGAAATCTGTCAAAACAGAACAGCTGACAAAGGTCGAATTTTTGAGGGGTTTTCTGTTGCTCAAATCAAAAAGTGTTCAACTAACGAAAGTTTGGATATAACCTGGGGCATATGCACAAGAAATTTCAGGTCCAAAAGATATACAGAGAATTTCTACGAATTTTTACGGTGCAGCACCGAAAACAGTTTCAGGACAGCAACATCCCCAAATCTTTACCTCACTCGAATTAGAGGCTTCTCTTGGCACAACAATAAAATAAAAAGGATAAGGAGAGGTCATTACAGTATTAATGACTTCCAGGACTCAAATAAAAGAAAAAGTACTGAAAATAAAACATTGGGTTATCTCCCAAGAGTGCTTTTCTTTAACGCCTTTGAGCTAGGCGCAGAAAATTGCGAATCAAGTAACATCAAGAGATGAAGCATCAATTACCCCATAATTTGCTCTAAGAATAGAGTCAAAAAGTAATTTCTTTCTTTTCCTAGGGAAGTGTTCCATACCTTTCTTGAGTGGGAATTGATATTTAATGGTGCCTTCTCTCATATCAATGATGGCACCTACAGTTCGAAGTAAAGGTCTTCCCAAAATAATAGGACATGAAGCATGGCATTCAACGTCCATAACAAGAAAATCAACGGGAACAAGGTTATTGTTAACCACAATAAGAACATCATTAATCCTTCCCAAAGGTTTCTTCTTAGCAACATCAGCAATAGGAACATCATAATAACATTTTTCAAGAGGTGGTAAATCAAGCATGTCATAAATTTTTCTAGGCATGATAGAAATACTAGCACCTAGATCACATAAAGCATGGCAATCAAAACCATTAACATTCATATCAATGATGGGTTCCCAACCATCTTCTAACTTCTTGGGAACAGAAGCTTTTTGCTTCAACTTTTCATCCCTAATTTTCATGAGAGCATTGGTAATATGCTTAGTAAAAGCAATATTTAAAGAACTAGCATTGGGAGTCAAAGCAAGCTTTTGCAAGAACAAAATAACTTCAGATATAATGCAGCCATCAACATCAAAATCATTAAAAGAAGTAGAGCTATCATCTCCTACACTCCGAAAAATTTCAGCACTCTTTTGAGAAAAAGTTTTGGCAGTTTTAGGCTTTTTAGCACAAGGAGTGGGAGTTTTCCCTACACCAATCAAAGTAAGAGGATTGCTAGCATTAGGAACAACATCGTCAGAGGTAGTAATAGTACAAACTTTCATATTCCTAACAATCTCATCCTCTCTTTCCCACCTAGCATGCAATTCTGCTAACAATCTAAGATTTTCATCAATTCCAACTTGAATAGCATTAGCAGTAGCAAAAACATTGTTCTCTTTCACATCATTAGGCAACACTATTAATTTCAGAAGTTCAACATTATGAGCAAGGCTATCAACTTTAGAAGCAAGGATATCAATTTTGCCTAACTTTTCCTCAACAGACTTATTAAAAGTGGATTGTTTTACCATGAAGTCTTTGAGCATGACTTCAAGTTCAGAGGGCGCGGCCCTAGTGCTGTTGTAGGAATTACCATAAGAATTACCATAACCATTACCATTGGTAGAAGGATACGGCCTATAATTGTTACTAGCAAAATTGTTCCTATAAGCATTGTTGTTAAAATTATTATTTCTAATGAAGTTCACATCAACATGCTCTTCTTGAGCAACCAAAGAGGCTAAAGGAACATTATTAGGATCAACATGAGTCCTATAATTAGCAAGCATAGCCATAATGGTATCAATCTTATCACTCAAGGAAGAGGTTTCAACAGAATTTACCTTCTTACCTTGTGGAGCTCTCTCGGTGTGCCATTCGAAATAATTTACCATCATGTTGTCAAGTAGCTTTGTTGCGGCACCCAAGGTAAGGGACATAAAAGTGCCTCCAGCAGCTGAATCAAGTAGGTTTCTCGAAGAAAAATTCAGTCCTGCATAAAAAGTTTGGACAATCATCCAAGTAGTCAGTCCATGAGGGGGGCAATTCTTTATCATAGATTTCATTCTTTCCCAAGCTTGAGCAACATGTTCATTATCAAACTGACTAAACTTCATAATATTGCTGCGCAGAGATATAATTTTAGCAGGAGGATAATATCTACCAATAAAAGCATCCTTACACTTAGCCCATGAATCAATACTATTCTTAGTCAAAGACAGCAACCAATCTTTAGCTTTTCCTCTCAAAGAAAAAGGAAACAACTTGAGCTTAATAATATCACCATCAACATTCTCATACTTTTGCATCTCACATAGCTCAACAGAATTGTTGAGATGAGCTGCAGCATCTTCAGTACTAGCACCAGAAAATTGCTCTTTCATAAAAAGGTTCAATAAAGCAGGCTTAATCTCATAAAAGTCCGCAGCAGTAGCAGGTGGCGCAATAGGAGAGCAGATAAAATCACTATTGTTCGTGCTAGTAAAGTCACACAACTTGGTGTTTTCAGGAGTAGCCATTTTAGCAAAACTAAAAGTAAATAGGTATAAACAACTACCAAGGATTCTAATTTTTTTTGGGTTTTTTGATATAAAACGATGCAAGTAAAAAAAATAAAAATAAAGTAAAGAAAAACTTAAAACAAAGTAAAGGATGTATGTGCGAAAAACTCCCCTTGCAGAGGTCTTCCACTTCTTCCCCGGCAACGGCGCCAGAAAATTAGCTTGATGCGTGGTAAATAACCAGCCCGTTGGGAACCCCAAGAGGAAGGTGTGATGAATATAGCTGCTAGTTTTCCCTCAGTTAAGAAACCAAGGTTATGTCGATCAGGAGAAGAGCGGACAATACGACTGAAGGTGATGCTTGCTAGTTTGCGACAGCTTTGAACAATTTATATATGGTGCCTCGTCCAAGCTTTGCTTGCTAGCTGCAACGTGGAATCTGCACACAACACAACCAAGTACTTTGTTCCCAACTTGCGATGAGGTTGTCAATCTCACCGGTTTGCTTGAAATAAAGGTTATGAGCGTATCGAGTGGAAAGTGATAATAGTATGCGAGTAAAGTAAACAGTGCGAGTAAAGTAAACAGGTGATAGCAATACGATGGAAATAGGACCGGGATCCACAGTTCACTAGTGGTGTCTCTCCAAGATAAATAACATATGCTGGGTAAACAAATTACAGTTGGGCAATTGATAGAATAAAGATAAACGTGATATGTCAAGAAGATCACTATGCGATTTACTCTGGGCATTACAACAAAATACATAGACCGCCATCCAACTGCATCTATGACTAATAATCCACTTGTGGCGAATCAATCCGAGAACTCCACAAGTATTAAGTTGCGAACAACAGATAATTGCATTAAGCAAAGTGTGTAATGTAAACAAAGCATATGCCCTTGAGCATATGAATGTTGTTTTCTCCCTAGTAGCAACAGCACATCTACAACCTTAGAGGTTTCTGTCACTCCCCCAGATTAAATAGAGGGATGAACCCACTATCGAGCATAAATACCCCCTCTTGGAGTCACTAGCAACTACTCGGCCAAGATAGCTACTAACAACGGAGAGCATGCAAGATCATAAACAACATAGAGATAACATAAGATAAATTTCAGTATAGCAACTCAATCATAACACCAATATTCATCGGATCCCAACAAACCAAACATGTAGAATTATATAATGGTGATCTCAATCATGTAGGGCAGCTCATGAGATCTAAACATGAAGCACATGGTGGAGGAGACAACTATCTAGCTACTGCTATGGACCCATAGTCCAAGGTAGACTACTCACTCATCGCTCCGGAGGCAAGCATGGCGATGAAGAAGACCTCCGGTGGCGATTCTCCTCTTCGGCAGGGTGCCGGGAAGAGCTTCTGGACCCTCCCGATCTTCGGGTCGACGGCGACGGCGGATCGCGATGTGTTCTAGAAAATTGATCGGGTCCTTAGGTTTTTCTCGTCGGGGGGGGGGGGGGTCTTTATAGGCGAAGGGGCATCGTCAGAAGTGGACCGAGGCGGTCTCACACGTAGGGGGCGCGGCCAGGGCCTGGGCCGCGCCGCCCTGATGTGTGGCCACCTCGTGGCCCCACTCCGTCTCCTCTTCGGATCTCTGGAAGCTTCCGGGAAAAATAAGACTTCAGGAACTTGTTTCGTCCAATTCCGAGAATATTTCCTGTGTATCACTTCTGAAACACAAAAACAGCAGAAAACAGGGAACTGGCACTGTGGCGACTTGTTAGTAGGTTAGTTCCGGAAAATGCATAAAAGTGCCACGAAGTGTAACGAAACAGTAGGCAAATGGTGTATAAATAAGAATGGAGCATCAAAAATTATAGATATGTTGTAGACGTATCAACCACGGGTACAGTCGTCGGACCAAGATAAAGCTACAGGAGAAGAAGAGAAGGCTTCGGTGGCATAGGCAACAAGTATGCCAAAAAAGTAGAGTAGAAAAATAAGGCTGTAAAATCCACGAGCTATCCTAGGGCAATACCCTCCAGATCCAGAACACGGGTCACTGGCCGGATCTCTTGGGAAACCCCATGTATCTTACATTATAAGCATAAATAAAGACAAAGTTCCTCCTATTCGAGTTTACGTGTCTCCATTGAAATCACGACAAACGAACTAGGCAAAGAATGCCTCGAGAAATTTTATGGGAAGAAAACCTAGAAAAACGGAAACTTTCGAGTTTTACATATAAAACATATACAAAAACAGGCTACACTGCTGGCTGATCCGAGTCATCCACGTTGAATGTGTTCAAGTAGTGATGCTCGCTGAAAAACCTCGCGTCCTCTTGTAGTAACCATGAAATAATCCTCCTCGCCGGCTGCAGCATGGCATCCATATGGACACCAAGCGTAGCACGCCCTGGAGGCAACTCTTCTGACATCGAGTCGTAATTAAGCCTTGGATGCCACTTTTGCATCCATCCAAGGGCAAAATTCGCACCAGCAATCAAATTGAGCTTTATCAAAAGATGAACCCGCTGGCTTGTCCTGAAAGTCTCGAGCAAATGTCTAAAATCCCTCGGCAGTGGGTTGCGGGGGAGCATAATAGAGTACATGGTTGTCAAAGATGTCTGACAACCATCAACTGCTTCCCCAATATGCTGAGCATGATCTTGAAGAAGCACAATGGCATGACGGCGCCGAGGATCAGACCACAAACTGTCAGTTCCCTGCGATGCTTTCTCGAGAGCCGCGTTTCATTCAGAAACCCGACGCGTTTCACCAACAAGGTCCAGGCAAGTACCTAAAGCACGAAAGAGTATTAACCCACAATAAGTGGAGTAAAGGGAAAAAGAGAAAGGCTGCAAGAAACCTTACATCGTAGCATCTCACAAACAGACTCAACGATACCAACAAGAAAGGAGTCGCATTCTTCAAGATGCACGATTCTGGCCGTCAGACCCGACACTTTATCCTCAAGAGTGGATATCTGTTTCATAAAGCCACAAGATTTGCTGGCCTTTTCCAAAGCAATCTTTGCCTGACGCTTCATCAAAGATAAACGCCCTTCGAGGTCCGAAATCCTCAACGAATATTCAATACATCGACAAGAAGAACGAGGAGGCGAAGGAGCGCCGGAGTCGAACATATTGACGGGCGGTGAGTCGCGACCACGACCTGGCGACCCACCAGTATGCACCGGCTGGAAGCCAACAAAAGGAAAAATAAAGCATCTCAGAAACTCAATCAAGCACGACATTTCATAAAAGAAAAGTATTTACAACGAGTACAAGTCCCCTGATTGAATCTCAGGCAAAATATAAATAAGTTCACTACACCAAAAGAAATGAAGGCTACAAGGGAAGACTAAGTCTACGCCACCTCAGCATCAGGCTCTGTGGCAGAAGTAGGTGCGGAAGAGGCAGCGCCAGCGCTTGGTGGAGGCATCGACGCACTTGTTGTAGGAGTCGAAGAAGCTGGTGTGGAAGTCGAAGAAGCCGCCGAAGGTGTGATAATCAACATGATGCCTGGCGCATACTTCTTCGCCTTCTCAAAGAAACCCAGCAGCTCTGAAAGAGGTCGACCACGAGAAGAGCTAACCTTCTCCCAATTAACCTCCTCGTCGTGTGAATAAGCAAGTGCAATAGCCCCCTCGGCGCCTCGCTTCACCGATCGGCTCTTCATCGACAAGATAGGATCTTCAGCGGTGTCGAAGACTGCGGCAAGCTTCTTGAGATCATCAGTGGGCATATCAGCCTTTTTCTTCGGCCACAACCCGACAAATATCCGTGTTAGCACGCGGCTAGTAAGCTCGAGAACTTCCTGGACAGATATCCAGTGCAACTTGCTTGCTGTTTTATGGTGCTAAGTTGACGGGGGAAAATATGGTTGATGTAGGAGTTTCCCCGGCAACGGCGCCAGAAAACTTGTTGGTGGCGCGGTGATGGTGTATGAAATTAATGAAGTAAATGACCGGCCAGTTGGAAAACCCCAAGAGAAGGTTTTGATGAATATAGCAGCAAGTTTTCCCTCAGTTAAGAAACCAAGGTATATCGATCAGGAGAAGAGCAGACAAACAACTGAAGGTGATGCTTGATAGCCTAGCGATAGCTTCGGACAATTTATAGGGCGCCTCGTCCAAGCTTTGCTTTGCTAGCTGCAACGCAGAACCTGCACACACACAACCAAATACTTTGTTCCCAACTTGCGATGAGGTTGTCAATCTCCGGTTTGCTTGAAACAAAGGGTATGAGCGTATCGGGTGGAAAGTGATAATAGTATGCGAGTAAAGTAAACAGTGCAAGTAAAGTAAACAGTGCGAGTAAAGTAAACAGGTGATAGCAATATGATGGAAATAGGACCGGGATCCACAGTTCACTAGTGGTGTCTCTCCATAAGATAAATAACACATGCTGGGTAAACAAATTACAGTTGGGCAATTGATAGAATAAAGATAACGTGATATGTCAAGAAGATCACTATGCGATTTACTCTGGGCATTACAACAAAATACATAGACCGCCATCCAACTGCATCTATGACTAATAATCCACTCTCGGGGATATCATCCGAACACCCCATGAGTATTAAGTTGCAAACAACAGATAATTGCATTAAGAAAAGTGTGTAATGTAAACAAAGCATATGCCCTCAAGCATATGAATGTTGTTTTCTCCCTAGTAGCAACAACACATCTACAACCTTAGAGGTTTCTGTCACTCCCCCAGATTAAATAGAGGCATGAACCCACTATCGAGCATAAATACCCCCTCTTGGAGTCACTAGCAACTACTCGGCCAAGATAGCTACTAACAACGGAGAGCATGGAAGATCATAAACAACATAGAGATAACATAAGATATATTTCAGTACAGCAACTCAATCATAACATCAATATTCATCGGATCCCAACAAACCAAACATGTAGAATTACATAACGGTGATCTCAATCATGTAGGGCAGCTCATGAGATCTAAACATGAAGCACATGGTGGAGGAGACAACCATATAGCTACTGCTATGGACCCATAGTCCAAGGTAGACTACTCACTCATCGCTCCGGAGGCAAGCATGGCGATGAATAAGACCTCCGGTGGCGATTTCCCTCTCCGGCAGGGTGCCGGGAAGAGCTTCTGGACCCTCCCGATCTTCGGGTCGACGGCGGTGGCGGATCGCGATGTGTTTTGGAAAATTGATCGGGTCCTTAGGTTTTTTCCGTCGGGGGGTCTTTATAGGCGAAGGGGCATCATCAGAGGTGGACCGAGGCGACCTCACACATAGGGGGCGTGGCCAGGGGCTGGGCCGCGCCGCCCTGGTGTGTGGGGCCCTCGTGGACCCCCTCCGACTCCTCTTCGGATCTCTGGAAGCTTCCGGTAAAAATAAGACTTCAGGAACTTGTTTCGTCCAATTCCGAGAATATTTCCTGTGTAGCTTTTCTGAAACACAAAAATAGCAGAAAACAGGGAACTGACACTGTGGCAACTTGTTAATAGTTTAGTTCCGGAAAATGCATAAAAGTGCCACAAAGTGTAACGAAACAGTAGGCAAATGGTGTAAAAACAAGCATGGAGCATCAAAAATTATAGATACGTTTGAGACGTATCAAGCATCCCCAAGCTTAACTCCTGCTCGTCCTCGAGTAGGTAAGTGATAACAAAAGAATAATTTTTGAGGTGACATGCACCTGCACAATCTTGATCATATATGTAAGCATTTGTGAGCTGGGATCATAAGAACTTAAAACATGGGCATGAAAGATATAATCTTGACAATAAAGACTTAGCAACCATGTTATAACATGAAAATGAACACAAACAAAAGATCATGAAAATGAAACAATGACAGTCAAACGTGTGTTCAAATCATAAGGAAAAACATACAAATGGTTTTCAGCTTGTACTTAATAGAGAGCAAAACATAGATGCATAGGACACCTTCAAGTTTAAGAGGGCGACTAGATACAAATAATTTAAGAACAAATGAAACCAACAATATGAATCAATCAATGCAAACTTTGGGACAATGCACATTATACTAAGAATGACAACTATGCTCTCTTAATGGTGCATAAAGATAGAAGGTGGTGACTCAACATGAAAGTAAAAGAAAGGCCCTTCGCGGAGGGAAGCAGTGATTGCAAGTTTTATAACCTTCAAAAATTATGGTACTTACCGGCTTTGTGCTCTCATTGCCCCCATCATACGCATCTTGAATGGTTAAAGTTAATGCGAGAACAATTATGATGCATATGCTTGACAAATCATAAGTCAAAAACCTCGTGCCCCGTGAATACGAGTACCCAAACCTCATGCTACTTTACTTAGAGTCCCAAGCAAGGCTCTTGTCATTGTAAGTATATATGTATCATCGAAAACCGCCAACGGGGTACCTCTGTGCCCGATGACATGGAACAATCCCACATCAAAATGACAGGCCAAGCAAACAATGAACACCTCGACATCTCTTTTATTTGCCATTTGTTTAGCTTTTTATTTTGAGATGCGTCGTCGAATGTCCACTATGGGTATGCTGCAAATTTCCACCATGAATTATGCATGGCTTAGATTGGCGGCCCAGGCGTTTCCCTAACACATATACAAACTCCATGATTCCCGCAAGATTCCCAATTCATTTCACACCGCGGGCATCCATACACAAAAGATCACGATATCAACTCAAATAAGAAGTGCAATGTTGAAAGCTTGCCCCATGACAGCATGGTTGGGCTAGTCTCCAACTTACAACTTGCAAGCATAACAACTCAACATAAAAGACCACAATGTCAAATTTTTAAGAACAAGAAAAAGTAAAGTGTGCCTTCCGGTTCATGAGAGCTTTACTGACCAATTTTCGCATAACACTGGTAAGAGTTTAATTTGAAGAGTAAATAAAAGCAAGTCAAATTTACTTGGAATAGCAAATTGCTAATAGGTATGTATGGTGGACACTTTGGAAAACTTGGTTTTTAGGAGTTGGATGCACGAGTAGAGCTCATACTCAGTACAAGGCGAGGGCTAGCAAAAGACTGGGAGCGACCAACTAAGAGAGCAATAATGGCCATAATCATGCAAAGCGACAAAGCAACATTAAAAGAAGCATAAGATGGCATCAAAATTCAAAAACTAAATGATCATAGAGGCTATTGGCGACTTTGTATGAGTCTAACATGTGTGAGCATGCGCCAAGTTGACCCAAATAAAGCATCAAGGAGAAAACCAAAATAATGCTTCCAAATAATTAAAACAACGCATGATTTTTTTCAAAGGCTCATTAACCAATCTCAATTATTTGAGACAATTCATGCTATAGCAAAAACCACTAAGCATACTATCAAAAAGACATCAAGCATGACATGAAAAAGCCTAAGCCGCAGTCTACACAAGCTCCTTCTTGTACCACTTTTTTGCATAAAGCTTTTTCTCTTTTCCAACACCATTTGAAATTTTTTAAGACACCTCTTTTAATGAAAACCAATAAAGATCAGAGGCAAAAATACACCTTGATGAAAAGATATGACAAGGTCTGAACGCAAATCAAGACGAAAACGAAAATCAAAATCAGTAGCAGAAAAAGAAGAACACTCGGTTTTTGATAAAAGTGCAAACTAGAGCGTTCTTGGCAAATGAAAAGCAAGGCAACTTCTCCAAAGGAAATTTGTTGGGGTCCAACCATTTATTGCAGAAAAAAAAACTAAACTAATAAATAATACTAAAACAACTGACGCTCCAAGAAAAACACATAGTGCATGAAGCAATAAAAATATAGTGTTTTGAAAGGTGACCTGATTTTTGCCGATGAAGAAGGGGTGCCTCGGGGGCATCCCCAAGCTTTGACGATTGTACTACTTGGATATTTCTTGGGGTGATGCATGGGCATCCCCAAGCTTGAGCTTTTGTCCATTCTTCAACTCATCTCATCATTCTCCAATCCCTACACTTGAAAACTTCCTTCATACAAAACTAAACACAAATCTATTAGCAACATTAGTGTAACATAACATATAATCAACCTCTTTTTGCTTCAGGTTTCAACCCAAAACCACCACATATAAAGTATATACTACTGTAGCAACTTCCCCAAAAGTTCCGTGATCAAAAGAACTAAAAAAAAGCGATAAAGCGGCAAAAACGAATAGTGGCAGAAATCTGTCAAAACAGATCAGCTGACAAAGGTCGAATTTTTGAGGGGTTTTCTGTTACTCAAATCAAAAAGTGTTCAACTAACGAAAGTTTAGATATAACCTGGGGCATATGCACAATAAATTTCAGGTCCAAAAGATATACAAAGAATTTTCACGAATTTTTACGGTGCAGCACCGAAAACAGTTTCAGGACACCAACATCCCCAAATCTTTACCTCACTCGAATCAGAGGCTTCTCTTGGCACAACAATGAAATAAAAATGATAAGGAGAGGTCATTACAGTAGTAATGACTTCCAAGACTCAAATAAAATAAAAAGTACTGAAAATAAAACATTGGGTTATCTCCCAAGAGTGCTTTTCTTTAACGCCTTTGAGCTAGGCGCAGAAAATTGCAAATCAAGTAACATCAAGTGATGAAGCATCAATTACCTCAGTAGGCTCTTTGGAAGTTCCCGAAGATGATTCAACCTGCAAGTCACTCTTAGTGGAACTAAAAGTCTTACCAATTTTAAGAACATGTTGAGGTTTAAGCATAGAAACCTTGGGAACATACATAAATTTTTGCTCTTTTCCAACAAACACTTTCTCTTTCTTAAATTTAAGAGAAGAGAAGATTAAACTAAGAGTTTCCATAGAATCTTCTAGTTTACCAATCCTTTTGATTATCAAGAGTAGTGCTAGCCTCTAAAGCGGTGATTCTCTTACCAATATTCTCTATTTGTCGTGGTTTCGTCAACAGATCTGCCATAGAGGTAGGGGTATGGCGGTTTGTGGAAGGGGGTGAACACGGAGGAGCGATCCGGGACGGTGGTAGCACGAGTTTACCCAGCTTTAGATCCCGCGACGGTGGCAAGATCCTACGTGCTGCTATAATTCACTATATGGCAACAAGTGCTCGATTACAATGATGAGGTTGGCTGTTTCGCTATGCGATTGGTCGTATGACTAGAACGTCTGCCTCAAGGGCTGCTCCACGCCGGGCTTATAAAGGCGCCTGGCGTGGGCTACACGTTGGTACCGGAGCGGATACAACTTGGAGTCCTAGACTAAGTCCTGTGCGTGTACGTCAAGGTAACTCGCCATGGGCCGTCTCCGGATCCGCCATGGGCCTGTCGTCAGTAATTCGCCATGGGCCTGTCTAAGGATCCGCCATAAGCGCCTGCGTCCAGTACCGCCGTGGCAATTTCAGCAACTGGGCCGCCCGGTATGGCGAATCCGCCATACCACCCCTGATGGGCCACCCTGGCTTGCTGATTTAGGACTACATCGCTGGTATACCTATTTGGTATATCCCCAACAGTAGCCCCCAGGGAACTTCAAGATTGCCATCCACATCCGCCATGCATAGTCTTGGTGAGTTACTTCCGCCATAGCTCTTCTTCCCTTCTGTGCTGGGATGGCGGTCATCTTGATGTTCTTTCTTCCATCTATTAATCCGCCGTAAATAACGGATCAAGCGACGTAGTTATCTTAGCGAGATTTTCGGGATCCATTGGATCATACCGTGGAAATCCGCCGTAAATTCCGGTACATAGTTCCTTCTAGGGCAAGATTTATAGTGCATGCACTGTTTTTGCCAAGTTACTTTTTTACCCCTGGACACGTGTCACCGGATTAGGGTTTCTGCGATCGGGACGAGCGGTGGTGATGGCGGGCACGAATCTCGAGGCCCGGGGTCTATATATACCCCGGCCTCTCACCCCCGGCCATTTTACCCCTCATTCGCCCCGTCGCTCTCTCTCTCTCTTCAGCGCCGCCACAAGAGCTCCATTGTCTCCGACGAGCCGCCGCGGAAAATCCTCACCGCCGGCGACGTTTTCCGCCACAAGCTGGCCTCGTCTTCCTCGTCCTCGCTTGAGATCTTGGAAGTTATTACCGCCACGCCGCTAGCCGCCATGGAACCAGAATCGCCTCGCCAAGCCTCCAAGTCCGAAGCTGCTGAGGACTCAGCGCGGTCTTCTGATACAGAGTCCGCCATGCCCGAGACCTCAGGAGGAGACTGGGACCCTTGTAACATAAATGAGGAGATTCTATCTTCCCTGGAGCAGGAAGGCCGCATAGCTGCTAAGGAGATCTCCAGATGGCGGGTTGAACCTGGCGAAGCAACGCCAACTCCTTCAGACGAAGAGGTCATCATACTGAAGTCCCACATTGATCGTGGCCTCAGTTTTCCGCCATCGTACTTCCTGAAAGGCGTTCTCCGTCACTACAGGTTACATCTACACCACATTGCTCCAAATAGCTTCACCGCCCTAGTGGGATTTGTCACGCTATGCGAGGGGTATCTGGGTATCAGCCCACGCGGAGATTTATTCCGCTTATACTTTAATATCCGCCACAACCGGGATGCGAACGGAGATCCTCGCAATTGCGGATCGATCTCCTTTGTTCCTCGGAGCAGGAAATCCTACCCCTACATTATCCCTCATGACTCCGCAAAGGGATGGCGGGGATCCTTCTTCTATCTGGCTGACCAGGCCCCTCCTGAAAGGAAGTTCGGCCTGCGGTCTTTTGTTGATGGCCCCGCCGAGGAGCAGGATAGCTGGGGCGTCATGGACGACTTTACAATGGATGATGAATGTCAGCTAAGCTCACGACGAATTTCGAAACTTGTCTTCTCTGGACTGACAGGTGCCGATACCATCTACTGTTGGGTCTCACGGCGGATTCAGCCTCTTCAATACCGCCCATCCCTGATGTGCGAATATAGCGGAGCTGATGATCCTCAGCGCTATTCCAAGGAGGAACTATCTGCTGAAGAGATCGAGCTTCGAATCCGCAACATCATTAAGGTGGGGCAGGATGAGCCTTTGAAGTTAAAGATCCCTATGTATGAGAATGGCAGTTGTCCAAAGGTGAGTCCCTCCTTATTCCGCCATAACAGCTGGTTTTTCTTAAATAACTTCGTATTTCTTCGCAGCTTTCTTCCCTACCACCTTCCGAGCTGAGCCGCCTCGTCCGTTATCCTCGGACGAAAGAGCTTACTGATGACGAGGATGAGACATCCTCGTCTCCCAAAGGACAGAAGGTGGCGGAAGAGGAGGTAGTGGCGGATGAGCCCATAACAGCGGTTCCTCGTGGCGTTCGCGGTGCTGGCGGGCGCATTCGTGGACTAGGCAAGAGAGTCCTCTCTCGCCATCCATCCCCTGCTCTTCGCGGCCATCTGGACACCGTGCCCGAGCATTCTGCCACTATCAATCTGCCAGAGCGGAAGTAAGGATAATCATAACTTGCCTTCATACCATATATAACCTGACTATTCTAATCTGTGACTGACTTCTGCGCATAGAAGAAGAAAAGTTCCTGGCCAGAAACCTCCAAGGGCCAAGCCATCTCCTGCTGCCATTCCACCTACACCGGACGCTCCTGCTCGCCCAACTGGACCTTCCACTTCTTCCCAGCATGCTAGCAAGATGGCGGATGCTCCAGAGAAAAGTGCTGGAGCGTCAGATCGCCCCGCTAAAGGTGCCAAGAAGGTGAGTTTTAGCAGAAAAGCAGTTCAGATGGACGCAGGAGCTGGGGAGACCTCAAAGTGGAAGAAGAAATCAGAAGCTCTTTTCCGCCTCGACAATCTACAAGAGGAGGCCAGTAACCATGTGTCATCTGCTATGACAGCGTTTGTTCAGAGAACAAGTCTTGTCAAAGAGGTATGTACTCCCAGTAGCCCCCGAGCGCCATGGCGGATTTGTAAATTTGATCCGCCATGGGGCTTCAAGAGTGACTCCTGTAAGTTTTTGAATAGCATAGCCCTCGAGCGCTGGTAGTTCACAGTGCTCTATAGAGAACTTTTAAATTTCATACTGAGTAGCCCCCGAGCGTTATGGCGGATGACCATCCGGCATAAAGCTCTTAGGAAGACAAAAAATCAGCATAAGTAGCCCCCGAGCATCATGGCGGATTCTATCTAACATGATGCTCTAAGAGTGACTTAAAAAATCATCGTGAGTAGCCCCCGAGCGTTATGGCGGATACTTATCCGGCATAAAGCTCTAAGAGTGACTAACACTTCAAATTATTTTGCCAGAACTACAAGAAGGTGGTAGAGGACCTGGTCCAGGTTGTCAGCTCGCAAGAGAAGGAGCTGGCAACCAAAAGCGCTCTTGTGGCGGACTTGCAGCAACAGCTTGAGAATAGCGGTAATTTACTTCAACAAGTTTTAATTCCCTTATGCTTATTCAATCAATGCTGTGCTGATACTTCCGCCATGCAGATGTTGCCAAGCTCAAGTCCACACTTGAGGGGGTGGAGAAGGGCCACGCCATTGCGATGGATGGGCTGCAGCAGCAGCTCCAGAAATCTCTGGCCGCAAACACCCTCCTCGAAGAGCAGCTGAAGGACCAGAAGCGCCAGAACCTCAAGAAGGACAAGGAGATAGAGGATCTCCGCAAAGCCGCTGCTGATTTTGAAAAGCGGCGCGAAGGCTTTAACGAGCTCCTCCATCACTTCCAGGACACCTTGCTAGGTACCATTTCTTCTTATAACGCAAAGTTTTTCAATTTCTGCCATGCCGTTCGTGACGCATCTGTTTTCCGCTATGTAGTCGCTTTTGGGCAGGGCGAGGCGGATACCGCCGAAGGCTTGCACATGGCCACCGACGCAGCGAAGAAGGAGCTTGATGGCCTTCTCAACGCTGGTCGCCAAGCGTGCGGGAGCCTGCTGATAGCGGGCTCTTCCAACCTCTCCGCCCTTGCGCTTACCCAGAAGCTGCTGCTGGTGCCAGGGCTCATGGCGGACTGGAAACAGTCCTCTGCTCGGGGTGGTGCCAGGACTGCTCTGACCTTGGCGAAGGCCCACTATCCCGAGATGGACCTAGACCTGCTCACCTCCAGCATCCCGGAGAGCGGCGAGGACGGTGCGCCGGTGGACGAGGCCGCCATCCGGCAGAGCGTGCTTGGATACGATCAACCGTGTGCCCTTGGCACTCAGTTGAATGTATACTATGAAGCATACGAGCTGCCAGGGTCGCCAAGCCAGGCTTCGGCATCAGCCTCCGCAGCTACTGCAGGTGGTGATGGCGGTGACGAGGTGTCCTCCAAGGTTCCGCCGTCTTCTTAGGACGTGCCCTACAATATGGCAGGAAAAAATACTTTGCATCAATTCGGCCCCTGAGTGGGTTTGTAATTTAAACTTAAACTGTGTGTGAATGTTTCTGCACTGTGACTGATCTGCTTGTGGCGGATCAGTGGAATGCTTTTGAACTCTTGCAGCTTGTTTTTTTTATGAAGTGGTTTTATTGTGCGAAGGAACTGTCAGGCCTAGTTTTATGCAACTTGCAGTTTTTGACATGCCCAAAAAACAACACTTTGAAAAAAAAAATCACGCGTAGGATTATGCGATCCGCCATCCGGCTCTCTGTGCTTGACTTTTCGTGAGATGGTGAAATCTTCGCGCGAACAATCCGCTAGGGCGACGATACTTAATAGCAACCGTCCAAAACCCTGAGCAGATGGCGGCTTAGATCGTCAAAAAGTCACTACTCTGGAATCCACACAGAAAACATCGAATGAAGATCAAAACATAAAAAAGCTACGCGGACCGCTTATGACGGATTTAAAAGAGACGCAAGTGCAAAGCACAATTGCGCAAAAAGGTTCTATACGATCTAAATGAACAATAAAGGAGGTAAAAGACTCAGAAAAAATCAAGAGTGAACCAAATGCTTTATTTCATTGATCATATAGAGGTGCCTATTACATAGCTAGATAAGTGCTAAGTGTAGAAAGGACGTAGCTGTGCGATGTTCCATGGACGATCTGTCTCGTCGTAGATATCGTCAGGGTCTCTTCGTTTGCGCTTCTTACTTGGTCGCTTATCTAGCTCGCGAATATCAACGAAGTAGTAGGAACCATTCAGTAGAGCTTTGCTGATGACGAAGGGTCCTTCCCTAGGCGGGGATAGCTTGTGGGATTTCTGCTGCTTGAGGCGTAGCACCAGGTCACCTTCTTTAAACGAGCGTTGGCGAACTCACCGGCTGTGATAGTGGCAGAGATTCTGCTGGTAGATGGCGGATCTCTGGGCTGCTAGGTCTCATTCTTCTTCCAGCAGGTCCACAGATAGTTGTCTGGACGCTTCTGCATCTTCTTCCTTGTAGGCCTCGACTCTTGGAGAATCATACTGAACATCACTTGGCAAGATTGCCTCCGCTCCGTAGACTAAGAAGAAAGGGGTGAGGCCTGTTGATCTATTTGGCGTGGTCCGTAGACTCCACAGCACAGATGGCAATTCCTCTGCCCAGGCTCCAGCTGCTCTGTGCAGCGGTGCTTCCAGGCGTGGCTTAATCCCTGACATGATTAGTCCGTTGGTCCGCTCAACTTGACCATTAGATTGTGGATGTGCCACAGATGCTAGGTCAAGGCGGATTCCGTTGTGATGGCAGTATTCTTCAACTTCTCCCTGAGACAGATTAGTGCCATTATCGGTGATGATGCTATGTGGGATGCCGAATCTAACCACAATGTCCTTGACAAATTTGAGGGCAGTTTTGCCATCAAGTTTTCTGATGGGCTTAGCCTCCACCCACTTCGTGAATTTGTCTACCGCTACCAGGAGGTGCGTAAATCCCGAAGGTGCTGTTTTTAGCGGACCCACCATGTCCAGCCCCCAGACTGCAAAGGGCCAAGTTATAGGAATCGTATGCAGTGCTGTGGCGGGCATATGGGTTTGCTTGGAGTACATCTGGCATCCGTGGCAGAGCTCCACAATACGGTCTGCATCTGCCTTGGCTGTTGGCCAGTAGAATCCATGGCGGAATGCTTTAGCTACTAGGGATCTGGCGGCGGCGTGATGCCCACATTCGCCTTCGTGGATCTCTCTTAGTATTTCGATTCCATCCACTTGGGATATGCACTTCATGAAAACTCCTGAGGTGCTTCGTTTGTAGAGCTGGCCATCTATGATGGTGTACGCTTTGGCTCTACGCTCGATTTGTATTTTTTGGACTTCGTCTTCGGGTAGCTTCTTGTTCGTCAGAAATTCCAGGTAGGGCTCTGCCCATGGCGGATTGCTGGGCAAAACCGCCATGACGGGGGAGCTTGCTTGTTCCGGGTTTTCTGGATCCACCATCTTTACCGATGGTACGCGCAGATGCTCGAGGAATACTCCTGGCGGAACTGCCTTACGGCTAGATCCTAGTTTTGAAAAGGTATCGGCCGCCATGTTATCTTCTCGTCATACGTGCTTTATGTCGTAGCCGAGGAAACTTTTGGCCATCTCATCCACTTCGTCTCTATATGCCGCCATAACTTCGTTCCGAGCTTTGTATGTGCCAGCCACCTGCTGAGCCACAAGGTCAGAGTCTCCACAGCACATGATGTGTTGTACGCCGATCTCCTTTGCGACACGTAGCCCGTGCAGTAAAGCTTCATACTCCGCGATGTTGTTGGTGGTGGGGAAGTGGATCTGGAGAACATAGCTTAGCTCATCTCCCTTGGGAGATTTGAGTTTCACTCCAGCCCCCGAGCCGTGTAGCAACTTTGAGCCATCAAAGTGCATCACCCAATGCTCTGGTTCTGGGACGGGCGTAGTTTCCTGCGCTTCCTTCCAATCTGCCATAAATTCCGCCAAAGCCTGAGACTTGATGGCGGTGCGAGGCTTATAGTCGATGTCGAAAGAGGCCAATTCAATGCCCCACTTCGCAACTCGTCCTGTTGCGTCGCTGTTGTTGATGATGTCTTTCAGTGGGGCTTTGCGTACCACTGTGATCTTATGGTCATAGAAGTAATGCCTCAACTTACGAGAAGCCAGGAAAACTCCGTATGCCAATTTTTGGTAGTGAGGGTAGCGCTGCTTGGATTCCGTCAGGACCTCGCTGACATAGTAGACTGGTCGCTGTACGCCATACTCCTGCGCTTCTTCCTTACGTTCTACCACCATGACGATGCTGACCACCCTGTTAGTTGCCGCCATGTATAGTAACATGGGTTCTTGGTCTTCGGGAGCCGCTAGGACTGGTGCAGTGGATAACACTCTCTTCAGATCCTTAAGTGCAGCGTCTGCCTCGTCGGTCCAGACGAATTCGTCTGATTTCTTTATCAGCTTGTAGAGTGGCAAAGCCTTCTCACCAAGACGACTGATGAACCTGCTCACTGCTGCCACGCAGCCTGTGAGTCGCTGTACATCTTTTAGATCTATGGGCCGGGAAATGTCAAGGATTGCCTTGATCTTCTCCGGGTTAACCTCAATTCCGCGGTGGGAGACGATGAATCCTAGAAGTTGTCCAGCTGGCACCCCGAAGACACACTTCGTGGGGTTAAGCATCATGTTGTACTTCCTAAGATTGTCAAAGGTCTCTTGCAAATCCGCTATAAGGCCATCTTGCTTTTTAGACATAACCGCTATGTCGTCCACGTATGCGTGGATGTTTCGTCCGATTTGATCCGCCAGGCACTTTTGCATAGTGCGCTGATACGTTGCTCCTGCGTTTTTCAGACCGAATGGCATTGTGACATAGCAATATGTGCCATAAGGTGTTACGAATGACGTAGCGAGCTGATCGAACTTTTTCATCTTGATCTGGTGGTATCCTGAGTAGGCATCTAAAAAACACAGCAGCTCCGATCCCGCCGTCGAGTCAATGACTTGGTCAATGCGAGGCAAGGGAAAAGGGTCTTTTGGACACGCTTTGTTCAGGCCAGTGTAATCTACACACATGCGCAGAACTTTTGTGTTTTTCTTAGGAACTAGCACCGGATTTGCCACCCACTTGGTATGGATCACTTCCTTGATGAAGCCTGCTTTCAATAGCTTGGAAATTTCCTTTGCTATGGCGCGGCGCTTTTCATCTCCGAAGCGTCTCATGGCTTGTCTTACTGGCTTGGAGCCAGGAATTATCTGCAGAGCGTGCTCGGCGAGTTCTCTGGGTACACCCGTCATGTCTGATGGTTGCCATGCGAAGATGTCCCGGTTCTCACGGAGGAACTCGACGAGCGCGCTTTCCTATTTAGGGGACAAGTTTGTCCCAATGGAGCTGGTCTTGGCGGCATCGCCAGCAACAAGTTCCACCTGTTTTGTGTCGACCGTAGGCTTGAAGGTGGGCGGGGAGGCGGAAATCTCCTGCTTGGATGCCGGCATCTCCGTGGGGTCCGTAGCGGCATGAATTTCTTTGAACTCCTCACTGAAGAACACTGCTTCCGCGAAGGCGGCTTCTCCTTCCTCGCACTCCTTTGCCTTTCTGAAACTGCCATAAACGGTGATTATGCCATCCGGGCCTGGCATCTTCAGCTGATTGTAGATGTAACATGGCCTGGCATGGAAGCTGTGGAAGGCAGGGCGACCGAAGATCACGTGGTATGTGCTCTTGAACGGGACTACCTCAAAGGTTATAGGCTCTTCACGGTAATTTTCCTTGCTACCGAAGGCAACCTTGAGTGTGATGGACCCGAGGGACTTCGCTTGGCGACCAGGAACCACCCCATAAAAGGTGACCGCGCTATGGCGGAGTTGGGTCTTGGTAAGGCCGAGCTTCGTCAAAGTTTCCACGTACATGATGTTCAGGCTGCTGCCGCCATCCATTAAGCATTTGGAGAACTCATAGCCATGGATTACAGGGCATACCACCATGGCGTAATATCCATCTGGGATGTGCTCTGGATGATCATCGCGGCTCCAGTGCACCGGTACTTCGGACCATCGGACGTACTGGCGGATTTTTGGCACGGTGGCATTGAGGGAGCGCATAGCAGCTCTCTGTGCCTTGGCCGTGGGAGGTCCAAGGAATGTGTGAAAGGCGCCTTTTTGTCCTTGATTGGGTTGCCCTTGCCAGCGCCACCCTCTGCCTTTTCGGCGGGTTTGGGCGCAGGGTCTTCATCCATATCACTGCCATCCCTGGACTCCTTGTCTTTGTCCGCTTTCCCTTTGCCACGAGGCCGTTGTCGCCGGCTGCGCTTGAAGCCAGCCTCTTGATCCGCCTTAAGGTCATTGAAAAACTTGCAGTTCCGGTTGGTGTGATTGCACTTTCCCGAGGCGTCGCGATGGGCGAAACATGGCATATCGTGGTATTCGTCGTAAGACACGGGGGCGGATGGCGCCGAAGCGGGAGTTGCAGAACTCCGCAGCTGGCCACTGCTAGTACCGCGTCCTCTGCCGCGTTGGCCGCTTTGCCCCTTGTTAGCGAAGGTTGTGGCCACCATGTCCGGGGCCTGCTGCTCTTCTGGCGGATTTTTCCGTTTGTTGCTGCTATTTCGCTTTCCAGTGTTCTGGATGGCGGAAGCCTTCAGAGATTCGCGGGCGTCATCGTCTGCGGCCGCGTAGTTGCTTGCAATGGTGATCATGGAATTTAGGGTTAGTTTCCCTTTGTTCCTTTCCCGCAACAAGCGATGGCGGAGCAGTTGGTCTCTCTCCAAACTGTCAATAAACGCGAGGATGGCGGATTCGTCAGTAACCCCTTCATAGGAGTTCTTCATATCAAGCCATCGCGCGAGGAAAGTTCGGGAGGTCTCATCATCGGCCCGTCGGCACCGTTGGAGGTCACCAATGTTATGGGGTCGCTTGTAAGTCCCCTCGAAATTTTCGGTGAACGCAATTTGCATATCAAACCAGGTTTGGATGGAGTTTTCTGCCAAGTCGTTGATCCACTGCCTCGCAGTGCCGGATAGCATCAGGGGCAAATAGCGGACAGCAACATTGGGTGATCCCCCGGCGAATTGTACTGTGTTGAAGTAGTCTTGTAGCCAAGTTAAAGGCCGATCGACTCCATTGTACTGGCGGATATTTTTCTCGATCTTGAACCCATGTGGGATGGGCTCATCACGAATCCATTGTCCAAAGCACTTTGGGCCGAGGAAGAAGGCTGTTTGAGACTTGGCAATCTCGTTTAGATGGGTACGAGCGTCGTAGGGCTGCTGGTCCGGCGGATCCCTGCGAGAGTTGCGTGACCTTGCTGGTCCGCCACCACCACCGCCGCCGCCATGGGGGCTCCCTGGTGGGGATGGCGAAGGGTCACGTCGTCGTTTACTCTTGCCGTCCTGCGACTGATCTTTGCAGCTACGACGGCTTCCTTCTGTTCTTCGTGGAGATGGATCATCATCATGGCGGCGGGAGCCTTGCCCTTTATCATCATGGCGGCGAGTGGAGCGATGCTTGTCTTTGTCGCCGCCACGGTGCGCACCGTCGTCATGGCGAGATCGGTCCCTTCTCTTAGATCCGCCGTCTCTGCTGGTTTCCCGTCGTGGCGGATCGTCTCTGCGTCCAGCGTCACGGCTTCGTCCTCGCTTGCCATCATTGTCGCGTATGACGATCCCTCCCTTTGGGACTTCGAACGTCTTATACTTTGGTGGCGGCAGGTTGGTCTTATGGCGAGGGGCAGCATTGTCTTGGTGGTATCCATAGGCAGGGTAGTTCTTGCGGGGTGGCGATGGATTTCTCTGCGGGCCTTTGCCATTTGGTTTGTCATCGGAGGATATTGGGATGGCGTTCGCCCGGTTGTGAGCTTCTCTTCTTTGGATTTCTGAGGATCCGGTATGAGATTCGTTGTCAGGGCGTGTACCATGGTTGCCAGCCCCCTGAGCCTTGGAGGCAGTGCTGGACCTGCATAGCGCGGGATCAGATTTGAGCCGTCGTGACGACGTAGCCTTCTCCTGCTGCACTAATGCTTTGGTCATCAGTTTCACCGCCGTTTCTAGGGCTGCTGGGCTCTTATTATGCTCCAATAGCTCCTTTGCAGCCATGATATTTTCAATGGGCGTAGCCCTTACTTCACCGCGGTTTTTATCCACGTATGGCGGATTCTTGATGTACATCTTGGCCAGAGTTTCCGCTGTTGGTACGGTGAACTCAAGGTTTCGTACCAGCTGCGGGTCGCCTCCCTCGGTTATCTGGTTCTGGATGAGAGTAACATACTTCTCCTCCATGTTCCTTGCGTGCTTCAGCGTGTCTTGAGCTTTAGCAAATTCGCCATCAAGCTGCTGGCCCATCTTCTCGACTCGCTTTGCTTCTTTGAGGAGTGCTCGCCTCTTCTTCTCGAGATCGTTCACATCTCTGATATAGTCAGGGGTGATTGGATCTGCCAGAGTTCCGTAGACAACCTTGTCCAGCGGGGTCGTGAAGTGTTCTGGGTGCTGGTCCTCGGGGATGGCGGGTTGCAGAGGCCTGGGTCCGCCGTGGATCTCAGGAAGTTGCTCCATGGCGGGATCGGCGGCTGGTGGCGGGTTACCCTGCTCTTTGCCGGCATCTCCGTCGTGGACTGCCTGAGATGGCGGATCACCAGTTGTCTGCCCAGCATCATCTCCTTTATTGGTTACGAACACCTGCTTGGCCGCTGCTTGTTGTTCTTCAAGTGCCTGCTGCGCTAATTCCGCCTCGATTTTTCTCATGGCGGCGTCGTAATGGTCAGAATCATAGCCCTTGCTATCCCAGTCATCCGATTCACCACTTTCGTTAAGTGCCTCAAGGATGGATTCACCTGGGCTATCTTCTCCTCCATTGGAGGTAGATCCCGAAGTGATGCCTGCGAACGCAACAAGGCAGTACCGTGGTGTCTCTAACGCCAGATTACTCATGGCGGATTCACAGCGGTCTTCCACCACTTCCTCTACCTCTAGGGCGGGCTGGGTGGGATTATTTTTCAGATCCGATCTGGGAAACTTGGAAAGTTCCAGGTCAGATGAGTCCTCCTCCGTCTCCAGCTCGAAAGCGGTCCGTTTGGGGATTTCAGCCATACCAATCCGCCGGAAATTGGTTTCCGTAGCGGGGGTAGGGTTTGTCTCTCCAATGAAGATATGGATATCTCCAATCGGAACGACAGTGAATCGAGCAGGGTCTTCTCTAGCCGGCACCCAGAGGTTATCCGCTGGGATGATGGGGAAGCCGGAATCGTAGAGGACGCGCCCGATGGCGACGGTGTCGCCGATGCCTGCAAAGGCGGATCCCGCCTGGATCCGCGCTCCAGACGCGCTATGCCCCACGGTGGGCGCCAACTGTCGTGGTTTCGTCAACAGATCTGCCATAGAGGTAGGGGTATGGCGGTTTGTGGAAGGGGGTGAACACGGAGGAGCGATCCGGGACGGTGGTAGCACGAGTTTACCCAGCTTCAGATCCCGCGACGGTGGCGAGATCCTACGTGCTGCTATAATTCACTATATGGCAACAAGTGCTCGATTACAATGATGAGGTTGGCTGTTTCGCTATGCGATTGGCCGTATGACTAGAACGTCTGCCTCAAGGGCTGCTCCACGCCGGGCTTATAAAGGCGCCTGGCGTGGGCTACACGTTGGTACCGGAGCGGATACAACTTGGAGTCCTAGACTAAGTCCTATGCGTGTACGTCAAGGTAACTCGCCATGGGCCGTCTCCGGATCCGCCATGGGCCTGTCGTTAGTAATCCGCCATGGGCATGTCTAAGGATCCGCCATAAGCGCCTGCGTCCAGTACTGCCGTGGCAATTTCAGTAACTGGGCCGCTCGGTATGGCGAATCCGCCATACCACCCCTGATGGGCCACCCTGGCTTGCTGATTTAGGACTACGTCGCTGCTATACCTATTTGGTATATCCCCAACACTATTGATTCATTGACTCCGCTAGCATTTTCAAGGATACTTGGCAAACTTTTTTCTAAAGAGCTAAGCTTTTCTAAAACTTCCTCTAAGGTGATCTCAGTTTTAGCAACATGAATAGGTGGTATTCCCACTAAGCTTTCAATTAAAGTGCATGCTTCTCCAGCGGGAGTACCCAGAAAATTACCCCCTGTAAGAGTATCAAGAACATACCTATTCCAACTAGATATACCAACATAAAAATTTCTAAAGAGGATCGTGGTAGAGTGCTTTTTGGTACACCTACGATGAGCATTGTTAATTCGATACCAAGCATCTTTTAAACTCTCTCCTCCTTGTTGCTTAAAACTACGAACTTCTACTACAGGATTACTCATTCTAACAAGACTAAAAGCAAGCAAGTAAAAATAACTATCAAGGATTCTAATTTTTTTGGGTTTTTGATATAAAACGATGCAAGTAAAAATAAAGTAAAGCAAAACAATAAAACAAAGTAAAGGATGTGCGTGCGAAAAACTCCCCTCGCAGAAGTCTTCCACTTCTTCCCCGGCAACGGCGCTGATGACCCACAAGTATAGGGGGTGTATCGTAGTACTTTAGATAAATAAGAGTGTCAAACCCAACGAGGAGCAGAAGGTGTTGACAAGTGGTTTTAATCAAGGATTCACTGTAAATACTAGCAAACGGGTTTTCAGGGGTATTTGGTAATGCAAATAAATAAAGTGCGAGTAAATAAAAGATAGTAGTAATAATTGCAGCAAGTGGTCCAATCCTTTCTTCAACAAAGGACAAGCCGGTTGTGTAACTTATAATAACCAAACGTTCTCGAGGACACACGGGAGTTCCTGTCAAGAGCTTTCGCTTCATACCGCTAAATAGTCTTTATGGGTTTGATAAGTGTTATGGGGGTGAACCTGTGCTAGCGCACTACCCTTACTAGGATAAATACACACTTGTGATTATACCCCTTGCAAGCATCCACAAATACAAGAAAGTAATTAAGATAAATCTAACCACAGCCTTAAACTCTAAGATCCTACGCTCCCTGGTGCAATGGTTTCCCAACGGAGGTTTAAGTTTCTGTCACTCCAGCAACCCCACAATTGGTATCCAAACACACAATGCATCTCACTAGGCCCATAAATGGTGAAGTATCATGTAGTCGACGTTCACATGACACCACTAGTGAAATAGCACCACAGCAATATCAAACCATTAAAGATGTCTCAATAATAATTCACTACTAACATCTTGACTTCTCCCATGTCCTCAAGAACTAAACGAACTACTCACAACACATCATATGGATCATGATCAGAGGTGAAATAATGGTAAGTAACAATCTGAACATAAACCTTAATTCAACGGTTCCACTCAATAGCATCAACTACAAGAGTAATCAACACCGGGAAAGTTTCCCCTAAGAATATAATAAGATCCAACTCAAGATGTTACAGCGGGATGGAGTGGTGATGGTGGAGACGAAGGTGCTGGTGATGGAGGTGATGATGATGATGATCCCGATGAAGTCCGGTGCGATGGCGATGACGATGGCGACGATCTCCGCTCTCCGAGAAGGAATTTCCCCGGCAGATTTCTGCCTGCCGGAGAGCTTTTCTCTCTCTGGTGTTTTCCGCCCCGCAGAGGCGGCGGTGTCTATCTCTGAGCCCCCCTCTTGACTTAGGTTTTTGACGGCGATGAAGTACGCGAAGGGGCGAGACCAGAAGTGGGCCAGGGTGCCCTCACACAGGGCCGGCGCGGCCAGGGGCCAGGCCGCGCCCCCTGTGCATGAGGCTGCCCCCTGGCTCCTCTCTCCTTCTCCTTCTGGCTTCCAGAGTCTTTTGGTAAAATATAATATTCTGGTATTTTTCTGGAATTTTCCTGATCTTCCAAAATATGGTGTCTTGACGGTCCTTTTCCAGCAGAATCCTGACTCTGGCAGCAAATCCTCCGATGATCATCAAACATGTAAAAACATAGGAAACAACATAAGTATCATCTCTAAATATGAAATTTATCAATGAATAACAGTAAATTATGATACAAAATAGTGATGCAAAATGGACGTATCAACCCCCCCAAGCTTAGACCTCGCTTGTCCCCAAGCGAAAACTAAACTCAGTAAACATGACCACAGGTTTATGGAGTGAAATGTCGATAATAAAAATACGGACAAGAAGCATCACATTCACCAAAGGCACAAGTTATAATAGACAGCAACTTCCCTTTATATAATATAGGCTTGCAATAAGTAAAGGGGATCACATATAAGGATGCACAAGGTAAACTATAATTGGTAATGGCAAACCTTAGTTCTTGGTCAAAGAATGATGAACAAACTATTCTTTCTTTTGAATGGAGCCTTTTAAAACAGAGCTAATATAGCAAAGACCATATGCTCAACGAAAAAAACTTTTTGCATTCATAGAAAGCTTTCAAAGATATATTCCTTCAGACAAAAGCATTGTACAAAACAAAGAAGATAGTAAACATGATTAAACGGATCAACATATGGATGAGTGAAACATAACAACTCAAATGCTTGCTTGAGATAGAGGGGAATAGGTTGACTCAACATAAAAGTAAAAGATAGGCCCTTC